>KK114328.1:495041-552725 GCA_000611955.2 Stegodyphus mimosarum
CTGAAACAGTTCGTTCACCACTCTGTAGTTTATTCGCACCGTGTGTACAGTTCACCTTGATACTCACAGCAGGAGGTACATGCTTATTTACCTCTATTTCCTGAAAGCGAGTTCCAATGTTTACACCAGGACCATGAATAGAACCCGATCCTTTACAAGCAGAAGTACCCAGGTTTAGAATCAAGTCCTTGTCTGCACAATCTGCACTAAAAGACACGCACATGGATTGCGAAATGGGTAAACTTTCTTGCAATGCTGGAGCACTCCGCGTAAGCTGTACATCAGCTTCTTCCATCTCAGCATCACATGAACATGTGATGTGAACATGTGAACACATCTCATCAGATCGTTAAATGCTTGCTAACTGCGACTTCGTAACTTCATTATCAGTTTCTATGATCTTGACAGCCGCATTTTCACTTTCTTCTGTCTCTACTTCAGGCACGTGAGAATCAAAATCTTCGTTCTCGTCTTTTATTTCTTTATGTTTTCGTTCTCCTTCTTTAATTCTTCAGACGCAAATTTTGGCACTTTCGCATCTTCTTTTATGGCTCCAGTTTCTTCTGCAAGCTCCTTCTCCATCTGTTGGAGTTGCTCTCGTACTTTTTCTCGGCCGACTTTCCTCTTTTCGCGCTCGGCCTTCATGTCAGCTATCATCTCCCGGCTATTATCTCGTCTTGTTCGGCTTTCAGAGCTTGTTTCATCTCTTCTTGTCCAGCTTTCAGAGCTGCTAACATGTCCATCAAAGCTTTCATTTCCTCCGCCTTCATTTTCTCCTGTAGACGGATGACGGGCATTCACTCTCAAATCCCACCGCTGCCACCAGTTGTTGCGTTTTACGGGTTCGTAGATTTGAGAGTATCCGATGAAAACACGATGCAGAACAATAAAAAGCACAATTTATTTACAAGAATCACTATTTACAGCACAGTTCCAAAATTACCATTAAAAGCGTCGAAAATCTACAATAAATACGCTGAAACAATCAGCCACACAGCTTCAGGCTGTAACTGTAAAGGTAGCTTCACGGCAACACTAAACTTATAATAAACACCGTGGAACAATCACCAATACACTGTCAAGCTATACTGTAAAGATAGCTTCACGGCAAAGCACTATCTCGATCGCTTTCCGTTCACAAAACTCTCGCGTAGCTTAGCACTCACAGTAAACAGCTATTCTCACAATTAATCACACACTGCCGGCTCTCAGAAACGCAAGGGTTTATATAGCGTTTCATTAAGTTCCACAGGTTTCGAGAAATATCTCGACAGGAAATTATTCTAGAAGCTTCCCGATTGGACCATGGGATATCGCCTATTTGGTCGCCAAATGGGCGATAAAGTCGCCAATCTGGCAACCCTACCATACACTATTTTATGACAACCCTAGTGCTATGCCGGAAAGCTTACATACAGGCGCAACCGCCGAATTTTTCGCAACAATATGTTAGATCAAAATCTAACTGAAAACCTTATTGTGCACGTGCATTTAATTCGTGCAAGAAGTAAGCGAACAGGTAAACTACCCGAAAATTTACTTTCTCCACCCACCCCAAAAATGTAAGACACATATTTCATTACTTCCTTTTAAACGAGAATAATTTTTACGGTTGTTAGTCAAAGTATAACTAAGTTTTTGACTGTATTGAAGAAAGAACGTTAATAATAAAATAAATAATAAAATATTCTTGATCTATCATAGGAATGCTTTGATTTTGTTAAAATTTAAAACATGCTATTACCAAATTTTAATTCGCTTAATTTTTAGCTTATTTGATGAATTGATTTGGATTACTTAAAATATTTTTAAACAATTGAGTTTGAAAAACTTTCAGTTAACATTGTTTAAGAATATTGTGTATAAATATTGTAACTAATATGTATAAAATTTACGAATTCAGTTATCATTATAATTGATTTCTTAAATTTTAACAAAGTATAAGTTTTCTATATCAAAATATTTCTTCTAAATTATAATATGTCTTTCTGTATGTGTATCACAAAGGAAATAACGAAGAAAGTTATTTGCATTATATGACCTCCATAGCTATCTTTCTCCCCCTTAAAATTCTAGGATGCAACTTAAAAATTTCTGTTTAGCGATATGTAAAACTCTTTTGTACTTTTTGCTTAATGTATTGCACAGCTCTTATTAAGATTTTGATTATATGTATGAGATATTATGAGGAAGAATTTAAATACAGGGTAGATAAGGGATTGTGTAACAGTCTTTAAATGTAGCTTTTTGAATTTCCGATGGAATTCATAAATCAGTTATACATCAATACTTCTTACGTTTCATAGAATAATTCATTACTTTTTTCTACATTAAGTACAAAATATGATTTTTGGAGTTTTGTTATTTTATAGTAAGTCAATCCATTTTTCTTCAGTTTTGTTTCTGGTAATCTACTGGCTGAAAAACCTATATTCCGAAAAATCCGTATTACGTTTACCATTATTTTTAAGTATTGGCTATTATTGTTACATCTGATACAATTTCGATTTTACTAAAGTCACTTAAATTATCCATCTATATTTAAGTAGCACACAGGAAGTAATTGCTTTAAAATTACACCCCATGCTTATAATTGTTATTTTAAAGGCGTTTATTTTATGCTTATTGTAAACTGATAATTCTCCCGTGAAAAATTTTAAAAGTATTTTAATAATATGATAAAAAAATTTAAGCAATGCTTACAATATTTTTCTTAGCATATTAAAAACAACGAAAAACGCATAGAGTTACGTATAATCAACAGTCTGACTAGGCCGATGAAAATGAGCGGAAAAGCTTATCAGCGAAGTGGCACCAATAGATCTTACAGGGATGGCTGCTAATAGCCGCTTCATTATTTCTTACTTTGACTCTCACCCCTTACAATCACTCTTTTTTGTACTCAGTTAATTACGATTGTTTGTTGTTTTGGTACAGTGCATATCAAGTGACGTTTTCTCTGAAAGTGGTGTAAGTCTGTTTTTGACAATAAGTCAGTTAATGATAAAAAGAATGCAATCTGCTATGAGCTTTTTATCTATGAACTTTCCAAGAACAAATCCTTCAAAGTTTTCATCAGTTTGTCAGTATAAATTTACGTAGTTAATGAAATTACAAATATAATTACTTGTGGTTTAAGTCCACTTTCCGCAAAGACGACATAATATTTAGCTAAAAAATTATACTACATAAATTGAGAAATTGTACTACATGATCGACCTATTACCTTACTTTCCTCCAATACACCATAACTATTTTCGAAAACTTTCTCGTAATGATAAAAATTAAAAATGGCACATATTAATATAAAGTTGTGGTTAAAGTAATTTAAATGGCATTACCAGAAGAAATATTGAAATAATGCCTTTTTATTTTATTTTTTGTCATAGTTAATAAAAATTTCATAAGAAAATTTATTTGATTCAATCGAAATCCCATATTTAATATTTCTGCAATGTATGATTTTTCACATTTTGTTGACTTTGAAAGTGGTGCAAGCCTATTTGATCAAAAGTAAAAATTTCTTTTAAGTTATGGAATTCTTTTAAGTCTTTTTTATACTTTAAAAAGGATCACACTATAAATATAAATCAATTTAATGTTTAAAAAACATAAAGTGAACGCATTAACATATACCAATATTTTTCAAAGTATTCAAATGCAAACTCTTAAATATCTCCATATAACATAAAATGGACTTAACCAGTCTCAAGGAAAAGAGCTCAAATTTTGTTCGGCAAAATTGCAGACATAAGGCACTATAGAATTCTAATGGATATACTGCGTTAAAAGCAGAAAAAATAAATCAAGTAAAATACTAAAACCCTTTATTTTTTATATTAAATTAAACTACATCTTCTTGAAAGAATGTGCAAAATTCAGAAATGCTTCCCACGTATGGATTTGTAAATCTAAAATGTAACTGCCAGTTAAAGCCTTATAAACCTTCCGAACTATAAAAGTAATTATGGAAATTTAATTTTTCGTTACATTCAGTTTGAAAGCTATTTTAATCTGTCTAGATTTCTAACGTAATACATAAATGCTAAATTAGCCTGAAGCAAAAAGATTTAACAGAAAAATAAAGTGACTATATCACTCAAATTACAAACCTAACAAAATATGATGCGCATTAAACGGACATTAAATATAAATAAAATGAAAAATAAGTGAAAACATATTTTAACTAAATATACAGGAAATTGATTCATTAAGTGAACTTTCTTGTAAGATAGTTCTGAAACAAAAATTTCAATGTTTTATCGTAAATTTTTGATTGAGTGTCCAGATTTATCTGAGAAAGTCGGCAGGATCCTTTTGCCTTTTGTTACAACACATAAGTGTAAAGCCTGTTTTTCTACTATCATAATGAGGGTGGAGAAAAGGGAAAAGAAAGTATAGTAAGCAATTGGAAAAAGAATTACATTCCAGGAGAAAATTAGCTTTTATTTCTCAAGACATTCAGTTGCATATTGTAACAAAACACCATCCTTTACATCAAGGGTTCTTAAACCAGAGATTTTCGGCCACTAATGGGGGTCATATAAATACTCGATAGGGTTATAAAATCATTTAAAAATTTCTTTCTTTCTTTTTAATTTTTATTTTTTAGCTCAAGCGGGAGTTAGCCAGAAAGGCTGTTAGTCTCGAAACTGCATTTTGCGTCGAATCGCTATAAACGGCTGTATCACTTTTCAGATTGTCGCACCAAATATTATCCCCCTGTATTAAAGAAATTAAGTAATGAAGAACTACATGACTATATATATGTTCTCCTATTGTGAAAAAACAACGGTATCTAGAGTCATCAAATTTTGAATAATATAATCCTCCACCAGAAGATGGGCATTCGAAGCCCGAATTTGGAATTTGTTTATTGTTTATATCATATTTTGTAAAACTTTAACAAATTTTTGATTAAAAAAATTCAACAATTTCAATGCGAACAGTGACAACACCGCAGGGAAAAACATTTTTATCTCCAGCGCGCGAGACTGTCTATCAAAAATTCTAAAGATATGCTGTTTTTAAATACTTTTAGCCCAATGTGGTGTTAGTGCACACAGTTCTCGAAACGTGTATGTGTCTGTTAATGAGAAAAACGTCCATTTGGGAGTTACATAAAAATCTGAAAAGCTTCCAGTCTTTTTTTTTTTTAATGAAGCTAGAGTTTTTTTGTCATATCGGTTCAAGTATAAAACCAGTATACATTTATAAAGTGTTTTACAATTAAAATGTAAAAGATAGTACATATAAGATAGTTTTCTATACATAAGGTTGGATATATTAAAGGTATTCTACAAGAAAGATAACCAAAAGAGGTCAACACTAAGTTAACACTAAGCAAATATATTTTCTTCCGAAAGATTTTATTCAACAGTTAAAGAATAAATGATATATCTTAAGACTTATATCTAGACATAAGAGACATCTATAGACATAAAGAGATATCTTAAGGCAGTTTTAAATGTTAAAAAGGTAAAGGTTTACAGAACGATACTTTAATAAATACCTTTCATATTCGAGTCAGTGCTATCTAAATACTGTATATATTTGATTTGGTACTTGTATATAAAAACGTAACTTCGGGTATTCATTTTTGTTGAGGGGGCAGTAACCTTTAATAATTATTGTTTTAAGTTTTTGTTTTTGAAACAAGAAATTTATTACACCTATATCTTGTAAAACCAGTTTATCAAATGTATGTATAAATTTTTAATTAATTTTAAATTAAAATTGTTTAAACACATAATTATTTTTTAAATAAAAATTAAAACACTTCTTGAGCTGTAATTTTCAATATTTTATTCTAATTTTTTCTTTAGGTTACTTAAAAACTTTCACAAAAAATTTAGATGTCCGTTACTGAATCTGACAGAGAGTGAATTAAAAAAAATTATGAACTCAAATTCAGTTTTGGAAAAAATTTCACCTTTTGCATCACAAGTTTAAACTTTTTAATAAACTCTTATCCAAAAAATGCATACTCATATCTGCTTTAGAATATAACAAGATAGTTTCTTCCATATATCATTAATTTTTAACAAAAAATGTATGATGTGGACACCACATGACTTTCTTGTACGGCTTATAAATTATACACATTTTTTGTTGTACTTGATTTAAACTTATTTTCTCGAATTTCATTAGATATATATTTCTCATTCAATTAACTCAGGTCTCACTTCATTCTCAAAACATCTTCATTAAAAATTGTGAAATAGAGAAAAACCTAAAACACTAAATACAGCTAAAAACTATTTTTTTGCAATTAAAATAAGATGTCTTGTGTTGCAGCAAGCAACTCGACCAACGAGCAAGAAGGCAAAACTTTTAGTGCATAGAACTGAAAGTTAACTTTTGGTACCACTAAGCAAAAAGACACTGAAGCTGGTGCATCAACTGACTTATTTCATTATTCTAATTGAAAATGTAAACAAATGGCGGCCTCTTTAGCTCTAGAGTCACTTTCAAATTGTTGATAATTCTACAACTATTGTGGGAAGATTAGCTAAAACCACGAAAATCTTAAACGGAACTCAAGAATAACATAATTCATTCACTTTTAAAGCAAAAAATTTACAATTTACCAACGTGTAACAATAAAAAAAAGAGCTTATCGAGCAAGTTAAAAGAGTGGGTATATAGAGTAGTATATGTGTGTCTGAGCTGCCGATTACCACGAAAATGGGAGGTGCACAACTAGATGTTATAGCATTCCCACATACAAAATTTCAGCGCTCTAGGGATAATTGAGTTATACGAGGTATATACATACGTACGTACATACAGACGTCACTAAAAGAATCCCTTTTAAATCCCTTTTACAATCCATTTTGAAAAACAGTCTTTTATTCTGTCCGTAAGTACAGATCTCACGCAATAAAATCGCCTAAATGGATTCGAGAGCGGTCAAAATGGATATTTTCGTTGAAATGTGACACCCGAAATTTTTGGATATTACAATACTTCCTTTAATTCGTAAAAGGAAGTAAAAATAAAACGCATGGAGCACTTTCAGGAGATATAAACTACGAAAACATACTAGATAGATAGTAGGATAGTATAAAGGATATATCAAACATAGGAAGGACATCCTACAAAAATAAGAAATTGCGTTTTAAGGTTTTCTTCCACTCTTACCTTGCATGTTCATGAGAAACATAAATTACCTTTATATATGCATCTGTAAACATTAGATACCAATTTTGTGTCATTAAACAATTTTTAATCTCATAAAATTAAATATTACAGAAATAAACATATTATCAAAACATACTGTGTGATTCGAAAATATGGATAGAAACAATTTACTTTATTCATTATAGACAATGAAATTTTTAAAATTCACCTACACTATATGTTTTACCTTCATTTGTTATATTCAAATTACCTTTTGATGTTTTACAGTGTTTTTTGTTATTTCTGCTTTTTTTTTCCAAGCAGATAAACTTCTTTTTTATTGCTTCGGTTCAAGCGACGCTGATCAGGCTTTTCTACAATGACTGCCTAAAGCGAGTTTGCTTACTCTTATTCAATGACTATAGCATTTACATTTTCAAATTAAAATTCATTAACAGTTAGTAATACTGACATTCCTAGCCAAAATAATGAAGAACTACATATATACATTATAATACCAGTAGATACCTGTTGATATATATGTGTACACATTTTCTCCAGTGTTGTTCATACGCTTTAAATGCTTCTTTAAAAATGAGAATATTTGAATGAATTTTTGCATGCAGTGCTGTTAAGTATGCTGAATATTGATAACCGAAAAGAAAACACTCGAAATTTCGGCCGATTTTTAATTGTTTCAGAGTTTACCGTCCACATAAGTTAATTTTTGGTTACACATTTTTTGTTTAGTTACACATTTTTTGAATTGAAATAAATTGCGAATTTTATACTGTAGTATCACCAGCTTGAATAAATACTTCTTTGTGACGACAGTATATTTGCATACCTAATTTTTCTGTAATTTTTTTGCAGCTGTCCGAAAGTTATAACTTTGCAAATGAGCATGTCTGTCGATGCCATGCTGCCAGCGATACTTACCCATTTCGTACTTGATGATTCATTTTTAAGACAACCACACACAACTCCAAACGATTGTTTTTTTCTGTAGAGGTGGTAATTTTAGAGCGAATAATAGTCGATGACGGCAGTAATCAATTTGCATACTGAAAGTTTCTTATTTCAATGATCTGCTGACGTTTGTTAGGAGAAAGTACTGAAATAGAAGTATGTTAATCAATTGCTTAATACTGTTATATTAACAAAATTACGAATTTCTTTACAAGCATTTTATATATTTAATTTAGTGATATAGTCTAAGTAGATACTTAAAAAAAAGAAGAGAAGAGAAATCTTACTGGAAAAAAAAATTCAGAAAAAATTTTTATTATAAATTTTGTTTAACAATTACAAAAACACAGCTCATTACAATATTCGTCCAGGGAAGCCTGCTTACTACTCTAGTGAAGTGTGATAATTACTCGCTCGTGGACCAACTCGACCTTCTAGCCTACTGGTAGTTCAACCTAGCTCAGTCTTTGTCGGCTTTTCTACGTTCTAGTACCTCCTATAAGTTTTTAACTAATATTGCTTATCCTCAATCATCACTTATGCCATATGTACTATTTTATAAACGATACGTATTCGAAAATCGGGGACATTGTCTACTGCGGTTGCGCTGTCCGAGCGAGTACCAGAATCGCAAACGCCATTTGCATGAGACGACAATTACTTTTGCAACAAACTGCCAACAACATCTTCAATAACTTTTAATCAGGGCTTTAAGTGCAATGTTTTTACAATTCGTCAACTTCAAAGTGAACACGATTGATTGCCGTAACATCAAGAGCAGAAATGACCTCTTGGTGTTAATTGAGACGTTGATTTATGATAGCTACCATAAATAAAAAATAACTACATAAACAGTTTAAGAATGTGAAGAATCAAATAAGACTGCAATCCATAACTGCCGAATGGCAAATGACACATTACACTGAGCTAAGAATTGATCAACTGCAGTTTTCGATAAAAAATAGTTTTGCTGCTACTATACTAAGAACGGGAAGCGCAATTCTTTCATTAGTTTAATTAAAATAGTTTAGTATTTACTATAATTTAAAATACTTTATACATTCTAATAGCCTGCAGGATAAAAGTCTGATGAATGTAGAACTTTACAAAGCACAGCAGGCAATTCTTATGGTAGGCTTACTAACAGTCACTGACCAATGTCACAATGCATTTTCGTACAACAACAATTACATGTCGTTTGTCAGTAATGTTGTTCTAGTTCTTTCACACACGCGCTTTAAAATGTGTATGTAAAATTCCAGGCACAAAGTCTCTTGCGAATGATTCTGCTAAAGTTAAAGACATAAAGAGCGTTACTTTGATGCAAGACTTCAGGCGAACTTACTTAGATTAGAGGGAATCTGGGCTATTTGAAACGAAATTCTGTCGCTTTGTTAATAACTTGCGTTGTTTCCTTTAAGGTTCACAATAGTGTTCTAGATACCTCTATCTTTTTCTGCCCCATGATTACACTATTCTCTTACGCCCTATTATTACAATACTTTTTAGAAAAACAACGATAGCAGACCTTAATTTTTCACAAATTTTCCACCAAAATGCGATGAACATCCATTTTGCATATTCATGTGACATCCTCATTAATGAGTCTCTCTAACACATATCGATCATGCCACATCATTTGACAAAATTTTTTCACCCTAGCTTTTAGTATGAGTAGACAACGAAAGGCGTGTGGTTTTGTCATAATCTTCCAGACATTCTAAAATTGTTTGAACTATTGTAAAAGAAATCAATAAAATGTCGCTACTGCAGACTTGCTTCGGTATGTCGTCCTTTACTCTCAACAATAAGTCATATCCACTCTCTTCTCCGTCTTACTTTTTGATATGAGAACCCAAAATATTGTTGATCTTTTTATTGTAAAAATTTATAAGCTACAAGTTTGCTTTGAAATTTATGAGAAACGAACAGAATACTTCATTTTATATGAAATAACAATTTATTTATTTATTTACCGATGACGAAATTTGATTGTGAACTACCTTAATTACCTTTAGAAGAACATACTGCGAATATTCTTCATGTATATTATATATATATATAAGATATAATAAAATACGTTGACTACCCTAAGAAATGATTGGCAACCTTAAAATCGACTATTCTAAATTTGGTGTTCTCCTCCTAAATTCATCTGTTCTCGCAAATTCGAGATCTTTTCAAGTTACATAACGCTGCTTGAAAACGGGAACAGAAACCTAAAATTAACCAATCACAGCTTAGCTGTACTTATGCGCCTACTTAGTATAAATACTGCTTCGCATTCCTTTTCCTAACGTCTGCCATGCAAACATCTCTACGCTGCTATGCCCTCCCTTGTTCTTTATCTAAGATGACGTAACGTGTCTATAAAAATTATTGTAATTGCTTATGATTAAGAAGTATACTGTCTATAAAGAAATTATTTTGATGTGCCTAAAACTAAAGATGGTGATTCGCCGAAATTAGTATTGTCAACTTCTTCTTGCTTTTTCTACTCAGCCATGATGACTACGCCTTAACTCTCACATATAATTATATATATATATATTAATTTCGTCTGCGATTTTTGTCTAATCTCGCTTTAAGTTCCTACCTTAATTTATATTTGCTTTTCTAAGGCATTTTTCTCTCTTTTACTCTGCTTCTATTTCGAACATTAATTTACTCTCTCCCATTTCAAATATTTTTATCTGGGATGAGATTAATGCAAATTTATATTTATGACGCAAGTCTTTTTAATAAACTTAACACTTAAACCTGTGTATACCCTTCAACAGCTTTTGCATAATTACTCATTATATTGCATAGTATCGTATCTCCTTACATGGCTACAACGTAACTCAAAGGAAAGTTGTATATTTTCCAGTTCAGTTTAAAACTATTCTAATTCCCTCCATTGGGCCTGCGACAATTTCATAAAATGCTTGACAACGTAATGTAAAATATCAGCTGAAAAAAGAGCTATAAATGTAAATGGAATTAATTTAAGGAGATAGCCTCGATGGAATTTATAAATCCTCTAAAATTAACTGCATTTATAGATTTAGGATCATGTTGCTAACTTTTAGCTTAAATGAGCTCTGAGGACTTTATACTCTTAGTCATAAAACCTCTTCAATTTAAAAATTATTTGCTGATGAGAAGCTAATTGACCCTTTGATTATGAATTTCTTTACCTTCTCGCAACATATTTGTCCTGACAATAATCAAAGGAGTATTATCCTTATAGAAATTGATATGCATTGTTGCGATTCAAAACGCCTCATCCCGAACGTCATTATGAGAGACTGATAAGACATGAGGCAAAGGGCTCGAGTTCGCGGAAGGAACGTAGAGATTCGTCATAAACTGTGTCGTGGATGATTACTTAAAGATTTCACTTAGACGTTCGGAATACCTTATAAAAACTAATGTAACTGTTAATATTAATGTAAGTTTCCTTCATTAAAATGTGTTGTTTTCTGCAAAACATGTATTGATTATTTGAACTGATGTATCTTGAAGGATATAATTAAAAGGAAAGATAGCCTAATAGCCCTCGCAAAGAACCCACGGGAACCCAGGTAAGTATATTTCATGCTTTTTATCTTTAATTTTGAAATATCACAAATTTTAAGTGGGGCTACTAGATTGAATTTGAATTGAAAACTAAGAGATTTTACCTTAATTCAGATGCAATAACAGGCCGAACAAATATTAATTTAGAAGTCAAACAACAAAAATCAGCGTTAAATTTTAAAATTTTCACAGGACTAGTTTGGATGAGTTTTACCGAACCACCATCCTCAGCTGCAAAAGCTCAAATGAACGAGATAAGATATAGTGATTAGATAAGATAAGATAAGAAAGCCTGGACAGGAGATAAGCTACTGACGCCATCTGTTGATGAAACCAGAACTAAAACATAATTTCTTTAAAGGCTGAAAGCAAAGATGGATTGGAATTAGGGTCGTTAACTAGAACAGAAAGATTTTTTTTGAATGTGAAATGACTCTAGAAAATCCAGTTCACCAATGGAAGATGTTTTTTGAATAATTTTGGCAGCAGAAAAATTGAAAGTGTGATTTTCGGACCAACAATTTTGGGCAACAGAAGACTTCTGTGTTTCCTTTTTTCTAACATATGCGTCATGTTCCTTAACGCGAAATTTTAAGGCTCTTTTAGTTTGGCCAATGTAAATTAAACCACACTGGCAAGGAATCATGTTAATACCCCTGGAATTCATATCCGGAATGGGGTCCTTGATGGGAGAATAAACGACCCGAAAGTTAAATTTCTGTAAAATACGTGCAACTTTATAGCTAATTAATGGAAAGATTCAATTCAACAATAAACTTTTGAAACCAAATCCAACCGCGAGAGAAAGAGCTCCAATGCGCGAAATTCATTTTAACCCAGATATTATCATTTCGAAGGCCGACAAAGGTGGCCTGATAGTCGTCATGGACAAGAACACTTGCATCGATGGTATCACTAAACTCTTAAACAAAGGACCATATAATCCGATCCCTAAAGATCCTTCACCTTCGGAACTGTCAAAAATAAAAACTGCGATCAAATCTCCACAAATCCTTTCAAGCAACTTAAAACATTCGCTTATCCCATCTGTTGCGAATTGTGCCAGAATATATGCTCTTTCCAAAATTCATAAAAGTGGTATTCTTTTCCGCCCTATTGTATCAAATTTAGATACTGCCTCGTATCAGTTAGCTAAATATTTAGTTTCTAGATTTTCAACTCTATTAGACAATAACATTTACACCGTAAAAAATTCAATAGAGTTTGTAAAAATGGTTTAAAATATTTCTCCTAAAAATTCACTCACAGTTTCTTTTGATGTAAAATCATTATCCACCAATGTTCCAGTGGAGGGTGCATTAAGATGTCTAGAAACCAGACTTCGTGAATTTCATTTCTCTTGCATCGAAATTGATGAGCTAATTTCTCTCACTCAATTCTGTTTGAAACAAACGCATTTTGTTTTCCAAAATAAATATTACAAGCAAACTGAGGGATTAGCCATGGGAAGCCCCCTCATTTCCATCCCGGCTGATATCTACATGCATGATCATGAATTAAAATTGTTTGAAACTTTAAACTTCCCGGTATGGTTCCGCTACGTAGACGATACTTTTACCCTGTTTGAAGGTAATAAAGATGATTTAAATAAAGTTCTTTCAACAATGAATTTTATTGATCCTGCTATTCAGTTCACTTTTGAACTTCAGACTTGCAATTCTATTCCGTTTCTCGACATTCTGGTCACACATAACACACCCAACTTCAGTACTACGGTTTACCGTAAACCTTCATCGGTTTTCCTTCCACCACACTTCAAATCATGTCATCTGACTAAACAAAAGTTAGCTTAATTTTATGCCTATATTTTCCGTGCTCTTCAAGTTTGCTCCTCCAAACTATCCCTCGATGAAGAACTAAATTATTTAAAAGCAATAGCTATTGACAGGGGCTTTTCACCCAACATTATTAATTAAGCAGTTAAAAAATTCTCATCTCAACACACCAAAAGGCAGACTCTTGTTTTAGGAGATTACAAAAATTCTGTTGTCATTCCCTTCCTTCCATCAATTAGCTAAAAAGTTGCACGTATTTTACAGAAATTTAACTTTCGGGTCGTTTATTCCCCCTTCAATAAAATTCCGAGTTCCATACTCAAGGACCCCATTCCGGATATGAATTCCTGGGGTATTTACAGGATTCCTTGCCAGTGTGGATTAATTTACATTGGCCAAACTAAAAGAGCCTTAAAATTTCGCGTTAAGGAACATGAGGCATATGTTAGAAAAAAGGAAACACAGAAGTCTTCTGTTGCCCAACATTATTGGTCCGAAAATCACATATTCAATTTTTCTGCTGCCAACATTACTCAAAAATATCTTGCATTGGTGAATTTGATTTTCTAGAGGCATTTCACATTCAAAAAAATCTTTCTGTTCTAGTTAACGACCCTAATTCAAATCCATCTTTGCCTTCAGGCTGTAAAGAAATCATATTTTAGTTCTGGTTTCATCAACAGATTGCGCCAGCAGCTTGTTTCCTGTCCAGGCTTTCTTATCTTATCTTATCTCGTTCATCTTGGCTTTTGCAGCTGAGCATGGTGGTTCGGTAAACGCCATGGAAACTAGTCCTGTGAACATTTGAAAATATAACGCTGATTTTTGTTGTTTGACTTCTAAATTAAGATTTTATCTTAATTAAACAAAAATGGATCTAGAAAAAGAAAAAAGGAAATTATCTGCGTTAAGAGCCTTATTCATAAAATAAATAAATAAGCTTAACAGTAATTGTTAATGAGGGCGAAAAAAGTATAATTGTGGAAACTGTTGCGCAGTTAATTAGTAAAGAAGAATTGATTAGCTTGCAAAGATACTAAAAGTTTTAATTGGTGTAAAGAATTTAGAAAATAAAATAATTTCTAGAGAAAAGTATAAAAATAAAATTATTGCTTGGAAATTTCGTACCGCGCGAATATATATATAGATACCAAGCTACATAGCGCTAATTCTATTTTGTGGAACTGTCATTGATTTGCAAAGCAAAATTAAACTCCCAAAATTAGCCTTGGGAGCTTTTTCGGGAGAAATTGTGTACTCTGATTTAAGGCCGCGTTTTGGGCGCGATTTGAGACAGTAGTACACGGAAATGAAAAGCTACAAGCGGTACATAAATTTAATTATTTAAAGTCAATTCTGACTTCCGATGCAGAAAATGCAGTATAAGGTTTAACATTAACAGCAGAAAATTACAAAATAGCTAAGAAAATATTAAAAGATTGCTTCGGTTGCAAGGAATTAATAATAGATTCACACTACATAATTTGTTAACTTCAGTCAAGAAATCTAGTGATGTGACAGCACTTCGAAAATTACATGAATTCGTTGTGAAGTACAAATTAGAGGATTAGACTCGCGTAATAGTTTGTCAGATTCGACAGTTCCTTATTCTATCCGATACTAATAAAGGTGATCCCTAATTATTTAGCACTAGGGTATATTAGAAAATATGAAAATGATAAGCGGACTAAAATTACTAATTTGTTAAATTTCTTAAGAAAGAGAAAATAGACTGCTCACAGGATTTTCAGTTAAGCCCGATTCTGAAATCACTGAAAAAAAATCGCACTTTGATAAGAAAATAAGCGGCAGTTTAGAGAATGCTTTCATGGCAACAAAAGAAATCAGGATTATTATGAAGGTGGTAGAATTCTTTCAGCGGACAAGGAAATAAAACATCGAAAATTTCTTTACTAATAGCAGCAGATTTTTCGCGGAAAATAATTACGGGCAAAGTTCACAGACTGTCTGATTCCTTAGTAGTGGTTGGAATAAAATTAGGCTAGGCAGTTAGTGGAATAGAAAGGGTTTAATAGTTGATTAAATTACATTAAAATTTTATCATTATTGTGAATGTTATGAAGGTCGTAGTTCATAGAAATGAAAATACACAGAACGAATCAACGCTAAATTTGCTTAAAAATCTCCAGGGATTCAAATCCATGAGGATATATTCCTCTGTAAACTGATTTGACGGTATTGTATACTGATAAAGAACTCGAATGAGAAAATAATTTAATTTTCGAGAATTGTCAAAAGATCTATTAAATTTGAAAAAGATCGTTACATTGATTCGATTCCTTTCATGGAATCATAATTCAAACGAACTTAGAGTCACTTTTGAAATTGCTGAAATTAAATTTAAGAGTTACTAGATTACAAATAATCAACAGTTCTGGGACAGATGTCACGAAATAATTGATGAATATTTAAAAAAAGGAATTGCCGAAAGGACTAACATTGAAAAAGCACCAAAAACCTCTTATGCCATATCAAGCCATTATAAGAGAAAATAAAGTTCAAAACTCCGTGTGGATTTCGACCCTTCGTCGCATGCGTAGAATCGTTTGCTATTAAATAGTTGTTTACAGTCAGTTCTAAAGAAGTGCTCAGATATACTGGAATTTCTTCTTAAATTCCATCAAAATCGAATTGCGTTTACAGCTGACATCAAGCAAACATTTTTTCAAATTTCTCTTCTTGATGAAGACAGAAACGCTGTGAAATTTCTATGAACAGTGGCGAAGTAAATGAAACCAAAATAAAAGCTCTTTGTATTAGAAGAGTAACTTCTGGAGCAACATTTAGTCCGTTTTTTCTTAGAGTATATCTTAAG
The DNA here is from genome assembly GCA_000611955.2 of Stegodyphus mimosarum. NCBI lineage: Eukaryota > Metazoa > Arthropoda > Arachnida > Araneae > Eresidae > Stegodyphus > Stegodyphus mimosarum. The sequence continues at coordinate 511,326 of KK114328.1, forward strand.
GTACACGCTGAAGAATACAAGCCACAGTATCCGAGCGTATTTTTCATGCTGACTGAAAATATGTTTTTTGACGACTTAATTGCTGGAAGAGATGAAGAATTAAATGTTCTCAAAGTTTCAAAATAAACTAAATAAAATATTCAGAATTAACAAATCCCCTCTCAAATCTCACCTCGAATTTTTCAATAAGGATGGAAATTTGTATACTGCAGTGCGGTTCTGGTTATGTTTTGGTTGTAATATAGTGCAGGTTTTGATACGTTGCAATTATAGTTACTTCGACCAAGAAAAAAAAAGGTTAAAAAAATTCCGTATTTTAGTAAGAAGGGGCTCCACTTTATTGACATTATGGGGGTAAAGACATTACCTGAATCATGAGCTTTCACGTTAATGGACTGGTCGGCATGGGGAAGATAATTTAGCACTGCTTTTAAATGCTGCCTTTTACCAAAGGTCTTGGGATCCACAGACTTTTTTTTCCTTTGTGGATGTGTTAAAGCCAATATTGATATGCCCCATCTGCCAGCAACATTAGATGAAGTCCATAACCTCAATCAGGGCTGTTTCTTTAGCTCTGAACCTCAATACAGTTCTATTGATGATCATTAGTGGAAAAATGTTGCAGCACATACACACAAAACTGGAGTAACACTTAAATGTCTGTTGCACGACAAGAGGAACATCGGATGTTTATAATATTATGACTAAAAATTTGAAAGATTTTTCACTTCATTTTATGTAGTACTTATTGTTTAATTTCAATGCGTTACGAAATACAGTGCTTTAAAACCTGGTGGTCTATTTTAAATAATTTTTTTATCAATAACTTCTTAGAAAATACGTTATTAATTTTTAATCTATATCTTAAATTTCTGTTAAATGCAACATTTATAAATAACAGTGCCTAATGTTATAAATACAAGAAAACATTACAAACTTTAACAATATCCTTTCATAAAACATAAATTTTTAAGAGTAAGAAGTTATTGCTACATTACTTCTGTAAACTTAATTAAATGTTAAATAAATCAATCATTTTAAGTCTCGCATTTTATTTAAGCTTAAAGCATTAATATTGAAGTAATATTCTGTTGGAGTGCAATACGAATATGCTTTCAAACAATATTACATTACTAAAGATTCTTTTAAATTAATTTTAAAAATAAATATTTTATTTCTTATTTGAATAAATGCGAATAAAGTAAGACTAAAAATAAATAAATAAATAAATTTCTTACATTAAATTAGCATTTTATCGTTTAAAAATTTAAACCGAAATACTTATTTCATATAAGGAATACATTAGGTATATTAGACTTATATTCATTCACATCAGAATATTAAAAAAATGCAGCAAAAGTTCTTACTTTTCTTAAATATTGATCTTAGACATGTCATTTCAAAATAAGGCAGAAAATGTTTTTCAACATCGCGGGCAAGTGCCTACCGCAAAAATAAATCTAATATTTTATACAGTCTCTCACATTCACAAATATCATCAGGACGGGAAAATGGCGTAAGTCATTAATTCGTTTACAAAAATATGCGTAACATGAATTCGAGCCAGTTTCCATTCAAACGTACTTCAAGAAGGCATTCATTCCTTTAAGCACATAACGCTCATGTGCTTTGACATAACCAAACGCAATCAGAATAAACCAAATCATTCTCAGATATCATCGGGAATTTTCCAAAAGGAAAGTAACTTTTTGATTTTAGCTCATCAGGACATTAGCAATATTTTTCGAAGTGGAGTACAGAGAGTAACGTATAAAGCTAGAATTTCTAATAAAAATTTCTAAGAAACGTTATAATGATAAGCGTATGTCTAAGATCAATGTTTAAGAAATAAATCTCGTAGCCATTTTTGTCGAATATATGCTGGAAATTATAATGCAACACACTTACCTCTTTTAACTTGTTTTCAAATTCATCAGGTTTATCCTCGGAAGGTAAAATTGCTTTCACAGTTTTAACTTGAGGTTCCGTGCACTGCCACTTTTCATTTAGATTTTTCCCAAAAGATTGTTGTTGGAAAGATATACTTGTCATACTGTGCATTTCAGTCACTTCCTTAGAATAAACCACACGAGATATCTCAGATGTCTTCTGGTCCTGGTAAGACTGATACGAACTTGTGCCTGGCATAGCAGAAAATCCGTAACTTATTGTTTCTGACCTGGTTTTCGAGTTCTCACCTTCTGATACACTTTGCGTTTGTGGCTGTTTAAAGTATTTAGACTTAAGACTTTCTATTTCTTGCAGTAATTTCGCCTTCGATTCGGTACTGGATAATGTACTATCGGGTGCAGTCTCAGGACATGGATCATGTCGACTTTCTCGTTTGGAATCATCCAGGACTTCAATTTTATGAATTTTTTCAGTTCTAGAGTCCTGAGTTCCAGCTTGATTGGATTGCTTGTCTAAACCTTGTGACGTTACTATATTTTCACGAGTAGTTCCACCCTCTTTTATATGAGTTTTAATTTCATACGACTTTTTGATTTCAGTTTTGACATCAGTCATTTCGCTTTTACTGACTGTAGAAGAATACTTAGGAGGCTCATAAAATTTTGCTGTCTTTGGCGATACAACTTTTAAATGGTCTCTCTCTGTGTCTCCAGATGTACTTTCTTCCGTCTTTTTCAACTGCGGGGCATTTTGTTTTTCCGTCGAAAGCTTTAAATCATCTTTCATTGGTTTAGATTCGTCACAAACTTTCACAACATGCTCACTGGCAGTGAGCGGTTGGATGCTGGACGTGTACTTTTTTGGTTCATGGACACCACTTACAGCAGCATACATTTCTTTGGGACTCTCTGGTTTCTTATCACTTTGAGCGGGGACTGTTGGGACCTCTGGCTCATTTGTAACCGGAAGATCTTCAAAGTTGTCGTCTGAAATGTATTCTTCTGCTAAGTCGTCATCTAGTGATTTAAAATCGTCAAGTGTAGTTCCGTCTTCTGACAGTGCAGAGCACCAATCTTCCACACCGGAGATACTAGTGCTTCGCCATGTATCTGGAGAACGGGCCGTCACATATGTACTAGATTCAGTTGGTGGCTGTTCATCATTCAGATAGGTACCTTGAATCTGTTGCACAGTTTTTTCAGCTTCAGACATTGTTCGTCGGATGTGTGTCACAGCACTACTTGAAAGCAAATTTACCCTAAAAATAAAAAGTTACATTAAGATATTTTAAATTAATTATTTAAACATTTATTTATAGACACAAATACGCTATTGTTCAGTGAAACTGCAATACCAAAGAAGAGATCGGATCTATCAAAGATTCAGCAGATGGCTCGCTCAGTACCTGAAATATAAAAGACAAAAATTCAATTGCGCATGTTAATGGTAGGCGCAACGTAATGTTCGGTGAAATCGGATCTGGCGGATATAAAAGGGGACATATAGAGCAAATCATAAACAGTACCTCACAACATATTCGTTTTCATTGCTCTGCTACTAGGCGGAAAGACAGATGGAAAATAAGGCATCATGAGCTACTTACAGATTTTGGGAAAAGGAAAATTCTTGTCTGCAAGATGACATCTGCCCTAAGCTTTGGTCCCTAACGGATTAATGTCAACCCGACGAAAAAAGAGCTACCGGCAGACGCACATTTTCTGAGCTAAGTGTTGCAGGTTATTACATACCGTTAAATTACATAAAATATTGCATGGTGCATTTTGTACATGCTTCTCTAGGCTATTACATTTATTATTCTCAGTGATAATTTCTAGCATTGCAGATTACACACAATTATGTTATATACAATATTACATGATGCACAAAATCTTGTTTCTTTAGGCTTTTATATTACTCACGATGGTTTTTTATGCTTCGCTGTGCGTTTAGCATATTAGAACATTTAATGTTTGAAGGGAGCAGTGGCGGCTCGTAATAAGCACTGTGGAACTGCAGCACCCCCTGTTTCCACTTATTATTATTTTTAATATTTAATATAATGAGCCCTTTTTTCTTTATTTCTTTCTTTATACTTCTACAATATATAATCCTTAAACTTAATGTCAGTAGCCATCCTCCAGTTTATGAAAAAGGTACGAAAGTTTTTGTAGGGAACTGCGCTTCACAAGGCTGTTCTGCGCAAGCGCTCACAGAAAGCAGCACTCGAGCCAAGGAGATAAAACTGCACTGTCGCTCTTACAATGCCGAAATTCTGGAAACGTGATTATTTCTTCCTCCGCGCGTGTGGTATTTGGCTGTTCTGCGCATGCCCTCTTAGGAAGCAGCGTACGAGGCTGAGAGGAAGAGAGCACTGTCGCTTTCACAGTGCCGAATCTGGAGTATCGTTGGGAGCTGGTTCTTTTTTTTTACTCCGCGTGTGCTGTGTTTAAAAATCATACACCATATTCTTGGTTAGATTATTTTTCAGCTATTCTATTTGATTCATTTTTTTTCGGTTCTTTTATTTTACAGAAAACTTTAACCATGTCCTTGCATCCTCAAGTAATAAATTCTGTGACTGTAAGTGAACTTCAAGAGCTTTCGTTTTCATGCGCTTGCAATGCTTTCAATATAGAAAAATTTCCTCAGTTGTCATCCAGAGATCAAGGAGAAAATTATTGATCTCTTCGCGCAAATTAAAACAAGAAGAATGGATTTCATTTTTAAATGAATATGTAAAGCTTGAACTGTAACAATTTAAGTTAAAGTAATTAAGAAATGTTTAATTTTTCTTTTGTAAAATTTCATGGAAGTTTCAAAATAAATTTTCTTTTTATACATGTTTGTTTCCCTTTACACAGGTTTAAAACAAAGGTTAAATTATTTTTGGAACAACACCCCCACTAATTTTAGCTACGAGCCGCCACTGGAAGGGAGTATACATATACTATAAATTAAAACAAACAAATAAGGGGGAAGAAGAAGAAGAAAAATTATGAAAGAGGAACGGAAAGAGCATGATTCAATAATATATTAAAATTAAATATTACTCGTAATAAACAAGAAAACATATATGCATGAGAAAACATATATATAAGACGTTGAAAGGTTAAGTCATCAAATAAATTCAAATAACTCAAATAAATGTTCAAATTAGATGAATTATACAAATCAGTAAGTAAGGTAAATTTATTAATTAACTATTTCGGATTTTATATAGGAATTTAATTCTTGTCGGAAAATAGAACAAGTGCGTGAGTTAGCATAGTGCTCAGTATTGTGAGAAGTACAATGTTTTTCATTCTAACGGAGACAATTTATGCCCTCCGGACAGTTGGGGATTATATGTGATTGAGCACAATGTGCACAAGAATGTTTAGCTGTACGTTGTTTGATATGATGTCCAAAAGCTTGGCATCCATAACAGCGCATTATCCGATAATACTTGCGAAAAAGACAAGTATTAAACCCAAGCGCTGCAAGATCTAGTCTGCCAATTCTTAAAACAAAGTTCTGGGCACCAGTATCGCTGTTTTTACCAGGAAAACTTGTAATCAATTGTACTGGTTGATTTAGCTCTGAAGACAAATGCGAAGAGAAAGAAAATATTTGCCAAAGTAGCATTTGAAGGCATTCCGAAGATGACAATAGTATCTATTGGTGATCGAAGTTCAAGTTTTTTGGCCTCAGATCTGGAAGTAATAGAAGATCTCAGTTTGGCGAAGGTATCAGAGATTTTTTTTTCGTTGAGGGCCAAAAGAGCACTGCTCATCTTGAGTGAAACGCTAACACAGTTTTGTATATGCAGCGTCACTGGAAGACAAAAGGTACAGTATATATAGTGAGGAAATCTAAATTACATAGACCTATGTCAGAAAGAAAAGATAGTCTGTTGGTATGCATGGTGGTCGCAGATCATATCGCAAAATCCATAAGGATATTATAACAATAAAGGATAGTAACTTATCAGACGATCTATTTCATTAGACCTGTTCAACAATGAATGCTGCAGCGAGAGTTTATAGTTCAGTGTCCATTACTGCAACTTTCTTTTACAATCTCCTACAGATATCAACAACTTCAATGGTGCAAACAGCGAAGATACTAGAATTTTGAGTTAATACAATATAATCTCTGAACTCATGATGGTCAGATCTTGGTTTGTCATTACTATGGACAAATGTCATTTGAAGCACTGTATTAAAGAACGCCATAATGGTACTAGCGTGAGCGTCATAGCTTGGGTAGAGTCGCATTTCACTCATTCTTTCACATTCTAAGTATCTCAGGCAGTACGAACAATCAACGATACATTAGAGAAATCTTGGAATCTGAAGTCCTACGGCTGTTGCGAAACCTTCCTGAAGCTGTTTTTCCATTGGACAATGTTACTGCTCCTGTTGCATGCAATACCCAAGATTTCCTCTATGACCAGCAAGTATGAATTGTATTCAAAGTGCAAAATAATTTGATCTTAATTAAATACAGATTAATGAAAGTATTACTAATTGGCATTTTTACGCTTCAGTTGCATGTAAAAGTTATATTTTATATTCATAGACCTTTCCATTCAAAAAAGTTGAAACCTTTCTGAAAATTGTCTACTTTATTTTGAAACACTTTGTCAGGGGAAGTACGTGCACAGAATCAATATTCAAGGAAATAAAACCTGTAAACTTTTTTCTTCAAGTATTCATCATAAAATCTGAAATATCTTCTACAGTCACTTGAAAACTACAAAATAACTACGAATTAATTAAACTAAATACAATTCCTTACATAACATCAGGTATGTCATTTACACGCAGGCGATTAAAAGAAAAATAACTTCAAATCTTAATAGTTGTAACAAACTTAATCGACTAATATAATGATACTGAATCCGTGGAATATTAATAAATATATCTGTATCGATTTTGAAAGAGTAGACACGCATGATTTTAAATATATATACGTTTTAATTTAGAATTCAAACAACAAAAATCAGCGTTATATTTGCAAATTTTCACAGGACTAGTTTCGATGGTTTTAATAAATTTTATTAACTTTTTATCTACTTGTGCATTCAATCCATTACGAATCCTACGCATGCAACAATATTTACGCTACACACCTCTCACATCAGTGAGCATGGAAATGATTATCTACTAGTACAAAATATCTAATATAATATTTACTAGTATAAAATCTAATAATATCTAGTGTAATATTTACTAATCTAACTAATAATAAATAATAATTTAACTAATCTAAATAGGAGTGGAATTTCGAGAGAGGTATTCCAAAAATTCGTGGGAAGCCATTTCGACCATTCTCATCTTCATACGATTTTAATTAGCTGAGATATTAATTAAAAACTCTGCAAACTTCTAGTTCCGCACTTATTTTTTCGAGTGGCAACAGTCGCGCGCGCCAGAGGTAAAAATCTGTTTTATTTCGAGAAGTGTTGCCACTGCTCGCTTTCAAATCGTAGAGCTTGTTAATAAAAATTTATAAGCTTTACAAAATATGAAATAAAAATAGCATTGCCAAGCATTAAATATGCTTGTATTATATAATGTTACATTCTGACGTTGAAAAAAGCCCGCGAGTGCAATTGACGTCATTGTATGTCGAAAATTTTCGTATAATTTCTAATAACAGCATTTTAAATAAATAGCTGCTGTTAGTAACTTTTTTATTCCAGATTAAGATAACTGACATGGTATATTATTCTCATGTTAGTTCTTTTACTGATGTTGAGAAAAAGTTGTTATATTACATTTAATTTAAATCATAACGTCATACGTATGCGCATTAACCTGAAATGTGCAAAGTTTTAGTTTTCTGGTTTGGCAACAAAAAAAAATTGTTTGCGAATGGGTTGTTGCTTGGAAAGAATGAACTAATTTCATTCATACTGAAACGTTTTTATGCACTTTCTTTTCAGGTGTACACCGAACTCAAAAATTTGCTTTGGTCGTAAATCGCAACTTTGCATACAGCACATTAAATTAATTGTTCATTTTATTTTCAGTTTTTCAGTACATAAAACTAATAAATATTGCTTTGGCCGTAGCCCGCTCATTTGACAGCCTTTCTCACTAATATAATATAAAATGCAATAATATAATACATAATATTGTAATATAAAATTTATTGCTACGAAATGCCCAGCAGTGGTAAGGTAGCTTCCCCGCAAAGCAGGGATAGGGTTGCCAGAAAGTAGAAAGGAAAGACAGGATTGGCAGATTTGGCGAGAAATCGCTCAATGGGCGACAAAATTAGCGATTTGCGGTAGACGGAGCTAGAACATTCTAGAACGAATTCTTGCCGGTTCTCCCGAAAATGTTCTCGAAGGCAGGTCAAAACTATATATACTCTGCCTGTATGCGAAGAAGAGTATCTTGAGTAGTAGAGTAGTATGTTGAGTTCAGTAGTAGGGTCTTGAGTTCAGAGATTAGCTCGAGAGCGATCGACCGAGTCGGAAGCTGTACTTTAGTGCTTTGCCGTGAAGCTGTCTTCACCGATATAGCCTGATAATCTGAAGGATGTGCTGCTGGTTGTTTCAGTGTGCTAATCCTAGTTTTTTGACGGCTGTAAACGTGTCTTTGAAATTCTCTTGTGTAATACTGACGAGTAAATTGTGTCTTGATTCTTCATCAAGTGTTGTCATCAATCGCTCCAAATCCACGAACTCGTAGAACACAACAGTATTAATCGTTTCGGTTTTTAAAAGGTAAATAATTTTAAAGAATATTTTGAATTGAAATTGTTTCTTTAGAAAAATAAAGTTCTCAGAAGTTGCGAGAGTTATTAACGAATAAATAAACGGGGCATAAAGTTCATGTGACAGATACTATGAATAGTATTGAAAGTGTACTTAAATTTATTGATGTTACTAAAATTTCCGTATTTAAATTTAGTGGTTTCGACTTAAATAATAGTTTTCAGCCTTAAATCAAATCAGGAAATCCTATAAAGAAGATGGAATTTCTATCTTTTTTTTCTTATAACCTGCTCCGCCCTTAGGCACTACACGGAAAGGGAGGGATGCCCCATGGAGGACTTTTTAAGGAAAATTGGCTCGTATCCCCGTTACACATGGGGAAAACTACGAAAACGCCCATGCAGCCAGCCCGTTCAGCGAGACTCGAACCTCGGACCAAACTACCAGTGTTCAGCGGCTTTAACCGTTCGGCCGCTGGTGGGCCGAATTTCCATCTTGTCATTTAAATTTTTTGAAACCCGGTTTCATATATTTTTTCTTAGTAAGAATAAAATTACATTCCGCAATTTTTAAATGTAAAGAATAACTGCTTTTTACAGCCTTGTATGAAGTAAAGGAAGTATTGTAATCGCAAAATATTTCGGGTGTCATAGCCCAACGGAAATATACATTTTGACTGTTCCCGGGAGCATTTGGACGATTTTTTTGTTTGACTTTTATATTAGCGGGCAGAATAAATGACTCTTTTTACCAAAACAGATTGTAAAATGGATTCAAAAGGGATTTTTTTCGTAATGTTTTTACGTACGTACATGTGCATATGTGTGTGTGTCTCCCATAACTATAAAACGATTATCCCTAAAACATTGATTTTTGTATATGGTACTGCTATAACATCTAGTTGTGTACCTCCTTTTTTTATTGCAATCGGCAGTACCATATATATATACCCCCTTACCCGACTTAAGAGTCCGGTACTTAGCCTTTATTTTCACAATCGTTGGTTGAAGTGATATGCTTCCAATTACAGAATTATTTTAAATGGCGAAAATATTCGTGTTTTGGCAATATCATATTTTTAAAAAAAATTAATCTTCGAAAAGTAACCAAACCTAACTTTTAATGTAGTCTCCCAATTTTTATGCTTATATTTGGGAAAGTTATTTACTCGTTATGAAAAAATAAAAATATAAGAAGATTTACCCGCGTACGACAAAAATTGACCGGGATATTTAATTCAAAATTTGCAATTTTTGATGTTATCTTCAACTTGCCTTGAGGAATCGGTTAATCAGGTTAAAATAATTTTAAATAAAAGTGTAGCAAAAATCGGTAAAATTTAAAAGCCGTGAAAGAAGGTCATGTAGTGTCCACATCAAATATTTTAATTTTCAAGAAATTCTATTTATTTAATTTTATTCATATAGTTACCGAAAGGACTCACCTTTAAAAGTTTTTAACTTTTAAGTTGTCAGCAATATTCAATAAAACACCTTGAATTTTACTGAAAACATCCCATACTACGCTATCTATTAATTCATTGTAGGTAGGATAGTTTTATCATTTGTTTGAAGTATATGATAAAATAGAGTAAACGAAGTCGAGTTAGTGCGATTATCTAGACTGAAGTGATGAGTGCTTACTGATAACCGTGAACTGATTAAACGAAAAGAAGCAATAAAATTGAAATGAAGGAAGCAGTAAGAAGGTCAAAGAATGAATGAATATGGTATAGTAGCTCTCTGAAATAGCACGATAGAGTTAAGAAGATGAAAACTCATCTGGGTACTTGAAAATTCCGGATGATTTGGATTTTCTTTTTTCTGTAAGCTAAAAGAAATACATGTTTACAGTAATACGAGTGAGGGAATATTTTTTGCTAATTACTTTTATTTAAACCAAAACCGTACAATTCAAAAATATAGCTTTACTTCCGTAAAATAAATAACAAATCTAATATTTTGACGAAGATAAAGACTAAAATCACTTCTCATTTTCTTGAATATGCAACCCATTTCTATGTCAGTCAAATTAAAAGAGGAAACTAAAATTTCATTTCGGGTGCAGGTTCTGAAATTTAATACTTAATCTTCTTTTTGGTTTTACTGTACAAAAATTAAACAAAAGTAATGTTACTTTTATTTGCGTAAAACAAAACGCATGGCATTCCATTCGATTAATATTAAACTAATCCAGTTTTAAGATAAGATAGTAAAACCAACAACATAATACAAGATTCAAAGAGCCTTCTCAAAACTGAGTCAGAATAAAATCTTGTCTGTAAAAAGAAAGCTGGAACTGGGCAGAATATATAGCGTGGGGAAAATTATTTAATGATACTTTGATACTATTGTTATTATTCTGGCATGCAGCGGGGAATTCCTGTTCCTGCTCTTTCCAGATTCCTGAGTGAATCCCGAATTGGGCCTGACATCTGAAAAAGTCCATAAATAGTATTCTCCAGATGAAGTTTAATCTGAGGTAAAAAAAACTTTGAAGCCCGTTGCTTCCTGCAAGAAAATGCCAGACTGGAAGGAGTTGGTAAACTCATTGACTCTTCTAGATTCTGTTCTAAGATGGATTGATCATGTGACTAAAGCAGTAAATTATTGGTAGTTGTCCTGGATTATACGTTCTTTAACTTAAACGGGCAAGCTTTTTTTGTGGTTTTTCCTATGTATAACGTAAAACGACCAGATTTCTCCTAAGTCATTTCGGCAAGATTGGGAGAAAACATTTTGTCTGAGGTACAATTTCGAATAGTTAACACAACACATTTAATTGAATTTTTTCAACTGTTTGCATATTATAACGTAAATGCTCAGAAGCACCGCTGTAATAAACGATTTTGTTTTTCTATAGAGGTGATACTCTCCCAGCGTTTGACTGTTGGTGGTGTTCGGTTTAGATGTTCATTAATATTCTGAGAAATATTATCCTTTTAGAAATGATCTACAGTCGGTATGAGAGGTTCTGCATTATTTATTAACGAAACTCCTGCCTTATTGCTGCATTTGTTCACAGAAAGAAAGTTTCAGCTGTCAATGTTCCACGTCTGGGGAGAGGTTATAAGATATTTTCTCCCTCCTTTCGCTACATCTTCGTGATGTAACAGTTAACACGCTCAGCGCGCATTCGAAAGGTCCAGGCGATAGCATTGTTCATTTTTTATGTCTCCTGCTCCTTCCTCCTTTATAAGTAACCTAATAACTCTAAAGTTTAGGCATGATTGTTTTGAAAATGGTAACCTGTCTCACTCCACTTCGTTGGATTTATCTTATTAAAACAATATCAGATTACGACTAAATGCTTCATTTTTTACAAAAACAGAAAATGCAAATAGTTAGGCATGAACAAAATAAATATAAAATTAAAAACTTTGTATTAAAAAATACAAAATATCGTTAAAAACGTGTAAATTTATTTCTATGGTGCAATTTATGTCTGGGGCCTACCGGCAACCGATTAAAAGTCACTCAAAATATTGCTACCAAGTTTACTCATGTGTAATGTCAATATGAGCCAGTGCCCTCTGTAAAATCTCCACGAAGGCATCCATCCCTTTTCTTAGATAGCCGTAGTATGCTTTGCCGTTAACAAATAAACCAAACCAATTTATGCCAGAAGTAGCCAACTGTTATTTCCTTCTTTCACGTCTACTGATTTTTTAAAAGGTTCTAAAGCCTTGCAATGATTTTTCAAAAATATTTTCTGCATAAGGTTTAAAATTAAATTATCTTAAAATCCCCCCTTAAGAACATTGTCACGAAATCTGAAATATGCAGTTAAAGATCTAATTGAGAAAATGTTGTTCAACGAGCTTTAACAATAGTCGATCAATAATCTATAAGGTATTTCTCCCGCCTTCTTAGCATGCCTTCGTGGTGTAGTGGTCAGCACGCTCGGCTCGTATTCGAGAGGTCTGTGATTCGAGTTCCGGCGAAGGCATTCCTCATTTTTCATCTCTCCTGCTTTCAAAATATACCTAATGGCTCTACAGTGGCGCCAGAACTAAAAAACGTTAGTGGATGATGATTCTCCACCATGTATTTGGCGATTGGGTCCCTTAATCCCCAGTCGCCCTTTATAAGGGGGGAGTATATAAAGTATTTCTCCCGTCTTAGCATGCCTTCGTGGTCTAATGGGCAGCACATTCGGCGCATATTCGAGAGGTCCGCAGTTCATGTACCGGCGAGAGCATTGCTCATTTGTCACGTCTCCTGCATAAAAAAAACCCTAATGTCTCTACAGTCGACAGTGCTCACTTCCGAATTTTGAATTTCGATTAGTTTTATTGTCTATTTCAAATTTTATAAAACTTTAACGAGTTTTTGATTAACAAACTCAATGATTTCAAAGGGAGGAATAGCAACACTGTATGGTAAAGAACATTTTTATCTCCAGGGCGCGAGACTGTGTCTCGGAAATTCTAAAAATATCCTGTTTTTAAATAGTTTGTGATAATGCTGTTGAACTGAATTTTATGTGGTTTAAGTACGAAGAACATGATGTTTACTAAAAAAAGGTAACACACAAAATGTTAAAAAACGCCCTTCCGGGCGTAATATAAAATCTGAAAGCTAAAATGAGGGCAAAAATTAACGTTTTCAAAGTTTTTAATAAATATCTAGATTGATTAAAATCGTACGAAGATGAGAATGATCGAAATGACTTCCCCCGAATTTTTGGAACTCTCTCGAAACTCTTTCGGAATCTCTCTCGAAACTCAACTCCCCGCGGTTCCGGAGGAGATAATTCCACAAACCAAGAAACGGAAAAGCACAGATTTTAATAGTACAGATTTTTTAACTATCAAGTATTTAGCATACCTAACTTTCATGTCGTATCCATTGTCAGTTAACTTTCTTACGGCTAACTTTCCAGAGCGTTGCGTAACAAAATGTACGTATTTCATCATAATCTAAAGTATTTTCCTTTTCTCTGAGTAAATCGGTTATTATTTCAGGGGTGTAATTACTGTCTAAATTAATGAATAGGCTTTTATCATTACACATGTAAATGGTGGATCTAAAATTAGTGTTACAACAATTGTCTAAATTATTCTTATTTTTAAAACAGTGATAATTAGAAACTTGTTGAACTTCATTCATGCCTCCCGAATTCATAGCTGTTTTAAGCAGTTGCTTTTGATTATGTTTAACTTTCGGGTATTTCTTACAATCATCTTTTAAGTGCCCCTGTTTCTTGCAAAAGATGAGATACTTTTGATCTTTTTCAGCTGAAATATTACGAACAGAAAGAGAACGGGATTTTAAAGCTTCATTCTCAATATTTATTCTTAACTAATCCTAACGTTAAATTTCCTTCTGGCTTGATTTGTAAAGATTTAATACAGCCTAATTTTCAGATATACTGCTTAAAATATATACAATCAATAAAGGTTCTGAAAAATTCTTATCAAATATTAATAATTGATCAGCCGTAGCTTTCAGTTTCATTAGATGATCGCTTCTTTGCAATATTGATCTTTTCAAAAGACCACCTTTTCGAGCTAGTGTTGAGTTTTCATGATGCTATTTAAGCGCATTTCATGCCTGTTTCGCAGATACATTTTCGAATATGTTCTATCTTAAAACAAAATTCCTATAGTTCGGACCAGCGGAAGAGGGTCTTTAAGACATGGCTGGCGCCACCAGAAAGAAGTGTCAATCATCGGTTCCCAGTCATATTAGTTTTTATTAATTTTATTAATAATTCTAAGACTATAAAAATAATTCAGAAAAAAATTTACATATAATAATAGATTTTAAGAAACCACAACTTCCTGCATCACTCAATGATGAAAAAAAGCGTTTACGGGTACTCAGAAAATAAACAGCTAATGTGTTACTGAAGTCCACCAGCGACAGTGTGATGAAGTCGTTAAACGCTGGCAGTTCGGTCCGGGGTTCAAATCCTGGCGAACGGGGTGCTGCATGGGAAGTTTCGTGTTTTTCCCATATGTAACATGGATACGAGCCAGTTTCCATTAAAAGCCCTCCACAAGACATCCCTAACTTCGGTAGATATCACTGCGTGCGTCGCGATCAAATTCGGATATAGGTTGCTCTGGGTTCCACCTTCTAACTGAGACGTACTCACAGTCAAACCAACAAGAAGGATACACGGTCCTCGCACGGAAAACCCGTATAAAATGGACGAACGGTAGAATCGCTGAATGCTGATTAAAATCTCAGCGAACGGCTGCATGCGAGCTTTAGCAGCTGTCTCCGTATGTAACATGAATACGAGTTTGGTTTCCTTATAATGTTCTTTGCGAAGACATTCCTCCTGTTGGGCAGACAGCTCACGGGCTTTTTGAATAATCCAAGCAAACTCGATCCATGATTTTTTTACATTGATTCTAGACGGCTACAGGGGCATGTTATTTGCATATACCCTAAATAGCTAATCGTTTCATGTCCTACTATGGTCTATCTCAGTGATTCTCAACCACTGTGCAGCGGCACTTTTGTATGCTGCCAAATTTTAGAAATGTATATAGTAAAAATTATAAGGGACTTAATCCTAGTATGCGGTATACAGGAGAAGTGGCGAAATTCGGTTTTTAAGACATAAATAAGCGCGCAAATTGTTTTATCCAAGCCGATTTTGGTGCTCTGGAGGAGACCGCATTTCGGAACATTCAGTAAATAATTTAAATTGAGAAGTTCTGCTTGGTTGCAGATGGGAGACTAGCTTACTAATCAGACATTTCTGTTATTTTTAATAACATAAATTCAAGTATGCAAGAGCCGAAAGAAAATGTATTCAACATAACAGATAAACTAGTGGGATTCCAAAAGAAGTAACTTTATGGAAGAATAAAGCTCAAGAAGGCAATCTGTAAATGTTTCAGTCAGTCCCAAAAGATTTTAATAAAACTACTCATTGTTATTGACCATTTGACCGATCAGAGGAGAGAATTATTGATTATTTCTCAAATTAAGATCTAAAAAATTTATGGGGTTCGTAATCTATTTGTGATAACGAATACATCTCTACTTGAATTAACTTTGAATAAAGAGGAAGAACTAATTTCGCTTTCTAATAATCGAGATTTACTTTTTAAAACACAGGTCCTTACACAGGTAAACAACACAATTTTATAATATCAAAGACAAATAAAATGTATTTCATGTATCTTCGAATGGTAAGAAGGTACTGTCATATTTCGGATCTTTATTTGTAACCGGCAGGGTTTTATCGTTAACTAATTAATATTCCTTCGTGGTGCTGAAAAAAGAATTTTTATGAATCAAAGAGTGAAATCACCTGTGATTCTCATGTTATCGAAAAACCATTTACTTAGAGTTACGTACTACATCTATTATACGGTATTTTGGAATAAAACCTGTCAAACCTGGTTAAATTTTTTTTTAATTTTAGAAAACCTTACCTATTTCATTTTGTAATTATTTTTTTCTGTGTAAGAATCCATTTCATGAAGGGGGATCCTTTGTAAATACGTGCTTTATATCGCCTTTTCTGGATTTTGTATTAAATTGCCTGATTACGCGTGCAAGTTAATATATAACATCAGAGTATATTTATATAGGGACAAAATTATGTGTTTTTAGATTTTCAGAGCATATTGTTCGTAAGAACAAAATACCTACGTTGTAAACAATGCTTATAGAAGAAATATATTAATACTTAAATACATAATAAATCGTTGAAGAACTCCCAAACTCCTCACAGGAAAGGGATAAAATTTTACGCAGTGATAAAATTTTACATTTAATAATTCACGGCAGCCAATCTCTTAATAATAATAATAATAAATTCTCTTGATAAACTGTGTGATTCTCTTAAAAATTGTTTCTGAACACTGCTCTGATTGTTGTAATTCCAAAATTGATTAAATTCCGTTGCTAATTAGCTGTAAAAATATTTTTGAGCAGACAACAGTAACTGTACGGTAAGAACGGTATTTTCTCAAAATAGTGAAACAAGTCAGAAAAGCTGATATAAACATTTTTTCATATCTTTTGCATAACGAAATAAATTATACTGTATTTTGCTCATTCATAAAACCGGCTCTACACCCGTTCCACCCTTTTTATTGGTTTTCTACGACTAGGTCATGGTATATTTTAAGCCATGCAAACACCCATTAATGTGCCACCTGTGGGCGAAAATAGATTTGTAATGAATTTCTACGTATACTTTCATTTGTGCTTTTGCTGTGACGTTATTTAAACTTAAATATCTTGAATGTTAAAATGCAAAACATTTTTACGTAATCTGTATAAATTTTTTTATGTATTTTTCATCATTTCATGAGCTCTTTTAGAATTTTTCATGCTATTGAACTAACCGTATTTGACGGAACACAGAATTATTTATCGCTGCATGAAAATAAAAAAGATATTTTTAAAGGCCTTTATGAACGCAGTTCTTGCTCAACTTTTGAACTGTTAATAAATTTCATTTTTAACACAAAGTGTTAATCGCTTCGAATTTTTATCGGAAGTAATGCTTACTTGTATAGATGATAATGAAATTTTACGATTTAGGCCCTTGTGGTGTAGTTAAAATACATAATTTTTATTATTGTTGCATCCAAACATCGAACGATTAAGTAACAAAAATAATTTTTGAAAATTTATTTCATTGCTATAAATTTTAATTTAAATATTTCAAAAGGGATAAGCTCTTCATCCTCGATTTTCCAAACCCATTAAAATTTGTTTATACTGCAAGGATTCATTTTAGTGTAACCAATTATTTTTATCAGGACTTTCCTTTCCCTCCCGATTTCAGTTTCCTACGGGAATGTAAATTTGTTATTACGTAGATGCTAATCTAAACGTGCTTGAGAAACAGTATTTAAGCTGCATTTCAAGACTTTGAAAAATAGTAGTAGCGGATTAGTTCCGAGTTTATGCTGCTCGTTTGAAATTAGCTCTCTAGCCGGTGTTAGATAACTTTCAGTTCGTATTGATATTTCTAGGCTCTGCTGTGAGCAGCCGATTTAGCGTTCCTGTCGTTAGATATCTTGACTTATTAGTGATTTTTCACATTCTTATTTTCTATTAAATTTACGTTAGCCACAAGTGGTGGTGATTTGTGAACACCAAGTGCGTGCATTTGTTTTAATTTAGTTTTAAATAAAAAGGTTATTTTAAACCTTCATCTGCAGTTTTATTCTTAAAAGACATGGCGAGTACTGACTACTTCATCTTCTACATAGAGTCCAAGTTGTATGCTACCTAAGAGAACAAAGAAACTTTATAACGCTAATTGAGAAATATATTAAGGTGGGGATAAAAACTGAAAATAAAACCCAGGTTTAATAAGCGAAATTTTTAGATTGTTTTTCCCTTATATTAAAAAATTAAAAATCTTGATTTAATTCTTGCATTGATATATTTAACTGTGGCATCACACTTGCTTCTTTTATTCAAACCAAGCTGTCTGCTGTGAGAATGTACTATTCCTATAAGAAGTTTACCAGTTAATAGTGGAACGTTGCTATCGACGGGCCGCTCTTACAAAATGATCTTCAAAATCGTCAAATTTGGCAATTTTACATATTTTTACATGATAATGTAAATATTCCTTTTCATATTACACATATCTAGGAATAGACGCTATAACTATAAAACTTCCAGTAAATATTAGAAAAATAAAAATAGGTGCTACTGGTCCAATGAAAGAAACAGGTCGCCTTCATTAAGCCGGGGAGTTTCTACGAATGGGCCGGTAGCTATTTGATTTTTAATGCAGTATCATCTTAATACAAGTCAATAAAATGTTTAAAACTATTTTGAGCATGATTAGTAAATATAAAATGCTGATTACAAACCAGCACAGACCACTGGAAATACATTGAAACGAACTGATAGCTTCGCATTATTCACAAGGAATCAGGAGTTGTATTTTAGTTTAGTCTTTATAATAATAAAATAGGTCTAATGTGAGAATCTACGAAATAATACTGAATTTTGTTTATTAGAAACAATTTAATGAAAATGGGAATTTAAGGGTAATTTGTATTTAGGGTAGTATAAAAGCAACAATAATCATAACTTGAAAATTTTCAAATAGCATAAAATAATTATTAAGCCTCATTGGAATCGACAGGCCTATTTACTGCGGGCAATGAAAGTTTAGCCTTTACTATCTTCTCCGGCACAGAAGTTTTGAGTTGTTTTTTTCACAGCAATGTCTCTTTTTCCTTTCGCTTTTATTCAGCCTCCTCAAGGATCTGCTTGTATCGCCTACTTGTTATCAATATTGTTTTTTGAGCTTTGTTTTGTTTGAGTCTTTTCTAACTCAGAATTTAAATGGAATCGGAGAGATTTCACTCAGTGGAACTTTAATGTTTGACAGCAATGTTCATGCACCAGTTGGAAGCCGTTATAATTATGTTCTATTGGTGGTTGCAACAGATTTTTTGCCTGGAGAGTGCATGTCATGTAACAGTCCACTAGTAGAAGCAGTTAGGCTTGCGTCAAGAACTTCTACAACAGGAACATAATTTGTCTCAAACTGCACTATTGCAACAAAATGAGAGTCTTGAAATACTTCTTTGTTCATTAGCTAAACTCTTGTTTTAATAAAATCATTCATCACTGTCTCTACTGTTTCTGCTTATCCACATGCTTTCTCAAACAATCTTGCTAAATGGAACTGGGTGACAACTTCTAATTTTCCCTCTCTGTCGTAGAAACTTGTTCCTTAATATTTCTTAATCTATTTATCATACAGATACAATTTTAAAACTACAAATAGGCATAAATTGCGCAAGAAGTAATGAAACTCATCACGATAACTTCAATAAAATATTCATTTTACACACAAAATAAGGATACTTTGGTTTAGATTAAAATTAGATTAATAGCTTATAATTATTTTTATAACAAAGAAAATGAGATCATTATCTAATTATAGATTTAATTACTCCTGAAAGCTTTTTACTAAATCAGATACAGTGATATTTTATTCTTCAACTTGAAAAAGTTACAGCCTCGATATGGTAGTTAGCCTCGATATGGTTTCCATTGTTAGACCATAAGCCCATTCATAGCAGCGCAGGCTGGTTCACTGAATGCAAATCGCAGTCGGCATTTAATACGCACGTGATTTTGGTTATAACAAAGTAAAAAAGCCATTGTTAATATAGCCAAATAACGCTGATTTAACACAATTTTAAATCTTATCAATAACAACTAAAACACTGTTAATATCTTTCTGATGTCTATATTTTTTTACATTGATGAATTAGAAGAAAAGTACAAAAACCTCTCTTTCTTATAAAGCAATCTTGCTTGAGCGTGGATTTCTCCCAATCAAAATGACGGTTTTCAAGCTTCATATAATATACTAAATAGTCAACAGGCAGGATCTACTGTCAAATAACTAGAAAATAATGGAGGTGGCTCAACGAAGGAGCCGGCCCATCGATAGCAAACTTACCGTTTTGCGATCACCGTGAATAAACGTTCGTTTAGGAAATAAAACATTTACAGATATAAAGTGAATACGAACCTGTGTTAACATCAGATTATAATGCAGGAAGATAAAAAATTTACGGGCATTTATTATCAGTATAGTACATGTTCACGTTCCGTTTTCTCAGAGATATAGTTAGATATCGAAATAGAGCCCTTAATGGATGAAAATAAATTCTATTTAGTTGAAAAAAATGGAAATAGATGGTTTACTGGAAATAATTTCTTATTTAAACATGAAATCGAATATTTAAATGAATGTAATGTCCAAAATCCTGTCCCTTTTGGAATAAGTACTTTTTAAAATTGACAATTATTGATATAACAGACAATTGTTAGCATGCAAAAGTAAATTATTTTAAGTTTAAATAAAAATTGATAACTAATTTTTAACTAAAATAATCTTAGATCATTTCATGTTTAAAACCACCTGTTTCTAACAATGATCGCTGATGAGTTTAGCATCGCTAAAGACACTACTAGCTAAATTTTCCTGAAGGATCTTAGAAAAAAAAGAAAAATGTGCTTTCATTTTGTCCTTCCTGCATCGACTAAAGATCAGATAGGAGACCTAAGTACTATGTGTCATAATTTGATCCAAATGGTAGGCTTGATTTTTTTCAAACAAATTGTGACTAGAGATGACATTTGCTGCTTTTCCCTCCCCCTTATGTTCCTAAGACAAAATTGCAACCATCTGCATTAGCATCTCTTTGAAACCTTGTTTCATAAATCTCAAGTAATATCTATGTTGGTGATAATTTATGATTGGAAAAGGTTAATTCACAAGTCATTTATGTCTATGGATAAAAGTGAACTCAGTTATCTTATAAAGATATTATGAACTGATTTCTGAACATACTTCAGAGATTAGGCTTGAAAATGCTCAATTTAATTTGTGTTTTATGTTTCACGGCAATGAGCTATCACATAATTCTACTCTTTTCAAGCAGTTTTTAGCTAAGAAAAGTATCATAATTCTCAATCACGTTCCCTAGATTTGGCACTTGCAGACTACTTTCTCTTCTCTAAAGTCTCACATTAAAAATCATTATTTAATAGAACTGAAAAGATGCAGAACACCCTAATCAGAGACTAGAAAATATTCTAATTTGAGTTCTGCAATCGAATTAAACAGCTGTATCGAGTTTTCAAGAGTTTATGTATATAAAGGATAATACACTGAAATAGAAAACGTAAGAGTGTTGTTTTCTTCATAATTCGAGTATGTATGAACTTAACCTTATAGACGTATTTTGTATCAAGAACTGGCTTTATCTAAAAGAATCTAAAAAGATAAGAAACAGCAACGTGAGCAGACCATATTTCATAAAAAGCCTGTACAAAAATTTAAATTTACTATTTTTTATTAAAAGCTGTTTTTCATTTGAATTCGAGGTAACCAGTATATCAGCAGAAGACTTCCAGTAATTGACTCCAGTTTCGCTTTTGAATACTTTAATCACTCATAGAATTGGCAAAATGACGGATAACGTACAAATATACAAATATTAGTTCTTTATTGCTATAATCATGTATATGCAAAAGGCTAGTAATACAGATAACATAACCTAATTAAAATATTGAATTGTTAATTAATTATTCGGTGTTTCTCTACATAAAAAGCGGCCCGGCTCATGCGGAAATGGAAAAAGGAATAAATGTTTAAGAAGCAGAGCAGCGAAAAATAAATTAATAATGTCCTGTAGAATGAGAGTGAACAGGTATCATGTAAATAATATTGTTATCCTCAAAAACTACTTTAATTTATTTATTTTTTAATTCAGAAATTAATCTATCAGAAAACTTTTAAGATATGTTTAGTCGTGCAGCCTTTCAGAAAAAAACATATATACCGAAATAGACTTTAGATTTAGTATAAGAAAAATGTATTAATATAATATAGTCAGAGGAAAAAGAGAAACTTTTTGTGAGAAAATGATAAATTCAAAACTTCATGGACCAGCTGCACTTTTATGAAACACAGACTTTTTTGACTTCAAGTGACTTTTTGCGGCTGTTCAGTTTAAGCTGTATTGTATTTTTACTATTTCTTACCCTGCTTTTCTATGAATCTAGAAAATTATTTGTGTGTCCCTTCGATCGTGGAAACCCTTGCGACTTCGATCTGTGCAACTCATAGAACCGCCCTTGCATAAAGAAAGTAAAAAATATAGCTAGGGAATTAATTAATTATAGCTATTAATTTAATTAGCTACAGTTAGGGAGATCACATTAAGACAGCTACTCGAAGATTTATGATTTCAGAAATATTGCATATTTCAACCTGACTCCGACGGGAACCTCTCCTTAACTGTATCATAAACAGTTACTTGCATGGTGGAAAAAATATCCATGAATAAACTCCCCTTAACTTGAAGAACTGAAAAAAAAACTGAAAAATGATTAGCTCCATCTGCAAGCACATTTAAAGAGGACAAGAAAATTTATACGATCCTGCACGAAAGAAATTCTTAGTCAATGGAAGGATATAGAAGTTCCTATTGGACCTCCAGAAGGAAAACCAGAATGAAAGCTCCGAATTCTGGGAAAAAGTAATTCGCTCAGACAGAGCAAAATAAACATTTCAGTGTCTGACAGTAAGTGAATGGCCTCGAGGAACAAAACACAGAGTTTCACCACAGAAGTTCTATAGAAAAGTACAGCTTAGACGAAGTTCAGTCTCCGGCGTTGTGTAAGAGGAACCAAAGTCACTATTTAGTAACATAGTAGAATTATCAGAACAAGTAACATAATAGGCATTTTAAAGTAGTAATTTTCAGTATTGGGGTTAATAGTAGGCCTTCATCGAAACTGCATTCTCTCTGACAATTATTTCAATATTTAATATTTTTAAACTTATATTTCAGGTCACTCTATTTTAAAGTTATATTAAATAAGTTTATAAATTTACTTATATTATATTTTCATTGTTTTTAGTTTTAGTATTAATATTCAAATATTTAATATATTTTTTAATTAATTTTCATTTAATTATGTTCCAGAACTTCCAAAACACGGATATGGGAAATGAAGTTTCAAGAGTAGACAGATCTGATAATACTTAAGATCTGTTATTAAGTTTCGCTTCCTCTGAGTGATATCACTGAATGAAATGTGGATGATGAAAATAGATACATTAACGTTCTTCAGAAACTATGCGCAATCAAAATTTATGCTTTATTTTAGGCACATAACGAAAATGAATTGTTACATGTTTTTAATGGTACTTTATAAAGCCCACAGAACGACATTTGATTGGTGGGGATCACACTTTATACAAAAGACATTTAGTAATGTTTAGTTAAGCTATTAGCAGCGCTCGATGAGTAATCGAAAGGACTCAGAATGTTACAGATTAACAATTTGAAGTTTTAGGGGTAAAATCGAAGATGTCGCAAGTAGTCTCCCAAAATCAGGAAGAAATATCTATTATTCGACAAATGCTTATAAGGTATTTCTCCCGCCTTCTTCGCACGTCTTCGTGGTGTAGTAGTCAGCACGCTCGAACCGTAAGCAAGAGGTCCGTGGTTCGATTCCCGGCGAAGGCTTTGCTCATTTTTCATATCTTTTCTTTCAAAAAAATACCTAATGTCTCTACACTGGCGCCTGAATAAAAAGGTGATAGACGATGACTCTCCACCACCAGTATTTGGCGATTGGGGCTCCTAAATCCCCAGTCGCCCTATAAAAGGGGGAGTATATAAGGTATTTCTCCCGTTCTTCGCATGCCTTCGTGGTGTAGTGGTCAGCACGCTCGACGCATAACCTAGAGGACCGTGGTTCGATTCCCGCCGAAGGCGTTGCTCATTTTTCATGACTTCTGCTTCCGAAATAACCTGTCTCTACACGATCATTAAAATAACTCAGACAAATTCAAAAAATTATAAATTAAAATTAGTGTGAAGCTTCACTTTAAATAAACTTACAATGTAATTCATTATGCAATTAAATATGATATGGAAATCTAGAATCTTCCAGGGATTCCCAACCTTTTCTTCTATCGACTAATTTTAAAACAATGGTTTTCTTTATCGACCCATTTAGAATTTTCTTTATATCATAGAGCATAGCAACATAACTGTAACCTCTAGTGGAGGGCAATAGTTAGTTTGCAGTGATCTTGTCAAATGTAAAGGGTGCACTAAGCATATTGATGACGTAACTGTCATTTGAGCATAAATTTCCTTAATGAATTTCAACGGCCGGCATGGGTGCAGGAATAAGCCCAGATTTTGCTGTGCTTCATTGCTTTCGCATTCTTTGTACTTTTAAATTATGTTTCCTTGTGTTTCTTCTTCTTTAAATTTTGTAAGCGACCTGTATATAACAATACACCTTTCGAAGAAATTTTGCTTTCTTCGTATTTTTTATTGTTTTCTTGAGTTATTGAGTTTAATTTATAAGGTATAACTTCCTCTTTCCAGCATGTCTTCGTGTTACGGTAGCGCACTCGGCTCGAAAGCTCCAGGTTTGAGTCTTAGCAAGGGCATTGCTCATTTTTCATATTTCCTGCTTCAAAAAAAATCTAATAACTCCACAAACCTTTTTACACTGCACTTACTGTTTAAATAATTTATGTGTTTTAAAGTATATTACTGGTTTTCAAAATATATTAAATAATTGTTTTGCACTTTTTCCCTATATTCATTTTCTATGATTTCTTCCATATTACATGGCTTAGTTTTATATTTAATAAACAATTAATTATGAAGTTTTAATACATTTTTTGTAATCGATAAGATTTTGATTATGTCAGTTGTCGATACATCAATCCCTTGGGTATCATCGATCCTCAGGGAAGCCTATACTGACCCCACTGGAAACCCATGCTTTAAATTGAAATAGTGACTCGATCATCGAAATCAAAAAATATATTGTCAATTCTTGTCGGCAAAATTTTGAAAATAATATCTCTAGTTTTAGCATGAAGCATTGACATATATTTAATAAAAATGTTTATGTGTACTCTAATAAGACTAAATGCTCACATGAAACGGCAAGACAAATAATGTTTTCACAAATTCAAATATCACATGCCTAAAATTATTTATACAACTCGTACCATTATTCAATTGCCAAAGTTTCATTACAGTTATTTTCCATACTTTCGTTTACAAATGGGCGGCCATTTGTAAACGAAACTACGAAAAATACGCCTCTTATTGTGCTCAGCAAGTCGGTTAAACATCCGTTATAAAAATATTATAGAAGGAATGCTTTAAACTTTCCTTTTTTTTCTTTTCTTTTTGCCATCGACAGAATAGTTGACCCAGTGCATTAGGTGCTCATTAGGCCTGTTGGATCCCGTCAATGGAATAAAAGAAATGAGCTTACTACAATGTTCTGCGAGATCTGACTATGTAAAGCGGGAATATTGAAAGAAGGACCGGTATAAGAAGGGGAAGTTCATGGTGGGAATATTGCTATTATAATATTAAAGTAGGCATACAAATATAATAAGATCAAGTATGGATGCAAGTACCAGCATAAAGTTGAAATTAGCGCAAATATTTAAATATTGCACATCAAGAGGAACTTACAGATTAAGTTAACAAGAATGTACATAGCTACATAGAATGGTTCAATACAGCTGAAAGTGCTGCATTGTGCTTTACTAGTTATGAAGCAATACATTGTGGATAGCGGTATTAACTGATATCTTGTTTCCTTGTGATAGCGAAGTATAGGTGCATGCCTGTTTTTGCTGGTGTTAGCATCTTATGTATGACAACTGTTAGTTGTTGGCTTCCGTAGATGGTAACTGGAGGTAAATGGACAATCAAATATTTAGTAGTCAAGGTCCCCAACTTCGTTACGTATGTAAAGATAACTTTCCATGAATCCAAATCGATTAAACTTGCCATAAATGGTCCATGCCCGGGGAAGAATTATGGGAACTTTGGGATGCGAGTTTTGAAAACTACACTAACCTTTGGAACACTCTTCTGCCTGTAACTTCATTACTTTAATCCAGTTGCACTTATTATAAACCAGTTGACATGTGGAACATTTTAGATGAGAAGGTGCATATTTATATTGGGAGAGCTATTACTAATATCCGTTGCCGCTAATTTGGAAATGTAAACAGCTATGCCATTGCCAAAGATTCCAATATGTGCCGGTATCCACTGCAGATTAGATCTCAGGTTATTGAGCAAATAGAGTAAAAGTTTTTGAATATGTTGCGATTTCTGCATGGATTTCCTTGAAGTCCCTAAAGGTTTGATGAAGAGTCCGTATAGATGTTGAAGTAGGAATCATTAGAGATGCAAAATCTCATTGCCGCTCGCAAAGCAATTAGCTCTGCTTGAAAGACAGAGTTATTGTGGTTGAGTTTTCTGGCCGTATGCTTACTATGTTTGTGGGATTCAGGATGCAATATCCACTTCCTCTTCTACCTCACCATCGGAACCATTCCTGTAGAGGGCTCTTAATGTGGGTGTAGCAAGTGTTGATCATTTTGTTATAATATCATATCCATCCGGGTGTCGAGGTGGCATCTGGAGGTGCGCCAGATAGTGCATTCTCTCTGGATCACTAAATGTAGAATAGGAATACTCGCAAGGACGTTCGGAGCTATGGTAGGAGAAGTGTGATAGCCTCGGTAGATGCTCAAGAGGAAGAGACGTTGCGTAGATTTCAGATGATTCTCCATATGAGATAAGATTTTTGTTCCTCATAGTTAGGTTGCAGGTAATGCGATTCTTTCTGTTACCAGATCTTGAGCTTCCGCGATGAAATCTCCAAAGAAGCTGCTGTAGTTCTATACATCATGTTAGCCAATTCAGGAAAGTTTTCTTTACTGCATCTGATACATGGTAGCCAATTCAAGTGATCTTCTCTTATTCACTATAACACCCAGGAAATTGAGCTGTCTGTTAGTTTTGATGTTTTTAGCGTGAGAGTTCTAACATGTCGCTTTTCTAGGCTAAATATCATGACGTCTGTTTCAGCTGCAGCCCATCTCGCAGTTTGCTGGTAGATGGCCTTTTATGCCTTTATCTCGAATTCATCCCTTTCGTCATCACTCGTGGTCTGCATACACAAGTATTTTGATAGCATCATATCCATTGTGCAATGTAAGTGCTGAATCCGCTACTATGTTTCATAGCAGCAGACCTAAGCAGTATCCTGGAAGGCAACCTCTGTTAATCTGAGATGTGTAGTTGCCTTCGTCAGTTCTGGCCTAGACTTAGCAATTACTTAGTACTACCGTAGCTACAGATGACTGAAATAAAGTCGCCTACCAAAAGACAAAATTGCTGTATAAGGTCAAAATAGAGTACAGAAATTGTCGTATAATAAAGACATGTCGCCAAGTAAGCGATTAAGTCATCAAGCAGTTTAATTTTAATTTAAGTCAACAAGGTACAAAAAAACTAGGAATTCAAGATGACGTTGGACTTTTCATGCCAATGATATTCTGCGGTATTCTTCTTTACGACTTTATTATATATTTTCTTTTGGAGTACCAGGTTCAAATAAACTTTACGTGATGAGCCCTCTAAACATTATTTCACACAGCCGGACATGTCGTTCCATATGCATAATATTCGGTACTCACTGCCGTATGATCGTCATACGGCAGTAAGTTTGAGGAACCCATTCCCGTTTATTAGAAGGATCGACTGGACTAACCAGTTTAAAAAAGCTAATTTCTAGAATAAATTATCCTTTCCCATAGAGTAATGTTTCCTTGACCTTGTCGTATTCAAATAAAAGGAAAACGTTATTTTAGAGACACTTCTGACTTCGTAAATTATTCCTAGAACTAAACATTAAGCTTCTGGTTTTTCCAATAGCATTTGTGATCTCCTATAACCGAGAATGCTAGTAACTTATTCCAGGTTCCTGCCTTTGATCGGGTTGGCTACATGAATGTTTCCCCCATGTGTAGTAAACTTAGAAAGTTACCAGTTGCGCTGTTATAACTTACTCTGAAGTAGACTTTTTGAATGAAACTTATAACAGCTAATAAATAATTTTTATTCAAAAAAAATCAATTACAACAGCATACATATATATTCATTTATTGCATTTATGCATTTTTTTCATTTCTCTTTTTCAAACAACTATCTTTTTGAAACTCCAATAGCTAAAATTTCTTTAGCAAAAGCAGATTTCTTGTTAAATATATTCTTTTATATCAGTTTACCTTAAATAACGAATGAAACTTTAAAGTAAGTTCTTTACTTTAGAATGTACGGACACGAAATGAACTTCTATATTATTAATTATCTTAGAATAAGCAAGGGACATATAGTTTTACCACGACAAATTTCAACCTCCCTTTTGAATACTAAACATTTTATTTTACTGCTTGATATAAGCTGCAGAACAACTCAGGGAAGGAAAAGGCCTTACTTTCTTTCTTTGCGTGCTAGTAGTTAAACTTTATCCATACCGAGACGTATTTTTCAGCTGTTTTTAAAAATTCTTCAAATAAAATTAACATTTCTGACAACAATAGTATAATTCTTTTTTAATTTTTACACACACACAAATATTAACTGTTTGCAAAGTTCTATATTAAAATCCATGTAGTAACAGTCAATAAAATGTTAATAGAATATTTTCTGTTGCCATTTTGGTGATGCTCTGCTATTTTTTTCTTTGCTTATGAATTTTCAGTTTATCATCTACAAATTAAAATTCCTAAAATACTACACTAATCTTGAGATAAAATGAAACTAGGGTGCGATTTGTTTAGCAGCCAGTAATGATTACGGAAGCTTCAGAATTATCATAAGTGAAACTATCTATACGAATTCGATATGGGTATAAACAGGGCAAAGTCTCGAATTATAAGGCTCTTTCAATAGTAAACATTTTTTTGAAAAAAAGAGCACAAACTTTATATACATTACATTCCTCTTTCAGTCTTAGCCGCATAAGATATTCAGTTAATTCATGCTTAAGTAATTTTATATTTATTATTTTGACTCTAGACTGAGTAAAATGAAAACTGGGAGGCGAAAAACTGAATTTAAGTGAGGGTTATTTAGATCGCTGCAAAATCCAAAAGAGTTATCTGTTTAAAGAGAGAGATGCTTTCGTGGATGATCTTTTAAAGGAAATTGGCTCGTATTTACGCACATGGGGGTAACCTATGCATCTGGACCGTTCGCCGGAATTTGAACCAAAATCCTACTACTGTTAGTGAGCATACGCTCAGCCACTGGTGGGCGCAGATACAGTGATTTACATCATACAGTGATTTTGCTAAAAAATCAAAAATTAAATAAAACTCTCATTTAAACTTCACTCAATTGATTTTACCAGCTCTATCCGATGGTGCAAACAGTAAAATTCGGACTTTTAGTTTGTTCATTAAACTAAGATATGTGGAGAAAATAGTTTCAACATTAAATTTTAAAAATCTAAATCAAATTTTGAAAACATCGCTGCACCACATAGTCTTATCATCCATATGAAATATGTATGCAAAATCTGGAATCAATATCCTATCGCAAAATAGTTTAAAAATGAATGATAAAGTTTTAATCATACTGATATCTACAGACATCTAAACCTGTAAAAACTTATAAAAATGAAAAAAATCTAGAAAGTCTTCTAACTTATTTTTTTCCATCTTTACCGTTTTTTTTTTTTTTAAGGATTAACGGAAACTAATTTATTGGCAATATAGCAGCGCTAATAAGAAGCAGCGTCCGTAACATACCGTCCTTTTTATTTCTTTCCTATGTGCTTTTAAAATGTGCTTCTTGTTCTGTTTCTAGATTATTAACAAACTTAAACAAACATTAACAAACTTAATTTGTTTTTTTCAAAACGTATTAGTGATTTTTTGTTGTTAATTTACCTATGTAATTATTTTGTTGTGAAATCTCACCTATCCATTCGTTAGAGGCTTAACCCTTTTGCGCCGATTGTCATGTATACGTGCCAGCAAGAAACGCACTCATTCCCCGGCCAACACGCTGGCGTGCCTGAGCGTTTTCTCGTTCATCCCCGCCGTCACACATTTGTGCCAATGTCTGGAACGTTTTAAAAACTATAACTTTTGGCACAAGGTGGCATTATATGTTCATATGGTTTCAGTTACATACAAATTTGACCTTCTACTCAAAATGAGAGTAGCATGACTGATAGAGTATGAGTCATATGTTATGAGTAACCATATGACTCATAGTCCATATGGTTTCAGATACATGTAGATGTCCGTTTAAATACTTTACAGAACATTATTAAACAACGCGTTGATATTTCGGTAATTCCATGGATTTCGGCTTAATAGCAAAAAAACCTCCGGCCCTGATCAAACGCCCGCCTAAGAGACTGCCAGCTTCAGCGATAAGCGCGCGTTTGCGCTTCCCGTCACGAAAGGGTTAAAATTGTTGTTCCTCCGTTATAGGCTTACAAATCGCAATGAAATGTCAGGGACCGAATGAAAGTGTAATTATTTTTTGATTTAAACTGGAAGATATTATCATTTCTTTCACGATGTTTTCACTGTTTATTTTTTCCTAAAATCGCGATAGATGGCTTCAACTAAATTTACCAAGTGAAATATAATCGAGAAATGAAAAGAAGATGTTTTAATATAATATTTCACCTAAAACTGATATAATCTTTTAAGAACTGAAAGGAGAAAAATAATTTATCGTACAGTTTAATGAGAACAAGAGATTAAATAATTCGCTCTACAAAATTCATCTACAACTTTATCACCAATAATAAAAGCGGCAACTTTAATGAATTTATGCATATAATGGCTGATACTTTTGACAGTGCAATTCGACTATTCGATTTCATTATTTAGACACCCATGCTTCTATTATTCGTGATATAAAACTGTAGATGAAAATTTGTAAGGCGAAGTGCTTAATCCCCTCTTCCCACTATACTATAGATAAATTACTGTTTTTCTTCTTTTATCTCATAGATGATTTTATGAGTTTTAAATAAAAGCTTCTTTTATAAACTTAAAAAAAAAATTTATCTGTTTAGTCTCAAGAAAACACTATCAACCAAACTATCCAAAGGAAAAATAATTTTTCAACTAAAAATAACCACTCTTTTATTTCCAACATTTTTGTTACATCAGTTAGTCTAAAAGAGACAGCGATTTTGCTAAAAATTCAAAACTTAAATAAAACTCTCATATAAACTTCATTCAGTTGATTTTACGAGTTCTATCCGATGGTGCAAACAGCAAAATTGTGAGTTTTAGTTTGTTCATTAAACGAAGATATGTGGAGAAAATAGTTTCAACATTAAATTTTAAAAATCTAAATCAAATTTTGAAAACATCGCTGCACCACATAGTCTTATCATCCATATGAAATATGTATGCAAAATCTGGAATCAATATCTTATCGCAAAATAGTTTAAAAATGAATGATAAAGTTTTGATCATACTGATATCTACAGACATCTAAACCTGTAAAAACTTATAAAAACAAAAAACAAAAAAATCTAGAAAGTCTTCTAACTTATTTTTTTCCATCTTTACCGTTTTCGTTTAAAAAAAGGCGAAGAATTTGTATCTTTGAAAATTTCAAATAAATTCTTCTTCATAAAGGATACATGTTTGGATGCTAGAATTAAATCCCATAAAATAATATAATAATACATAGCACAATAAAAAGGAGAAAATCAATTTTTAAAAGGGAGTACTGTAAAGAATATATAGAAGTATATTAAATGGAAATAATTTTAAATGTCGCTGTAGATTTCATTGCAAAAAATTTTAAACCGTAATCAGTTGTTAAGCTGATGTTTTTGAGATTAATAAAATGAAATTCTTTGCGAACGCACAATTTATCAATGAAAAAAGAGGAGAGACATAGCATTTATAAATGAGAGAAGAGTTGCTGATTTATTTTCAAGCGTAAACTTATTTATTTGCAAGCAGTTTTTTATAGTAACGGGAAAAAAATTAAGCAAGAAAAATAGTGTAACGTAATTTTTTTTTTTACTTAGTACGTGCTCCGTCCTTAGGGGCTATATAGAAAGGGAGGGATGTTCGTGGAGGCCTCTTTTAGAGAAACTGACTCGTATCCACGTTACACATGGAGAAAATCCCGAAAACGCCCATGCAGCCAGCCCGTTCGCTGGGACCAAACTACCCCTGATCAACTATTTTTACAGCTCGGTCGCAGGTGGGGCTAGTGTGACGTAATGAAATCATAATCTGAAATTCAAGAACCGATATTTTCCCGTCTGTTTCATATTGCAGCATGCGTTTTTAATGTAGAAAATCATCCCATAAATATCTTTTTACCATTCTTGTTTCAAAACTGGATAAAAAGTTGTTAGAATGCATTGTTAGATGCCTAAATTTTAAAATCAAAGATGTCAAATAGCTGAAAAAAATCAAATGGTTTCCGAAATTTCACCAAAAAATTAGAAATTACATTAAAGTTTAATACAAATATCATTTAAAAGATTTCTTTCGGCTCTACACGATGGTACAATCAAAAAATTTCTGAAATGTTTAGTTTGATCGTTAAGAAGGAGTTCCGTCTCGGTTAGAGTATTTCTGTCTATTTGTACTGACTTAACGTTTGCAACGCCACGTGATGTCAGTGGCGAGAGCTCGGTACTAATCAGTAAGGATAAGGATGCACTCGGTTCACACCGAGTCTCTTTTCCTCTGCCCGATCAAGGCGGCAGTCAATTGTTAATTATAATCCTTACTTCTTTCTTTGCCCGTTTAAGCGGCATTATTATGCATGAAGGAAAACAAATGTTTTTAAGTTTTTTAACTTGACTATTATGAATTTATATACAGTCCACTAATACATGTTATCAACAGTTTGGTCCTAACCGACCGGAGGAAAGATTAATAACTATGGAAAATATAATATCTCTGAATAGGCAACGCGGTTGTCTAAAAACGAAAGTCACAAAACTGGAACATGCTTTGCGTGACTTCGTCGAAAAAGAAGAAACTGAATTATTTTTTAAAGTGAAATTGCAGTCGCTCTCAGGAATAAAGTGATCTTTGGAAGAATTAAAACTGCGGTGCTTCAATCTTCCAGCAGAGGTCTCCATAGAGGAGGCCTGTGAAACCATTGAAGAACTAGAGGACAATCTGGAGAAAATGGAGGTAAGTCTAAAATAGCTCCTTTCAAAATTGAAATCAAACGTTAATACATTGCCAGTGAATTGTAATACTGTTGAAAATATTAATGTTAAATTGCCTGAAATACCTCTACCTCAATTCTCTGGAAAATATGAAGAATTTCATATGATTCTACTACTTTCAGGTTTGATTCTACTATTATTCTAGCATGGGTAAACAGGCCTGCGTACAAGCTCAAAACTTTTGTGAACAATAGAATTGCTGAAATTCAATTCTGACTAAACAATTCAAGTGGGGTCACGTTGCCTCCAAGGAAAATCCAGTGGATATAATATCCCGAGGAGCAGATAATAGTGAGCTTTTGGCTAATTCTTTGTGATGGTCAGGTCCTGAGTTTCTCAATCAACAACATCCATTACCAGAATGCATTTCTTATTCTTCGGACGAAGAGTATGAGAAGGAACTGAAACAATCAGGGAATCCAGTTCTGACTTTAAATGAACATTTTATAGACTTTTTTCTGAAACTTTCCAATGATTTTCATAAACTAATCAGAATTCTCATTTTTATTTTCAGGTTTATCTTAAATTGTAAATCACAGGATAAGATGCAGGGATATTTAACTTTAGATGAGATGCAAAAAAACTGAAGAGTTTCTTATACGGTATGCCCAATTAACTGCCTTTAATTCGGAAATCACAGCTTTTCGGCGAGGTAAACCTATTCCTGCACAAAGTAAGTTAAAAGGTCTTGATCCTTTTCTAGATGAGAATTCTCTTTTAAGAGTTGGGGAAGATTAAAAAACTCAAACTTATTATTTGATTGTAAACACCAGTTAATTTTGCCTCCTACTCATAGAGTTACTTCATTGATTTTTGAGTATTTTCATAAGAAGTGCCTACATATTGGAGCGTAGGGTTTACTTCATCAGGTGCGTTTGAAATATTGGCCCGGTCGTGGCAAGGGCTTGGCTCGTAAGATAGTTCATGCTTGTGTGATTTGTTTTAAAAACAAGCCAATTGCAGCAAATCAGGTCATGGGTAATCTTCCAACTGAGCGTATAACTCCGACTTCCCCCTTTCTTAATTGTGGAGTTGACTTTTGCGGACCATTTCATGTACAATTCAAAGGTCAACGCAAGGGCATTTTTCCTAAAATTTATGTTGCTGTAGTTATATGTTTACCTACAAAGACAGTCCATCTGGAGATAGTAACAGACTTGACGTATGATGCCCTTATTGCAGCTCTTAAGCGATTTTGTGCGAGAAAAGAGAAAATCTCCTCCATCATTACAGATAATGCTACAAATTTTACGGGAGCTCATACAGAGTTAAAGCGCTTACAAAAATTAATCAGAAAACCAGATGAAGCGTTATCCAGCTATTTCACCTCAGAATCTATAGTGTGGAAATTAATTCCCCTTAGATCACCGAATTTTGATGGATTGTAAGAAGCGGGAGTTAAATCTTTTAAGTACCATCTTAGAAGAATTGTACTAAGATTATTATTGAAGAATTTCTTACAATCATTACTCAGATTGAAGGAATTTTAAATTCACGCCCTTTAACCACTATTAATGATATTAATGAATTTGAAGTTTTAACGCCAGGCCATTTTTTACTTGGCCGTCCAATCACATCTATACCATAGCCTGAACTTATTGAAATTACTGATAATAGGTTACCAAGGTGGCAGCGCACAACAAAGTTTGTTCAAATAACATGGAAGCGCTGGCAGATTACCTCAGTCATTTGCAACAGCGCAATAAATGGCGATTTCACAAATCCAATGTGCAATATATATATATATAAAAAATGTATGTTTAAAGAAATTATATGGCTTACTTTGAAATGTATTTATCTTGTAACATGTTTTATGTCAACTTATATTGTTTGCATAATTACTGTTTTTATGTTTTAATGTTTTTAAAAACTTTATAGTTCAGTTTTAAAACTGTGGTAATCTGACTATTTATGTGATTATCAATTTTGAAATATTGTAATTCGTCAATAATTGTTTAATTGAAATTTTTGTATCAGATTGTCTAACCCATTTATATCCCATTTTTTTAAATTAAATTCTTGCCTCAATATCTTTCTTTAATATTAAAAATCTTTCCTTAATAATCTTAAATCCTTCCATAATATTAAAAGTTTCTCACGAAAACTTATGTTTTCGTACACTCGCAAGTAACGATTCTCTAAAGTAATAATTAAAACAAAAAATAATGAGTAATTAAAATTAAATGCAAAGAGATAAATTAACTAAAAATTAATTTTAGCAAATTAACTAAATTAATGCTTAATTAATTAATTACATTTAAGAAAAATGTATCTCCTAAATTAGTCGAAATAGTAAAACAAATGGAAGATGAATAACTTAAATACAACAAAACATAGTATGGAGAATGAAAGGAAGGTTACAGCCGAAAACATCGCGGACGAAAATGTCGCGCAGAAAATAATGCAAGGCAAAAACATCGTGGTACAAAAACATCGTGGGAGAAAAGAAAGCGAAGAGAAAACAACGCAGTTCTAAAACATAGTGGTACAAAAATATCGTGGTCGCAAATAAAGCTGTTCAAAAATTTCGCAATTTAAGAACATCGTCGTCGAAAACATCGTGGTAAAAAATAAGGTGCCTACAAATCATCGCATGACGATAGCATCGCATACATGAGTTTTCATGTTTTAAACGTTGTAACTGCATATTTGCATAATAATTTGGAAGCGCAAGAAGGAAACAGGGGTATTTTGACTTCTACATTTCATGTCTTTGAATGAACTAATAAATTTTTGCTGAAAAAGTAAGAAGAAAACTTAAGCATTTAAAATTTGAAAATGAGTACAAAATTAATGCAGCTTACAGCCCTTAATAGAATTTTAAATTTGCATAGTTAATTAACCTCATGCAGTTATTTATCTTCCTTTTGCTAAACATTTCAGACTGTATTTTTCATGAAAAATTATCAGTAAAAATTTATAAAAAAAGGTTAATTTTTTATTAATGATATTTCTGAATTAACTATACAAATTTAAAATTCTGTTATGTGCTAGAAGTTACATTAATTTTCTACTCATTTTCAGTTTTTAAATGTTAACGTTTCCTTCTTAGTTTTCAGCAAATTCTGTAAGTTCATTCAAAAATATGAAATATAGAAGTAGAAATATCCCTCTTTCCTTCTTGCGCTCCCATTGTGCGAATATGCAATTACAACTTTTAAAACCTTAAAACTCATGTGTGCGATGTTATCGTCATGCGATGATTTGTAGGTACTTTATTTTTTACCACGATGTTTTCGACAACGATGTTTTTAAACTGCGAAGTTTTTGAACCGCTTTATTTTCGACCACGATATTTCTGTACCACGATGTTTTAGAACTGCGATGTTTTCTCTTCGCTTTCTTTTCTCCCACGATGTTTTGTACCACGACGTTTGCGCCTTGAGTTGTTTTCGTTCGCGATGTTTTTCTCCCGATGTTTTCGGCGGACACCGAAAGGAAGGTAAATTGGACCACTGTTATTTACGTGCATTTAAAATTTCTGTATTATTTTGGCTTTTTACATATTTAAAATGTCTTTTTCAAGGATGAGTGCTACCTATTAACGTTTCTTTTCGTAAAGAGATCGTAATTCACCATTGGGATTCCATAGAGATTTGGTTTTCCTGCATATTTTGAAGAAAAGTCAGGCATACACTTAGTAGCTAGTATAGTTGTTAATTTTATTAACAGTTAAAAGAATAAAAGAAATCCCTCATTTATAACAAAATTACTGAGATTCAGATTTACAATTAAAAGGCCGAAGTTCATCTTATGCGAATGCCACTGGAATTACATTTTTACTAGAAAATTGAGAATTACCGAGACGGGCTTTGGCTGAATTTAGATCTTGTAATAAACACATATCTCTTAGACTCGAAAAGAAAATAGTGTAGTTTTGTAACTATCTAGAATCTAGCTCTTTTTCCCCTTTGCACTAATCCTTTATTTTGTACAACAAAAACTGGCATAATACAGTATTATAGGAGCCTAAAGTTATTATTAGAGTTGAGCTGTAGACAAACATTTCAGACATTAATATAAATTTCACCATCAATTGAAATTTTCATGATTCATTCCATACAACAAATTAGGAATAAAAATTTCAACTGAATTGAAAGATGAATGTATAAAGATACGCTAACAAGAAAACTGTTGAAAAAGAAACCATTTTCTTCTATCAAAATGTAACTTTCTTGACACTAAAACGAAAGAAACCTTTTGACCATTGAAGTAAAACCAATAATCTAAGTTTATTCGTGTCAAATATTCATAACGAAAACAAATAATCCAACTTGTTAACATGCCAGTAATATGCATAAATTCATCTTATTCCTTTGGTTGAAAAAGGTAAATCAAGGTTTAATAATTCGCCCGCAGAATTATGTTATTGAATAAACGCAGAATGAATTTAGATATTATTGTTATTTTTAAAAAAATTTCTTCCCTCCCTTCCCCCTTTTTTGTTTTCTTTTGCTTCTATTAATTTGTCGTTACAGGAATATGATCAAAATGTGCTTTTAAATTTTAGAACTAAATTCATAAAAAAATTGAGGTGTACACCACATGACTTCCTTGTACGGAATATTAAGTTACACGCATTTTGCATTTCATTTAAACTTATTGGATTTAATTAAATCTACTTCATCGATAGCGCATAAACCACAACAGAATAAATGTACTCTTTAAAATTCACTGTATTTGTTTACCACAGCGGAACTCTGGCGTTAGCTTTATTTAACAGCGTTACATTTCATTCATTTTATAACTCATCAGAGTGCACAAAAATTATGTATATCATCTGGAGAATTACCTAATCGTTCCCACATGTTCTATTCAAATACTATAATAAATCTAAAACGATATGTAAAAGAAATTAAACAAACAAAAAAGGAAAGAAATAGTTTTTCGCAGACGATTCAGTATTTCTCATTCAATTAGTTCAGTTCTCACTTTGCGACAAATACATAAAAACTCACAATACATAAAAACTCACAACACAAACGACAAAGGCAAAAATACATAAAAACTCAAAATATTGATATTAAAAATTACGAGGTATAAAAGAAGACGTTATTTTTGATGTTGCAAAGCTTAGTTTCTCTAAACAAAATCCAATATTCTCCTAAATTTCAAATGTAAACAAATATGTCCGCCATGAGTTTAGCCTCACTTAAACAACTTTTAAATTGCTGATAATTCTACAAGTCTTGAATGCAGATTTACTAAAGGCATAAAACCTTTAACCGGAAGCTAAGAATAGCATAATTCAATCATTTTTAAAGAAAAAATGCATAATTTATCAATATATAAGAATAAAAAAACTGAGCTCAATGAACCGAGTAATAGTGTGGATATATATATATATAGTGTGTGGATATATATGTATATATATTTATATACTTTTGATGCGGCCGATTACAACCAACCAAAATAGGAGGTGCACATCTACATGTTATAGCAGTCCTATATACAAAATTTCAACGTTCTGAGGCTAGTCGTTTTTGAGTTATGCAAGAAACATACATACATACGTACGTACGTACGCACAGACGCCACGAAAAAATCTCTCCAGAATCCATTTTAAACCAGTTTTATAATTTTTTGGGGAAAAACGAGTCCTTTATTCTGTTCTTACGTACGGATGTCACTCAAAAACATCTTTAAATTGCATTCGATAGGGATCAAAATAGAGATTTTCGTTTAATACGATACCGAAATTTTTTCGCGATTACAATACTTCCTTTTTACTTCGTACAAAGAGGTAAAAATAAATAAATAAAATTGAGGAAAATAATATTATTTAACACTTCTACATACATTATTTATAATATTACACACCCCTTTGCATTTATTTGAAGCTACTGAATACAATTTTAGCTATTGGAATATTCTGCAAATAGTTGCAAATTTTTAATTCATAAAATACTGTAATAAGGTTTCTTTACAGTACTATTCTAGGCAAATAGGTAAAAATTAGAAGTTGCGAAATCGAAGAAGTAAAGGAAATTAGTATGAACACTTACGCTGTCTTCCCAATAAAACGGCCATAATTTGAATTATGCAATGAAGATTATTATTTAATGGAAAATAATCACCTGATTAAACCTTGAGCATTTTGAGGACAAATACGTTTCAAAATTCTGTCTTGTCCACTATGTTTATTAGGAACACGACTTTTGCTAGTACCATTGAAGTACACAATCCTTTGTGACTGCATCAGATTAAACAAAACAGCGGCCATTAAAAATATGCTTGACAAATGCTCGATGAAAGAGGCCCTAGGGTTGGAACTTTCCACAATGCAAGAAAAAATATTTTAACTTATATTATTTGCTTAGTATGATTCCGATTTTAGAAAAAAAAAAGTATAGAGAAGGAAAAGAACTCGGAAAAATTATTCATAAACTCTCCACTTATCAAAGAACACCGAATAGGTCTTTGCTTACGATTCTGAGTCCGAGGTGAATTTGATCCTACCCATGCAAATGTTTAAAAAATTTGGGATAACTGTCTGCCTTTTCAATCAAAACGTAATTGCTCATAGTTGCTCTATTTGAATCTATAACAGCAAAGTAAATAAAAATATATTCCAACTTCTAAATATCTTTCCGTTAGCAAATGGAAATTGAGACTGCAGTGTTACACCGTTCTGAAAATGATATTTGGTCCAATAACCCTAACAGATACAAAGCGAATTATCGTTATGTCTGAAACAACGACAAAATCGTCAGAAGATTAAAAATGACATTTTATTTACACAGAAACTAAAACACAAAAGCAGTATCTTGTGCTACAACATAGTCACAAGCCCGTGGTGATGCAAATAAAATAGAACAGTCCAATTAAATCAAACTACATAATTAATTATTAAAGCTGGCTACCGGAGCGCCAGAATTAAAATGTCAGCAGCAATAAAACGCAGAGCCGAATAATTGTAATTATCAGAGATCGCAGAAAACTAACACGTAGTGTGCACGCGATGCCAGAAATATGCTCTGTTTTAAAATCTAGAAACTTTAGTTTAAAAACTGGCTACTGATTTGCATTCTGATGAGAAAAACGGAAAGGAGAAGTTATAATAAAGGCTGATATTTTAAAGAGCTTGTTAAATATCATAAAATTCTCTACAAGGCAAAAAGCACACTAAAACGTTTTACTGACCGCTGTCGCTAATTACCATTTTGTAGTTTTAATGGGCTCGGTGGAAAATTCATTTGTAAAATATTTTACGGCCTAAATGTATTTTGAGGGGCAAACATTCTATAAAGTTTCATTTTTCCTTTACATTATTAAATTCTAACCTTGGAAATACTCACATTTAGCTCACTTATATTCTTTTACAATTAAATTAGTTTGTACGGTATATTAATAAGTTAATATTTAGTACGTCATTACGTAATTGCCAATTTAATTAATTACCTGTAATTTCAGACATCTTCACGCCAAGAAATTTTAAAAATTAGAAGTACCCCAAAACACGCATTTATAACAAACACTAAATTACAATATATTAGTTTTTTGCCTAGACAGATTATTATAAAATCCGTCCCACTAAATAGTAATTTTAATATATGCATTATTACGGAAAATTTTTAAATTAATTATCATACGATCCCAAATATAATATGACACATCTTGAATGTTTGAAAATGTTTCACAAGAGAAAAAGAACGTGCATGTAAATGCCCATACTTATATGAACTTGTTATATTACAGACGCTCTAGGGAAAAAAAATTAGAGCTCTGTATCTTACGTTGAACCTCGGTACCTGTTTAAAAATACTTTCTTTTAAGGCATAAATTAACAAATAATTGATAAATTATACTAATACATGTTTAAATGTTGGGTTATGCCTATAGGACACGTATGATTTTCAGGAGAGTATATTTAAGGAAAAACCATCATCATGGAAATTTAATATTTTTTTATAAATATTTCCATTTCGGAACATCGACAGGTAACAGTTAACCAATATTACTATTATAACCTCTGCAAAATAATACAATGTATTTCAAAACATACAAGGAAGAGAAAATCAGATAAAGAACTATGAACCTGAGAGACTAATTTGCTACGCAACATGTAACTGAAAACAGTATAGGTGTTATGAATGTATCTAATCGCGCAGGAATAACGTGTACTTACTCGTTTAAAACAGCATCTTGGATGTGTACTGCGGGTCTTAGATAATGTTGGGAACAACGTGGTGAGCAGAGGAAAGA
>KK114328.1:552758-634380 GCA_000611955.2 Stegodyphus mimosarum
TGATCCGTGCCAGACGTTGTTTCTATATTGGGCAGCCCACCGTTCCCTCGTGAAGCGGTATTTTAATGAAGCTGGTCTTCTCTTTAAGAGGGGAGGGAAAAAGGGGGCCTCTTCCTGGACGGTTGAAGGATTTTTTCCCCTAGTTTCACTTTTAGATGTTGGTATTAGTTTTTGAATCAGAAATGCGAAGAAGTGTGATCTTCTGAATAAAAAATCTTATACAGCTATTTTGCATCTAAACTTGAAAGTAAAAAGACAGGTAGCATAGTATTTTAACGAAGAGAAATATGATTTTTATTTCCAGCTCGCTATTTCAATTACTACTCCTTTCTTCGGAAAGGAGGACTAGTATTCAGACATATTTCTCAGAAGTCCATATGGTCCGTCAATTTAAAATACTGTGCTTTTCGATGTGCCATTCAGTGTTTCAAACTACGTCGTGATATTCGTAAATCAAAATTCATTTCAGATTTTTTATTTTTTTTGCAAGTCAAAGAATTTAAATAAATCAAAAGTGCCACAAAAATGTCTGTTTAGCAATAAATAACACTTTTTTTCTCAAGTAGATTATTTTAAAAGTCAACTGATAAATGTAGTAAAATCCGGAAATAAATAATTTAGATAATATTGAATAATTTTAAAAAATTAATAATTTTCATAAACATTCTGAACGGAAAGCAGTAGCTGCTTAGATAATTAAGTTAAAGAGTTAAATTAGTTGATTAAACAATTAAGATAAACAAAAAAAACTAACATTTTAAAAAAATAAGCTAACAGTTAAATTAGCTTAAAATTAATTAAAATTCAAATTAACTTAAACTGTAAAATTATTTCTAAAAAAAATATTGAAGTCGGATTTTGAGAGCATTCAGAATAATTCCATTAAAGAAATGAATCCAGAAATCAAAAGATAAAATAAAACGGAAAACGAAGACCATTTTTATAATAATAAGCTAATAATTTCATAATAATAAGTTACATTGTTTATTTTCGAAGAAAAGGTATAATCCATATATATAACGAAGAAAGTCTGTTTGTTTGTCCTCTAACTCCATCACTACTACAGCTATCGTCACCAAACTTTCTACAATTCTTTTCTGGGTCCTGGAAAAGGTTGACGTCCACTTTTTCCCCAAGAAAAGTAGCTAAAATCAGAGATATTAATTAAAACCTCGGGAAAACGATAATTTTCGCCCTTATTTCACCGAGTGGCAACAGTGCATATGCCATCAGAATTGAATCGTGATATGTGGCATAAGATTTTTGGCGAAGATTTAGAGAAACGGAAACTTAATGCAAGAATCGTCTCTCACTCACTAAGAGATGAACAGAAAGTGGAAAAGGGAAGAA
The DNA here is from genome assembly GCA_000611955.2 of Stegodyphus mimosarum. NCBI lineage: Eukaryota > Metazoa > Arthropoda > Arachnida > Araneae > Eresidae > Stegodyphus > Stegodyphus mimosarum. Next base: position 554,109 of record KK114328.1, read on the forward strand.
TTTCTGATGAACTGTTGGATAGAGTCAGATGTGATCCCACATTTGCGTCAAAGATTATTGTGAGTTTTTCTTGTTTCCATGAGTGAAAAGGTGACTGAAAGGAAAGCTTCATTAAGATTATTGCAAACATCCAACGGGGCACGACAAAGGAGCTTGCAAGCATTGCAGTTGAAAATTTCCCTGCTTGCTTACAAGACCTCCAGAAACGTTGGCAGTTGTGTATATGTTACTGTGAAAGACCGAAATTGGAGAATGTCGACTTTCACCAAATACGTCGGTGAAAGATCGAATATAACATTGCATTCTTGTACACTCACGTTTGTGAAAATTGCAACACCAAGAAGGAATCGTCATAATTGAATGCAATTTAATACACAGTTGAGTGAGTGGTACAAATAAATGATTAAATGTTCAAAGCAAACAAACAAGAACAAGGGATCAGAATCAGTAGACCTCCAGAAACGTTGGCAGTTGTGTATATGTTACTGTGAAAGACCGAAATTGGAGAATGTCGACTTTCACCAAATACGTCGGTGAAAGATCGAATATAACATTGCATTCTTGTACACTCACGTTTGTGAAAATTGCAACACCAAGAAGGAATCGTCATAATTGAATGCACTTTAATACACAGTTGAGTGAGTGGTACAAATAAATGATTAAATGTTCAAAGCAAACAAACAAGAACAAGGGATCAGAATCAGTATTTTGTGTGGCCACCACGCGCCGCAATAAGTGCTGCTACACGGCGTGGCATGGAGTCAAACAAAGTTTGAATGTCTGACTGAGGAAGAGCATTCCATATCGTTTGTACGCGTACCCAAAGTTCGTCTGCAGACGCAACAGGACGAGGATCACGAGCAAGACGCCGACCAATGACATCCCACACATGTTCAATTGGCGACATATCCGGGGAACACGCAGGCCAAGGAAGAAGCTGTACCTGCTGCGCTGCAAAGAAGGATTTAACAATCCGAGCAGTATGAGGGCGGGCATTGTCCTGTTGAAATACAGCGCCTGGCAAGCTTTGAAGGAAGGGAACAGCTTCGGGCTGTAGAACTTCACGGATATACCGGTTGCTGTTCAGATTGCCCACAATTCGTAGCAATTGAGATCGTCTATGATATGCTATGGCGCCCCAGACCATAACTCCGGGTGTTCGTCCACTGTGGCGTTCGATAATGCACTCCGGAAGGTGGCGTTCACCGGCATAGCGTCTGACACGAATGCGGCCATCATGGTACCACAAATTAAAGCGGGATTCGTCAGAAAACACGACATGCTGCCAATCAGCACGCCAGTCTCTATGCTGATTGGCCCATTGTAGCCGCAGGCGGCGATGGTCGTGCGTTAGGGGGATCCTGTATAAAGGAGTCCGTGCGCGCAGTCCACACTGCAGCAGACGTCTACGAATTGATGAAGCACACAATGAAACACCTGTAGCTATTGACCACAGTGCTGCCAATTGTCTAGAGGAAGCTGTACGGTCCGTCCGCGCCATGCGGACCAGGTGTCTATCATCGCGAGCTGACGTCACATTTCGGGGTCCACTCCCGGATTTCCGAGTTGTCCGACACTCGTCCGTCCACTGCTTCCAAACGCGCATCACTGTGCTGCTGTTACGCTGCACACGAGAGGCTACTGCACGATACGACAATCCAGCTTCACGAAGGCCGATGATTCTCCCTCGTTCAAACTCTGTAATTTGTTCAAATCTCGCTCTCTTTCGTCGACGAGGCATAAGTACAGATTGAGTTAACGTTTACCACTAGCAGATAACCACCGATAACCATACACGCCTCGCTACAGCCGTCTATTTATTCGGATCCATCAGCCGTTCAGAGGGCGCTGCTCAGCATACGCATGCGCTACGGATTTGCAATTCTAATCATTTGCATATGATGCGCTACTTTGCATTTCCTGAAAATTTCAGTTCACTCGCGTACGTCCTTCATGGTGTTGCAATTTTCACAAACGTGAGTGTACATTCGGACCCTCACTGGTGTATGTCGACAATCACAGATATGCTCCGGTGTAGGTCGAAAAGAGAGGCGACTGGCTGTTTCCCATAAATGCAGTTGTAAAAGCAAGGGCCTCTTGTGCAATTCAAAGTCTCATAATAGTTTAAGTTGTTGCAATTAATCAGATTTGAATCACATAATTTAGTAAGTTTTTTTTTACTATTATTTTATTTTCTCATTTACTACGTACTGTATAATTAAGTAAGTTTTTTAACTTCTATTATTTTCCTTTCTCATTTTGAATGTATTGTGAGTGTTAAGTACTTGTGTGCTTTTTCGCGACTGAATTTCGGAGAAGAAAATATAATATTCTCATATATTCAACATTCACCATTAATACATGGGGAATGTCGACATTCACTGGTATAAGTCAGAAATAAGAGTATTTGGAAAATATTTCGGACTTACACCAAGCGACTATGTGAATGTTGACATTCACCGGTGAAAGTCGACGTTCTCCAGATTTCGGTGTTTCACCGTAACGTATAGATAGCCAAGGGGTCTATTTTGATAGCAGCTAAGATCATTACTTGGTAAATGCAATTTTCTATTTTTTTTACAACCTTTCTGTTGGAACGTTATCGATTACTATTAAGCTATTATCGATTACTATTATTATTATTATCGATTACTATTTATTATCTAACAAAGAATGTATAATCAGAGAGAATAAAGGAACTGAATTGTTCCTATACTTACCTTTGGCTGCTTGCCAAAGGCTGGTTTAAGACTTCTAACAGGTAAGTACCACTTTGGAGACAATTTTGAATATCCAAAACTATCCTCATCCAAGCTCTTCTGTATCTTCGAATCACAAAACTGCGACGGACTTCTCCAAAAATCCTCAATGTTCGACGCATAGCTTTTTCTAAGTTTTCTACCTGCTGCTTTTGCTACGTATAAAAAAACAGCCCATTTAAAATAAACGATAAATCTAAATTAATAAAGATGACAGTGAAAATTGACAAATATTTACTTTTTTGTCTGATATTAAACACAGCATGTTCTATTTTTTCATGTGTTTATAAAATAAAAGAAAAGTTCACACATAGAAAAATTGGATTTTTTTCTGCATATGAAAACCTAAAATAAATAATACACTGCTTCCAAGTAAAACTTATCAGAATCGTTAACTACATCTTTATTTATAACAATATAGTTTAATTAAACATACGTTCATTGATACAGAAATAATTTTTTGCAGGAAAACTAGAAAAGATGAAATTCACTGGGCCATCAAGAGATATATAGGGAAAATCCACACTATTTACACTAAGAAATTCTAGAAAATCTGCGCAGTCGTGAATTTACATTAACATTTCCGGTAATGAGATATCTACCAATAACGAAGCAGTAATATAACTAACTGGTATGTAATTAAATAAATATTATATTATACACTTTGTAACTGGAATTTACATTTATAAAGCAATAACATTCTGGAAGCATCATTATTTTAGTCCAAGTTTTGGATTTAATTAGACAGTATTTCTCTGCTGCATATTGTGCATGTACACATTTTCTTCTTTCTTTTTTTCTTCTTTAAAAAAGGGGAGGATCAAAGGGCATCGAAATTGTTTCCTTTGTACGGGCAGGCAACAGAGGGTGACTTTATATTAACTTCGGGAAGCAATTATTCTTGTTACCAATTTCTATTAGAAAATCTTCCAAGAAGGTATCCCTCAGGCAGATAGCCCTAGTGTTTTGCCAAAACAAATTAAAACAAACTAAATCAGAAGTCCAGTAAAACTAAGGGTATTTCCAAATTAATATTCTTTGCTTGGATTTTGGAATATTATTATTTTCCAGTGCAATTTTGCTACAATTATAATTGAATGAAATCTGAAAACTTTTATATATAAAAATAAGCTAACAATTGCAATATAAATTAAAACGTAAGAGAAAGAAATCAAAAATTCATAGTTTTTTTGGCATATGTAGAAAAATTGATTTTTTTAAAACATTAAAGTTTCTAAAATTTGAGAAAATAATCACAGAAATTCGAGCGCGATAAACTTACTGCCTTTTTATTGAATTTATATTAAAACATTTAAGCACTGATAATGCGAAATGAGAAATAATAACTAACGTTATGTAAAAGGTAATATGAATGAGAACAAATATATAGTGCTCAGGAAGATAATATGGACAATTTTTCTCTGTCAGATTAAACGGAGAAAAAATACCTCGTAAAACAATGTTTCCACGTAATTACAAATGACATATGTTTCATGTAATATTTCTGTAAATGCAGTCTCATGCTAAATATTACATTTACTTACTTATAATCAAATTAAATTTATCTTCTAAATGCTTTTAATCTTTAAAGTAAGATTTTGATAAACATGTAGGGTTTATATTTATTTTAACTAATATTTATTTTAAGCTAATATTCCTGTCCTGTTTAGCCTTCATTTTGCCCTAGAAATGCCCGTGCCAGAGTATGTAAATTGTAGTAGCACGCGCAGTTTATTCAAATTTAGCGGAAGCTAGTTGAATTAAATAGTAGACGAAATCAGAGTGTGAGAGTCTTGCTTTGAAGCTACGCTGGAGAGATGATTGCTCAGTAGAATTTAGATCAGCACGTGTCGGCCTGTGTGCCTAGCTTTGCAGAAGTGCTAATTTTCAACTGTTTAATCATAAATCTTGCTGAAATCTCAGCGGTAATTAAAAACGCGATTAGTTTAGGATCTCAGAGCCTCGTCGGTAGCGTTTGATAATTGTCATCTAGTTATTACTTTCAGTTTTACGTTCTGTTTTAGTTTACCGCCGAGTTGGCGCAGTTTGTGAACGTCAAGTAGACGTATTTGTCATTTTAAAGAAAAAAATAAAAAGGGTTCTATCCCCTTCTTACGTTTCTGTATAATTTTACACATAGCAGCCATCACTACCCCAGTTTCTGACAAGTTGCGCCCGCAAGATCTTACAAACCAAAGAAATTTATTTTATTCTTTTAAGATTATTTTGTGGATTTTACATAATGAAATTAAGCAAATCATTAGATAATTATGTAATTGTAGAAATTTAGTTTTCAACTTAAAGATGGTAATACACAAAATATGCATCTCGTGCATAGCGCTTGTACAGAGTGCGTATAATTTGTGCATGTTTCCGAAAACATGCATTTTACAAATTCAAAACTAATTCGAAACGTTTAACCACAGTTTATGTCTTTATTATAAATTCTAAAGCGTTTTCTTTTAGGAAATAATTTCCTCAGGGCTAAATCGAGTTAGCGAAAGTACCATCAGATCCATGACAGATCGAAATAATAGTGCCCAAAGTAAGCTATATGCTTCCGAACTCATAGTTACTCCCGACGTTTACACCACGCTTGGATGAATTTCTTCAGTTTGACATTCAGAGCACTGGGCAGAAATCGCATTCGTCATAATTGAATCACCGGCTATTGCTATCTTTGTGTTAATTAGATAGTCAGATCACCTTAGCCTGTTTCCTGTTCTAAGCACTTGGATTGACCTGCGAAAAAAAAAAAAAAAAAAAGGAGGACATTTTTTATATCTTAACTGGGCCAACTGACGAAATTCAGATTACGTTTTTCATGTCTCTAAAGCGAGACTTAGGATATACAATATATTAGATCAGATTTATATATAGCATTGTTCTAACATAGATGTTTTGACAAAAAATGAATCTTTTTCTGAAATAACATACAAATTTTTTTCCATATTTCAATTCTACGAGTCAAATTATGCCCAAATATTAAATTTTGTAAAATTTCGTGCGAAATTTACGGAGAAATCCAAAATTTTAACTTGGCGAATTTTTTTGCAGTTTGCTGCAAGAATAATTCACTTGTCAAACTTCTTAATACATGGCAACCTATTTTCCTATCCCTTCCATTGTGCAGGAACGGAAAAAAAGTCTCATCGTTCCTATCTCTTTACATTGTGCATGAGCGAAAAAAAAGTCACATTGTTCCTACTTTCCAATAATTTTAACAAAGTGCGTAAATCACATTTTTGTTATTATCGCTTTCAACAAATATGCCAAATTTCAGAAAGCGCCAACATATAAATTCACGCATATCTTCGAAAATTTTGAACAAAAAGCTCTACTTTTTTGCAGGTATACGTAGACATACGTCTACTTTAAGTTGATGGTAAAAATTTTATAGGTTATAATTCAAAATGTTTTTCCAAAAATTTATAAAAATTATTTAAAAATAGAAATTTAAAAAATAAATCATAAAAAATGGGTGAATTTTATTTGAAGTGAATCTAAATTTCGAACTGTGAAAGAAGGAATCAAGTAAGTGTAATAAAAAAAGAGCTATTAATAAATGAATACCGAATTGCATTAACACTGAGGAGCTAAAATTTTGAGACCTAATTTTTTAAAAACTACTCGTGCGATTTTTACAAAACTTGGTAGTTTGGCATAATTTGAGTCGTAGAATTGAAATATGGAAAAACATTGGTATCTCATTTCAGAAAAAGTCCGATTTTGTGTTAAAATACCTATATTAGTACAATGTTATATATAAATCTAATAAATCGCGCTTTCGAGACAGGAAAAAACGCAAGATGAATGTCGTCAATCGGCCCAGTAGAATGGGAGATATAGAACTCTCTCTCTCTTTTTTTATTCTTATTTTTTTATTATTTTTATTTACTTATTTATTTATTTATTTGGAACAGTGTACCTAGGAAGCACTCGTTACATGTACTCAATTTTATTGAGACTAGAAATTTTTATACATTTTGACTGAGAATATCTACGTACTTTTCCAATATTTCGATAGAAGTTTTGACATAAGTCCAGGCGCTCAGATATGTTTCCGAAAATTCGCAGAAATTCATTCCAAGTTTTGTCCAGCTGAAGATCTAATTCTGCACCCGAATATTGACAGTTGATTTTCTTACGAAGATGTTTAGCAGAATTTAGCAGTTTTTCTCCAATTTTAAAAGATTCCTGAAATAGAAAACGCTTCAGTTTATTTTGAAAATTTTGACAGATATTTTAATAGACGTGGGATGAATCATAATTTTTTAACAGAATGTTGAAACATTCTGGAATATTTCGAATCTCAAGTCTTTCGTATAAAAATAAGGATAAGAAGAAACGAAGCACAAACACTTTTAATTAATTTTAAAGGTTTTTACAAAGAGCAAAATTTGAAATTTGAATTAACGAAAAAAAAAAAGAAAGAAAGAAAAAAGAAAGGGAGAGGGAAAATAAAAAATAACAACAGTTTTTAAAGAATACATCCATATGTATGAAGAAACTATATATGAAGTTTGGTAAAAAACGTATATAACGTATATAATAAATTTTGTGAGTATATAATAAAAATAAATAAAAATTATAAATAATAATCTTAATTAAAGAGTCTTCACAGCTTTACTTCTATTTAACTTACTGAGTTTTTAATAAAAGAGTCTCCACAGTCTTAGTACGTTTCTGTTTACTTTTCTAGACATAGCGATAAGTCGCTGAAGTCTGCATAGGAGTCTTGACTTAGTGTATGTTACCAAAACAAGTAAGACTCTGCAATCGTCTTTTAGTTACCTATTCTTACGAACCTGATTCATAATTAAAAAACAAGAACTTGAAGATGGTTGGAAGGCTTTATTTTCTCGAGGTTCAGTACTCTGAAAGTTGAAATCCAATGCTGCTTCTTCAATATACGCGCTAAGGTTTATTCTGAACATACTTTTCTTTCTTTCCATGCATGCCACTTTCGGAAATATTTCTTGTCATTTAAATAAGACCTGAAAATAATTTTACGAAGAATAGTTACGAGTTGTTCGCATTGAATGTATCCTGTTAAGTATCAAGAGCTTCATACTAAATTTGATAGTCAGACCAGAAAAGAGAAGATTGCCTCAAGTTTTATGATGCAAATGTATGAAACAAACTGTACAAACATGGCCATTCTCTTAGAAGGATAATCCAGCTAAGTCTTTGTCTTAATGTATACAATTATAAGGTATTTCTCTCGCCTTCTTCGTATGCCTTCGTGGTGTAGCGGACAGCACGCTCGGCGCGTATTCGAGAGGTCCGTGGTTTGAGTCCCGCCGAGGACATCGCTCATTTTTCATCTCTCCTGTTTTAAAAAAAAATACCTAATGTTTCTACACATTTGAGATGAATATGAAAATATATATGTTGGAAATTAAGCTTCGATTTTGAATATTTGAATCTTGAATGTCTTTATAGATTAACGGAATTAAAAGACTGGAATCCTTTATGCTCGACAGAATTATTCATCATTGTGAATTTACATCAGTGTGTTAAGTAAACTACCATATTAGCTACTACCATATTACAAAGGATAGAAAATGTTTGCATATTGTAGGGTTTCCCTCAGTTTGCATAACAAAGTTATTTTAAGTTTGGTATCTTTCCTGAACCTCTCATTTTCCAATCGCATTTCTGATACGACTTTTTGGCCATTTAATGAGTACATCTCCGGGTAGGTTGTTGAGTCAGCCTCATTAGCCTTAAAATAACTATTTACTTTAAGTCCAACACTACTCTTTATCTTTGAATTTATTGTAAACTATTCTTTAAGTTCCACCGCAAGTCGTTGGTATTTTTGTAAGCATGAAGTGCCTGCATTTTATGTTAGGAGTTTGACTAATTATTTTACCCTTCATCTGTGCTCATATTCTTTTACGCCTGTGCGAGAAGTCGCCAAGTTATCTCGTAAGATCATTTTTAACTTTATGATAGCAAAAAGAATGATATCTTAGAATATAAGATAGCTTCATTTGTATCAGCTTGAGGTATCTGATTCTACGAGAGAAATGGTTGAATAGCCTAAATATCGCACCATAATAAAAGCCAAGAAACTGCGTCTCTTTCAATATAATAGTTAAGCAATCAGTTACCTTAGAACTGAACGCCGTACTTTAAAAATATTCTTTTAGAGCAGGCTTGATTTTCAAAAAAAAAAAGTTTCAGAGAGGAAACCACTTTATATTTAAGCCAATAATACTAACTACTATAGCTTGATTTATAACTAAACCAACAGGCTATAATTCCTATTTTATATTTGTTCCTCTTGATTTGATAAAAGTAATCCATTCCATATTATGTAAGAATTAACTCATCAGTTTTGTCGCATGCTTTGCAAAAATGTTGCATTAATTAGTGCACCGGTTTAGAAACCTAAATGAAACTTATGGAATCCTTAACAGAAGTATAAGGAAATTCAAATCGGAATTTCCTTATCATAGCATAACTGTTAGCGATACTTTCTCCCACAATAATGAGGACAAAATAGAGGCATTCTTTCTACTTTACAAAAGATTTTAAAACCTCCTGTAGCGGGTCAGAGAAATGTTAGAAAATTTAAGAAATCTGTGTTACTCATCCAAGAAATAAGCTATTCAAGGTACTTAAATGTAGGAATAAGTATTGAACTTAGAATACTGAATTCATAGGGGTTTTTAAAGCAATGTAATATGCAAGCATTACAAAGCAAGAATTACCTGTAGCTCTGTTACATGTAAGAGTTATGCAAAAAGGCAAACACGAAAAACATTCATGCTACAAAATGAGTCGTCATTTTATTGAAATGAGTTCTTTTCTTTTATATATTTATATATCATTTTATTGGTTTGAAAGAAATTATTTTAATGGTAGCTATAATTAACTAATGATTAATGATGAACTACTTAATGAGCGGCATAAGAACTAATAAGTAGTTTAATTAGTGCTTTAACAGCATTACGAAATTAATGATAAACTTTGGATAAAGGTTTATTATAAATTTTGTGCTGTGTAAGTAACAATTGTTCATCAGTTTTTTAGTAGCAGTACACTAGATAATTACATGTCAGTAATTCTATAATAAAGAGTAAACTGGATCCACTGGCAAAGAAAGAAATAAAAAATAAAAACCATTATTCAAATTTTGAACATTCATAATTACTGATGATTTAAATTTGATTACTTATAGCATACATTAAAGAAAAATCTCACATGCCAGCTATAATTTAATACTATATCATATTTTAGATCTATTTTGGACATGTTAAATATGATACGTTTAGTTTTAATTCATTAGGGCGAAAGAGATAAATATTATCCAGCCGAAAAGCGTCTTTCATGCAGAAATTTGCTGTATACTGTTTATAAAAAAACAAATTATGGCCAATATGAAGTTTTGTTATTTCAACTACTGTGAATAAAATAGTCCCAAAATGAATAATATAAGCAAATACAGTAATGCATCGGCATATGTCCAGTTTAAAATGTGTTTAGCTTGGTTATTTAATTAGCTGTTTAGCTATGGGAGTGACCCTCCCCGCCTGGCCATGATGTGGCCCTATGAGATATGACTGAGTCATCCCCAAAGTCAAGTTTAGTGTACGTCCTGTCCGGACATGAAAGTTTTTTGTTTGGTATATGATATTTGTTTGGAATCCGATGAACCACGACTGCGCCGACTACTTTTGTTTGCCTCTTTCGAGATAATTTTATGATTTCCCATGAGCAACTGCACGCCTTTTGGTACTATTTAGTACACAACTCGCGCTACAATTTGAATGTGCCCGAAATTTTGTATTTTTCGGGTAAAATTTTGTAAATTCGTTAACAGTGATTTGGAAGTTAAGGCCAAGAGTCAAGTACCAAAGAAAATGCTAAGATAACATCATGATGGATATGAAAATAGAGATTGAAAAATATGAGGATGAAATACATGTCTAGAACTCGATCATTACATACCGTATACCTAGAACGACGATATCTATGACTATGAAAATCAAAAACGTCTTTAAATAGGCTGACATTGCGAAAGGGTGAAATCGATTGCCAAACAAAGATCAGAGACATTAGAGCATGTTGAGAAGTTGCTTTTGGTCTGGATGACAGAAAAACATTTATCTACAGTATATATTTTGCAGGTTGCATTTTAACATCAGACAGTGTTAACATTAGCATTTTAACACTAAACAGTGTTGTAATAATAACAATAGTTTTTTTATAAGAATAGATTAATTATTTTGCTTTTATTTCTTATTGAAAAAGTTCGTTTGGTGTTAAGTCCAAGGATTTGGAGCAGACTAATGACGTACACCGGGGAAACCACTGTATTTTGGTCATATTTTATCCAAAATGGAATTCAGCGGACGTTATTTATAGTGAATTCGTCTTCGGATAAATTTTCGAAAATAACGGAAATGCTTTGATTAGATTATCCGTCGTGTAACTACAATTTAGAGACTTTTATTGAAATTGTAACTGTCAAATTTTATTAGTTACTTACTTCCGCGACGTCTTTGAATCGAATATGCTCAAGAAATAAGGCATCAGCTTCTGCAGCCGATTCGCCAATGTCATCACTCCTGGATATCAAAGCAGAAATCAGATCTTCTAACCATCGAACAGACTAAAAAATTTAATTTCGGATTAATAGACATATTTTATTCAAAAAACATTGTTTTTAATCTTTCATCATGCAAATTTTGTAAATTAAAAAAGTTTATTCTGTAATTTAAGAATTCAAATACTGTTATATTAATTATCATGAACAAGAAAAAACTTGACGTGAAAATATTGAATGTGAAGTAAATTTGTCAAAAGTAAATATCTGTAATGTAGTTACATATATTTTTCTTTTTTGCATTACTTTTTGACATTATTTACAGGCATCTCCTTCATTTGATATGTTTGTGATTAGAACACTGTCAAAAAATAGAAATCATTAAAATATGATGTGTCTTTTTCATCATGCAAAAGCAACATTAGTGGAACAGAAATCCCATTATGAAGGCATATGAAAACTAGATGAGATGCTTTAGATGTTTATAAAAGTACAGTAAATGAAGGAAACTTCAAATTATATAGCATAATAAAATAGCAAACTTTAATATACATAATAAAATAGCAAACTTTAATATACATAATAAAATAGCAAACTTTAATATACATAATAAAATAGCAAACTTTAATATACATAATAAAATAGCAAACTTTAATATACATAATAAAATAGCAAACTTTAATATACATAATAAAATAGCAAACTGAACTAAAGAAAAGGAGCACTCGAATCTCAAATCTCAGTTTAGACAAAATATTGTCTTTATGTATTTACTCGTAAAACTTTCGCCTAAATTTCAATCAAAAAATAAATTGAAAGAGCGAATCATATGTTGAATGTACGGAGATTATAAATAACAACGACTGATATAGAAGATCATCGAAAAGGAAGCTTTGAAAAATGTGAACTTGTGGTACTAGAGCTAAATTTTCTTTTCATTGAAAAGTAGTAATATCACTAAAAATTTCGATAATGTTTCGGTGGAATTTTTTTTGAGCTTACAATTATCCGTATGTGATAGAAACATAATCTCTTCTAGTTTGTAACTCATCATCCAAATAAATCTATTGCTTTGGGATAATAAAGATTTCCTAGTCGTGTAACAATGCATATAATAGGTTTCATTCGGTTTAGATAATTTCTTGCAGGTCCCTTATATTTTATTTTATTTTATTAGCTGTTTGTAACAAAGAAGATATGAAATAATAGAAGATAACGATATTTAAAATGTTATATTTTAAGTATACCAGTCAACTTTGAATACAGACATGCCTCAAGATATCGTGGGCCAGAATCCAGTCGGCGGCAATAAAATGAATATTATAATAAAAAAATTCACATATACTTCTTGGTTTCCTAGTACATTTAAATGTTAGCACTGTAATCAATAAAGAAATAAAATATATTTGCTTCCTTACTTGGCGTTTGTCTTCCCAACTGAAAACAGAATCTTCCAGCAGCACAACGTCCCATATCAAAAGGCTCGAATTCTGTTGGAGTAGTTCGAGGAGCATAAGGATGAATTCCAGTTCATATCCTAGCCACTTAACTCGCCAATTCTTAACCCCATAGAACGCATTTGGGATGCCGTGGAACGGCAGCTCAGACCTCAAATACCAGCATGTCGAAATATCTCAAGTTTGCACAACCGCTGCTTAGACTTTTGGTAAAAAACTGTCTCCAGTCATCTACCAAAAATTTTGGCATCCATACTAAGGCGAGTTGAAGCTATTTTGCAGGCCAAAGATCGCGCAACGCGTTATTCAGTAGGTAGTCATAACGTTCCGCCTCTTCAATGCCCAGCTGTGGTAAGATAGCTTCCCCGCGAAGCGGATTTAGTGTCGCCAGAAAATTGCAAGGGAAGGCAGAGTTGCCAGATTTGGGGGGAAATCGCCCCATTTGGTGACAAAATTAGCGATATGCCATAGAGGGAGCGAGAATATTCTAAAACGAATTCTTACCGGTTTGCCCAGAAGTTCTCGAAGGCAGGCCAAAATAAGGTATAAAATGATATATAATAATAAATAAGGTAAATAATAATAAAATGATAAGTTAGGTATAAACCAGAGGCCGGCAACCTATGACCCGTGGGTCACCGAGTGACCCATTTGGTAATTTCAACATTTTTTCAAACTTTTTTTCTTTTTCCCAAAAAATTTTTGTTGCAAAGGTATGAACGTACCAAATTTGAATCCAGTATAACATATAAAAATATCAGTTAAATCCCCATCCCCACCTGACTGGATATGGAATCGGCCGATAGTATGCGGTATGCAGCAACATTGTTTGAACAAATTGTGCCATTCCTGGACGCGCGCGTCGTTATCTCAGTTGTATGTCAGTTATAGCACGTGTAGTACAGTAGCACAATAATATTGACCTAGTGACCTAGTAAAATAAATATTATTATTTAAAAAAATTACTATGAACAAACAAAAAACAAAAAAGAGATTATTTCAAGATGTGTGGACAGAAAAGTATGGGTGTATCGAAAATGGTGACAAATTGATATGTACTCTATGTACAGATGTAATTACCGCCAGGACTTATCTTCAAAACATAAAGATGTGAGTGAAATGGCAAATGAAGGTAAATCTGAATGCATTGCTAAACGTGTATTAAATTTTGGAAAACAAAATAAATTCGTAAAGAGTTTTGTTACCAGCAACAATCACGCTACGTCTGCCAGCTTTGTTGCAGCTCTTAGCATTGGTACCAACGGAAAACCATTTACAGACGGCGAGTTTTTGAAAAACGCATTCATAAATTGTTCCGAACACTTATTTAATGACTTCGCAAATAATAAACAAGTAATTGAGAGAATCAAAGAAATGCCATTGTCAGCTAGAACAGTCCAGCGTCGCGTTGAAGATATGGCCAGGAATATTGATGAACAGGTCAAAAATGATTTGTTATCTTGTGACATAAATAGCATTGCAGTTGACGAAAGTACCGACATAAATAGTATTGGTAGGCTTGCAATAATTATTAGATTTGCATCAATAAATAGCTTGAATGTCAATGAAGAACTATGCGTTCTTGCTTCAATGAATTATACCACCAAAACTGCTGATATTTTTCGTCAAGTACAAGAGTTTACTAATTTCAAAAATGGGCAAGTATTGGATTTAAAAAGAAAATTGTTTTCCATAACAACTGACGGTGCTCCAAGTATGAGAGGAAAAACTGTTGGATTTGTAAAACTAACGGAAAATGAACTTGGCCGTTCACTTTTATCGTTTCATTGTATCATACATGAAGAAAATTTATTTGCAAAGGCATCTATACAACAACTTAAGGATGTAATGGAAAAAGTTGTTAAGATCGTAAACATGATAATAGTGCGATCAGCATTAATACACAGGCGCTTTAAGGCGTTTTTGGAGGAAATTGAATCGAAATATGGAGATTTGTTATTACATTCTGAAATACGATGGTTAAGTCGGGGCCAAGTTCTCAATAGCTTTGTAGAGTGTTTTGATGATATACAAATATTTCTTCACGAAATCGGTGAAAATGATATCGAACTCAATGATAAACAATGGTTTTTAAGACTTTTGTTCTTAACAGACATAATGAACCATTATAATGATTTCAACGTACGACTCCAAGGAAATAACCACACAATTTTGAAAATGTATGAGGAATGGAAGAGTTTTACTTCAAAATTGATATTATTTGAAACTGACATAAAAACTAAAAAATTTCATTTCTTTCCCTTGTTAAAAAGGGACCATGAAAAAGAAAATATCGATGAACGCAATCTAAATATGTTCGAAACTTGAATTTCGGTCATTAAAAGTGAATATGAAAATCGGTTTCAAAGTCTTAAAAAACATGAAGAAATGTTTACATTTATAATAAAGCCCGATAAAATAGAAGAAAACATTGTAAATTTGCAATATTTTGAATATCTAAAAATTGACAATTTTAGTTTAGAAATGATTGATTTTAAAAGTTCAACATTCTGGACGGATAAATTCAAGAAATTGCGGAACGATTTGGAAAAATACAGAAGATAATCATTTTCTCATGATATCAACATGTTTTCATCATTGCCATTCATCAAAAAATTGCCATTTTGTCCACATTCGGGTCCCCTTATAAATGTGAGCAAATATTTTCACAAATGAAATTTATTTTAAGCAAAAACAGAAGCAGGTTAACGATTGGAAATTCAGATGCTTGTGTTCGACTTAAAACGTCTAACTATAAACCAGACTTGACTAAACTGACGTCACAAGTTCAACATCAGGGGAGCCATTGATATCGTAGAGAAAGTTTATAAATAAAGTTTATTCAACTATGTTTGTAATTATTTTCTTGGTAAATTATATCTTATTATTTACTAAAATGCTGTTTTAATACGAAAATATCTCTGACTCAAACGTCTCTTTAATACTCGCATTTTGGTTGATTTTGACTCGCGGCCAAAAAAGGTTGCCGACCCCTGGTATAAACCCTGCTTATACGCGGAGGAGCAGTTTATCGTAAGTGTATCCTCGAGTGTACCTTGAGTTGTATCGTGGAGAGTATCGAGAGTACGTTGAGTTCTGTAGTCTTGAGCTCTGTAGTGTCTTATAGTGTCTTCTGTATCGTCTTGAGCTCTAAGAGTGACCGAACAGAGTCGGGAGCCATACTGTAATCCTTGAAGCTGTTTTCACCGTTATAGCCTGAAGGCTGTGCAGCTATTTTTTCAGCCTGTTTATCGTAGTTTTTCGACGGCTATAAACGTGATTTTGGAACTTTCCTGTCTAACACTGGCTAATAAACTGTGTTTTGATGCTTCGTCAAATATTGTCGTCAATCACTCCAAATCCATGAACCCGTAGAAATGCAACAGTAAAAATTTCAGGTTATAAGCAATTAAATTATGTTTTAGTGTGGCTAACAACAATTTCTGAATAGTGTGACAGCAACTGCTATCTCTGCTGTTATCCAACACATTTTATACCTTATTTTGTATTTCCCATAGAAATTTTGCTTTATTTTGATGGTTTGTGATAGTAATTTTTCCTTCGCTCTGCAATAATAAAACTTAATTTTATTTAGGGTATACGGTATTTTCTCTTTTCTTTGTTGTTTCTTTTTCCTTTCTTCTCTCATGCCTTCGTGGTGTAACTGGAAGCACACTCAACGCGTATTTGGGAGGTCCTGATTTCGAGGACTTTGAGGATTTCTTCAATCTTCTGACATCGAATAATTCTAAATGACTCGACAGTGGTGCCCGAACTAAAAGATGGTGAACGGTAATTCATCACCGCCAGGATTTGACAATTCAGTCTCTCATCCTCAATCGTCTTTTGCAAGGGGGGCAATACAAGGTATTTTCTCTTTCCTCAGCGCATACCTTCGATGTAACGGGAGGTACACTTCATGCGTATTCGGAAGGTCTAGAGTTTGAGTCCCGGCGAGGGCACTGCATATTTTTCATATCTCCAGCATCAAAAAACCTAATGACTCTACAAGAGTAAGCCAGATCTAATCCATAATCCGCCTCTGGTTAATCGGGAGTTGATAGCATTACTGTAGGAGACTCGGAAAAGAGAAAAAAGGTAAAACGCTAAATTGGACAATTTTAACAACAGGCAATATTAAGAAACAGCCCTTTAAAGAATTAAACAATAAAAGTACTGTTATCACTGAATATTGAATGTTATCGCACGACTCATCATTTCGTCCAATTTATTTAAAATAGTAATAATGAAATTTGAAATAATTCAAGGATTACCCCAAACGAATGTAAAAACACACTTTATGCTAGCAAAAATACTTGGCAGAATGGAGCCTAAGTTTCTTCGATATTTATTTGCATTAATGGTCTGCCGACTGGATTTGTTCAAGGTTACAAATCTTTCGGTTCATAAAAAGCGCAATGTATGAGAAAACGCGATAAAAATGCTTGTGAGTGAAATATGATTAAATTTCTAAATAAAAGCAAATGTGCTCTGCCGATATGATCTTAGTTTAATATGAAAATTACATGTAAGGTACTGAAAACAGTTCATACAAATCACTCAAAAACTATTGCTCAAAAAATGTTAAAAATGTTTTATGCATAACTTACTTGTCGAACTCCTTGTTCGCAGCGTTTCAACTCCCAGATGGAATGTATTTTGAACGTAAGTTGATCAAGCTCTTTGAGTCTGAATTTCCTTTCTACTTCAACGAAAGCCAGCCAACCTGCAATATGTTGTCGATGAGTTTCCGCTGTTCTGTCGGGAAAACTCAGCGTTGGGAGGATAGTATTTAACTGCACTCCATATTGTAGCACTTCATTTGCCTGATTGCCTGTAAAACATTTATCGGCAAGGTTAGCTTGGAATGAAGTATAGCAAAAAAATATTTTCCCATCTTTGAACTCAGATTCGTTTCTCTGAACTGATATGCTATCCATTACACTCCAAAAGCACATGAAAGAAATGCTATAACCTTTTGTAGATAAAATCACCTTTTAAAATAATTATAAATAACGTAATTTGGTAGCTCAGTTCAGTAATATTAATCTATTCAAAACGGTTTGTAAGGATGAGGTTGCGAGTATTTGAGAGAGTTTACATTAACTTCTGAGCCAAAGTTCCTTAATCTATGTATCATTCTGGTCTTGTTAGGATGCCGCGAAGGTCATGCGATATTATTATCAGTATTACTAGCATTTTCCAATGGCAAGCAGTAGCCGTTATAGGCGTTGGCCACTTCTAACGCCGGAAGCTGTGGTCATTTTATTATAGAGACTCCTAACAGGTGGGCTACCGTTGCCTACTATGAACGGACAGACAATTTTCAGCAATGCCTTCTCCAGGAGTCGAACCGGGCCTTAGGGTATGGCAGTCAGAGTTACTAACCACTTGCCCGTCTGGAGCTGCGATATTATGAGTATTATTATAATGCTTATCGTTTAACTTTTGGAAAGAGCTAGCTATTATCTGCTACTAGATGCTGTGCTATTATACTATTTACTTTCATTTCATAACATTATAAAATAGCAGAGGATAAGATGATTTGCATAAAATTACTACTTTTTATAATCTACTTATACAATTAGCAATGTTTTATTACATTTGAAATGTAGAATGTACACTCACGTTTGTGAAAATTGCAACACCAAGAAGGAATCGTCATAATTGAATGCAATTTAATACACAGTTGAGTGGTAGTGGTACAAATAAATGATTAAATGTTCAAAGCAAACAAACAAGAACAAGAGATCAGAATCAGTATTTTGTGTGGCCACCACGCGCCGCAATAAGTGCTGCTACACGACGTGGCATGGAGTCAAACAAAGTTTGAATGTCTGACTGAGGAAGAGCATTCCATATCGTTTGTACGCGTACCCAAAGTTCGTCTGCAGACGCAACAGGACGAGGATCACGAGCAAGACGCCGACCAATGACATCCCACACATGTTCAATTGGTGACATATCCGGGGAACACGCAGGCCAAGGAAGAAGCTGTACCTGCTGCGCTGCAAAGAAGGATTTAACAATCCGAGCAGTATGAGGGCGGGCATTGTCCTGTTGAAATACAGCGCCTGGCAAGCTTTGAAGGAAGGGAACAGCTTCGGGCTGTAGAACTTCACGGATATACCGGTTGCTGTTCAGATTGCCCACAATTCGTAGCAATTGAGATCGTCTATGATATGCTATGGCGCCCCAGACCATAACTCCGGGTGTTCGTCCACTGTGGCGTTCGATAATGCACTCCGGAAGGTGGCGTTCACCGGCATAGCGTCTGACACGAATGCGGCCATCATGGTACCACAAATTAAAGCGGGATTCGTCAGAAAACACGACATGCTGCCAATCAGCACGCCAGTCTCTATGCTGATTGGCCCATTGTAGCCGCAGGCGGCGATGGTCGTGCGTTAGGGGGATCCTGTATAAAGGAGTCCGTGCGCGCAGTCCACACTGCAGCAGACGTCTACGAATTGATGAAGCACACAATGAAACACCTGTAGCTATTGACCACAGTGCTGCCAATTGTCTAGAGGAAGCTGTACGGTCCGTCCGCGCCATGCGGACCAGGTGTCTATCATCGCGAGCTGACGTCACATTTCGGGGTCCACTCCCGGATTTCCGAGTTGTCCGACACTCGTCCGTCCACTGCTTCCAAACGCGCATCACTGTGCTGCTGTTACGCTGCACACGAGAGGCTACTGCACGATACGACAATCCAGCTTCACGAAGGCCGATGATTCTCCCTCGTTCAAACTCTGTAAGTTGTTCAAATCTCGCTCTCTTTCGTCGACGAGGCATAAGTACAGATTGAGTTAACGTTTACCACTAGCAGATAACCACCGATAACCATACACGCCTCGCTACAGCCGTCTATTTATTCGGATCCATCAGCCGTTCAGAGGGCGCTGCTCAGCATACGCATGTGCTGCGGATTTGCAATTCTAATCATTTGCATATCATGCGCTACTTTGCATTTCCTGAAAATTTCAGCTCACTCGCGTAAGTCCTTCATGGTGTTGCAATTTTCACAAACGTGAGTGTATATGGGAGATTACTGATCTTTAAAATAGATGCTGGTAATATCCTCCTCTCTTTTGAAGGCATTGAAGCACCCCCATCGTCTCATGTTACTACCGGTTCGCTAGAGTACTGTTCTATCAATTTCTTGCTATTGGTGGTGCTATGCTTCAGACTATCTAATATCCTTCCCCTAAGGCGTGCAACTTAGGATTCCATTCGCTTAGGATTCCATTCATAAAGTCTGTAGAAGAATTTCATAATCTTAAAACGTGTGGTGTAGGATATCAGTGTCCTTTGGTTCGTAGGGATTTGAGGCAGAACATAACCAATAGATTTACAACTTCTAACTCAGAACTTCACTTTCTGAAGCTGTGGCGTAGAACATTAGCAAAAGTACTTAAATTTGGAATCGAAGATAGTTAAATTTTAATTAAAATTATTGATACTGATTCGTGGATGATAATTCTGTACACACACATATTCACGCACACACACATTGCGGCAGTTATGCTTACGTTTTATTAACGACATATTATTTAATTTAGTATTTCCTTTCTACCGCTTTTCGCCACTAGGGTCGCTCATTTCAGCACTTGTGAAGATTTTAATAGCAAGCAGTTTTACTATAAAAAGATTTACAAATAGCTGCGTGTGAGAGTTTGGCCTGCTAGTCCCTGCTGCCTTAACAGTTAAAGTATTTGCGCTGTTGATGACTCCAGTCTTGGTCTCGAATTGAAAATTTTAGAATATGAATAGATTGGTGGATGGTATGTTTTGCAAGCTTGAATTTCTGTCACGGTCTAGGTGAAGTTTCTAGCCTCTAATCAGCTTAGATTAAATCTTTGAATTTATAGCAATTGTGAGAAAAACTTAAGATCCAACTGGCTGGTACTTTACATAATGTAATTTAACCGCCCACAAGTAGTGACATAGAATAAATTTAAAGTGATTATACTGTTTGTTTAGAGCTGAAAATTCTTGTAGTGAAAACCCACTGGGGAATTCCTGTATACAATTTTACATCATTTGTATTTAAGTGTGCGTATATATTGTAAGCTCTAAAATATGAAACTTAGAATTATAACGTAAATTAGCAACAGCCCCGTAATTCTTCATTTTAAATTGTATACCTTCCCTATCTGTTATAAAAGAGGAAATAATTTATCGTAACTTTACTGGACTACATCTTCTAAAAAATAATCCGTTTCATGCTTGCTTATGTAAACAACCTGAAATGCGATAGGTTCCGATAGGAACCTCTCTTATCCAATCAGATTAAAGATTTCTAACTAAATGAAAACGATCCGTCATCTAATTTGTATTGCGCACTTATCAATGAAGTCTGAACCCAACATCTGTACATTGAACTGTCATATGATCTGAAATGGAACGCGGTATAAAAGTCTAATTGCGTCGCAACTCTCTGCCTTCTGTCTTCCCTTCTGCTTCCAAACACTTGTTGTCTTACCGCTATCCATGCAGGGTTTAATTTTCTAATTTTTGCCCTTTAAGAAGATGTAATCTGTACAAAATTGGGGGGGTTGTATAGCGCACCCACAGTGATAATGTGCCTTATTCAGAAATAAAATTATTTGTGGAATTTAGGCCATATCTGCAAGTTTTTTGGTTTATGCATCCATCGTTCTAACTGCGCAATCAAGTTGTCTTCAAGTTACGATGCAAAGAACCACCGCCAATCCGTTACTTCTAACAAGCCATCTTATTGCAATAATAACGCAGTCTTATTACAATAATAGAGCAGTTATATTATATATATATATATATATATATATATGTACTATATACATAATCATCAAGTTACTTACAGAATTATATATATATATGTATGTGTGTGTGTGTGAGAGAGAGAGATATAAAATATACGTAAATCAAAATCATAACTTTAATTTACAATAACCCTTACTTCCACATTTTAATCTAGGTACGTCCCCTCTGTATTCTAAAAACGGTAATAACACTTTCTGGACTGCTTCACTTCTAGATTAAGAATATCACATGACTTTTGCATAATATCGATAACGTCGTAGCTAATTCGGATCTTAAACCGAAACTTTTCTTTTAACAGACCTCCATACTGGATAACTACGCATTTGATTTCTGCACCTCAGCCTACAGAGACTCCTGCTTGCTATCTCTCTTCTTACCGCAAAGCTTTCAAATAATTTAAAATATTTTAAATAAGGCACGATTGGAGTTTCAAGTGAATTGTGTCCACAAATGTCAAATGAAATAAAAGGAATATTTAACCTGCTTTGACTGCCAAGTTTGCTGTTCATTGTGGATATCAGCAGCCTAATCAATATTTTTACATCATTACATCTAAATCTTCGCCATTACAATCCAATCGACAGGATGTCGCAAGTGAGGGTGGAAAATTCATTTTTTGAATTACAAAGTGAATCGACAAGGATTTGCTTTGAATACTAATTTTATTTTATTATGTATCCGTATGAAACATCGCTGTCGATCTATTCAATATCCAGAAGTTATTACTATTTTTAGGACAGAGAGGGAAATACCCAAATTGAAATGAGGAATTAAGGGGCTATTGTTAATTGAAGTTATAATTTTGATTTACATTTCTTTTATCTTTATATATATATATATATATGATGATGATGAACTCAGACATTTATAGGGTTTATTAATTAATTTCGCATTTAAATTACTGCAAAGAACTAATCCTTACACGTTATTTCTAATTTCTCAAACCGCTAAAGACTGGTATTCAACAAATCATTGCAGATGCGCTGTCTATTTTATACTGTAACTGATAAAATTTGATTTTATGTATATACTAAATCAAAAGTACTTTAAGTTAATGGCCGTTTTACTAAGTTCAACTCTTAAGCAGAGAGAAAAAACTATTTTTGAAAGAAATAAATTTCTTAAGCAGGTAAATCTCTTAATTATGACACTGCATGTCACAAAAGTCTTGCACATTTATGAATATTTTTCCTATTCATCTCATAACCTCAGAAGTAGTACACTTACAGTTTTACTACTATATTTTAACATAACATTTAGTTAATAAATTATAGATCAAATTTAGTTTATAAATTATAGATCAAATTTAGTTAATAAATTATAGATCAAATTTATTAACTAATTTTTATGTTAAGGGTTATTTAGATTAATACATAATGCATGTATACTTACATATGCATTCTATTAAAAAGTAAACTTTAGATACAATGAATTCCATTTCAGTGCCATGATCTTCACAGTTTTCAAAACTGAGCTTAAATTCTTTGACTTGTTGCACTTCTTTTCGAAACTGTATATAAAGAAATGAAGCTTATATTAATGCAACCTATTTAATTTTATAATGGAAGCAATAAAAAAATCGTTGCTGCATTAATGAAGAATTAGAAAAGATATACATGTATAACAGCAGGTAAATAGACTATTACTGTGAAGGATAATTTGATACCATAATCGCTAGTTGATAAATAAAAACAAATTTTTATACTGACTGAAAGTATCATCATTCATATCTGTGGTAGTAAGATTTTTACAAATGAATCTACATTCACAATAGCCAACAGTTGGTAAATTTTATATTTTTTTATCTCTTGAGCTGTCCAATAAACACACTATAACTTTTAGCTTTTAAAAAACGCCGGCCTTTTTAATAAGTTTGTATATAATAAGCCTCGTATACAGTTAGCAGTGTAACTAATAAGTAGTTAAAGCATTTATTTAGTGATTTATTGCCATTAAAGTTCTTATTTATTACAAAAATATATAACTAATGACAAAACCAAAGCAACACAGGAAAGATAAATGTCAATTGTTATTTTTTTCAAACTATGTCTACTTGAAAAATCAAACAATATACGCAACGTAACTATTCTGGCCACTACAGTTATAAAGCAAGGATTTTGTTTTATTTGGGAATCTTACGACACAATACAGAAGGAAATGACGCTTTAGGATTTCGGAAACAGTGCGCCTATTTCTCTACACCCTGCTAAATATAATCTAGCACTTTGTATTAAGCAATCTTTCAGAAACATTATCAGATATTCTCTCCCTCGTTTCTACATGCTTCGTGGTGTAATGGTTAGAATACTCGGCGGGTATTTCGACAGGTCCAGATTCGAGTCCCGGCGAGAGCATTACTCATTTTTCACGTCTCCCGTTTCAAGATAACCTAATGACTCTGCAGTGACGCCGGAACTAAAGGAAGATGGTGGAGGAGGATTCTTCACCAGCAGGATTTGGCGACAGGGAATTGGGTGTCTAAAAGAGGGAGTATATAAGATATTTTCGCCCTCCTTTTTGCATATTCCTTCGTGGTGTAACGGTAGCATACTTAACGCGTATTCGAGAGGTCCAGGTTCGAGTGCCGGCGAGGGCGTTGCACACTTTTCATGTCTCCCGTATCAAAATAACCTAACATCATCTAACAAAAGAAAACTTCCAGCGTAGAATAGACAAGGGCCTACAAAATTCTAGACAGCGTTCAGCTAAACTGGATATAAATTATTTACAGTTAAGGTGTCATCTTTAAACCTACCTATAAAAACAACTTTTTAAGGTGTTTTTTTTTTAATTTTATTTCTGGAGTTAGTATAGTTGGAAATCTGAAGGTACAGGGAATGGCAATCACTTCAGAAAATTTATTTTAATTTAAAATAAATATTACAAGATATTAACAAAAAATGCGTTCAATAACACTGTGTTTCTTTTAGGTTTTTCTTCGAATGGAATTTGTATCGAAGACCTCATCGTTAATTAACCATCACGTTTCTAAAGCTAGTAGTCAGTCTTTCCCTCTCTCCTAATGTCCACTTGAATTTCATTTAATGGAGTTAGTCATTACATGCTTGTCATTTATTTGTTGCATCGCAAGTGCTAACCACGCGTTACATTAGCGCAAAAAGAATTAGTCCCAAAAAGATTTTACATTAGTGGGAATGCCTCTGTGAAGAATTGGCGGGGATTGATCCCAAGATTTCATAGTCTGCAGAGGAGCACATTGTCGCTATATAAACAAAACAGATAATGAAAGGATTTTTCAGGTATCTATCATAAATCAATGCTTCTTCTGGATTACGAATATGAGTAGTTTATTAATTCATTGCATTTATATTGTATTTATTTAATCTTTCTAACTGTATAACATATGATAAAGTGCTGTTCATTTAATAGAAATTGTACTGTCGCCCTTCACCTCAAATAATTAGGGTTCTATTATATGATTAACGCTCAGACATGGCATTCATATTCTGGGGATTAATTAAAAAATGACATGCCTGAAATTCGAAAATAAGCATCAAAATAAATTGTATATAAAATTTGAGGATAATTTTAAACGCTTAATTAAATTAATCAGAACAGTGTTGAATGATAAATTTATTAATCTGAAATCCAATTGAAAATGCATTCTCAAATATTTTCTCAGAAAAATTTGCTTTTAATTTCAACAATATTGAGATAACAATATTAAATAATATTATTCAAAACTTCTTATATAAATTTTAAGACTCTGTCATATTACACAAATAGCATCAGCTAGTAACATTATTAAACGGATTTCGTAATAGTATTTTCTAGACAAAAATTAACTTTTGCCCCTCACAGTAGTCCAAGAGACATGATTCAGCAGCAACTTTAACAATACAGACAAGAGTTAAAAGCTTCTGAGAAATCACAAATACGATCATTTTTGAGAAATGAGCTCTAGGGAAGCTGATACAATAGTATTTAATTACGAAAAATAGTTTTTAAAAGTTCATAGAATATGTTTATTTTATAGAAACCATTAATAATAGCATAATTTATATTTCCTTCATAAAACTTTTCCCAGTGTTCTTAAAGCTGTTGACAGCAGTCTTGGAATGCAATCTATAACATTCTTCAAAATCATTTTTCACAAAAAGGTCATAGACCATAACTGTGAACTCTTGTTGGAAGATCTTTTAACACTCTTATCATTCTTTTAACCTTAAAACTATTCTATTATTTTAATAACACATGATATAGGCTGTAAAGATATAAAGCAGAAACATATACGTGACCGGATATATGAGTGCAGGTAGCATGGCAAAGCAACTTAAAAATTAAGTAAAAATCACATTTTCAACGTATTCCTTCTCATATGTAACCAACAAGAAGACACTGCTGCCATACGGTAAATCTTAAAAGTTGACTATCTTCCTGTAGCCCTAGTTTCTCAAACAAAAATTACAAAAAGCTCATTTTGAAGAACATCTCTGACTCATAAGTAGTGTCTTTCTTCTCTAGACTATACAATCTACAAGTCCTAAGGAAATAGAGCAGGGCAAAATCCTTCCTTGTTAGTCCAAGAACAGACTGATTCGCACTATTCCTTAATACATAAATGCTTTTGCTGAATGTCCCTTGACCTACCTTAATGGCCAACAAAATAGCTACTAAAGAGACTCGAGAAACACGTACTCGTGGATTTCATATGAAGTTAAACTTAGCAGTGAGATCAATGAGGACGACATGAGAACTTTAAAAGTGTTATTACGTCACATTTTGTGAAAGGAAATTCTTGTATGCTTAATTTTTTGCTTCAAATATTTGCCGCCTACTGTTTTATCCGAGTTTTAACTTCGGATAACTAGGGTTGTATTGAACATTCAGGCAATAAAGGATGAAAGAATAAGGTTACAACAGAATTCTAGTGATCCAGACTTCAGTTATACTAAATTTCAGTCATTGGAACTATTTCTGAACAGAACGAAGTTGCAATAGAATTCTACAGTCAAGGCTTTATTTATACTAAATTTCAGTCATCCGAGCTGTATATTCGGTTTCTAAGGCAAAAAATGTGTGCTTGCTGTAAATTTATTTACCTATGCCTTTCTTTATTTTAAATAATTAAAAAATATAATTCAGAGCAAATTTTTATAAAAATTGTTAAAGTACTTAAGATTAACGTGCGCAATTTGAAGATTAGTCTACTGTGTGTTCTTCAAATATATAATTTATAAACATTATTGGAAAAATAATTTTAAACTTAAATTAATGCACAAAAATAATGTCTTAAGAAAACTATACTAGTTAACTTCAAGGTATAAATAAATAATAATCTGATTGTGTTATTTAGTTTAAAAAAAACTGGTTATGCATTTAAATAAATAGCAATCTTTGGTCTAAAAAGATATTTTTCGATTTTGATTTTATGATAATTCTTTTTGAAATAAAGCATAATAAACAAAAATAATGATACCTACGTATTATCACAACCACCTTAGTAGAAATCGCCAAAATTCAAAATACACCAAACTCTAGTAACCACATGCATAACCATTATTCAGGCATCCATACGCAGGACAAATAATACTCAGTTTCTAACGTCGCCATTTTCGTATGCGTTCTTTTTGTTGCATTCCAATTTAAAACGGGTTTTATAGAAAAATCATGATTATTATCTTAAACTCGGTTTTAAAATTTGTGCTTGTAGGATTATCCTACAGTAGAAGAAAGGCAGGGGGAATTTCTACAGGAATACAAAATTTTCTCGGCAAAATGGTTAAAGGAACAATGCTACAAATTCCTTTTCAAAACGATAGCTACAAAATTTTCACCACAACAAAAACAAAATTCAGTAAGTAACTAGATTTATTGATTGTCTTTTCGAATAAATGTATAGTTGAAGCGTATAATATATATTTATATAATATGTATTTTTTACAATAAAAGTGACTGTTCTTTTTCTTCTATAAAATTCGCCAAAGTAGTTGCGATATTACTTTGGCGAAATAAGTACCAAAATAAGATCTGAATGGCTGCAATCCAAGTTAATCCAAATAATTAGAATTCTATTACATCTACGTATGTAAATATAGTCGATTCTAAACAAAAATTAAAGCAAATATATTCTGTAAAACATAAAAAAAGAATTACATGTAGAATCCATTTTTACCTGATATAGCGATGAATAAAATTTAATCGCGAAGGTAAGGAACTCTCTTCTATTGACCAACTGCAGTGCCAAAGAATGACAAGCTTCATCCATGATTTTACTGTAATCCATTAACTGTTTACAAAGGAAGCGCTTTTCTCTAGCTGCATTTTCGGCCTTCTTCCTTAAAACCGAATACTTACTATAAATATCCTAGAAAATAATATGAAAATCAGTAATTTAATTCTTGGTGCTAATCAAAACAGGTATGTATAAGTACAAATGAGCTGCCGAATGCAATGATATGCATATATGACTAACTTAAAATGTAAAGTTACTGCGACAATAAGACAAAAGGAATATATTTCAAAGTATTTTATTTTAAATGCTGTTCAAAGCATCATGTAATGAAACCTATGCTATAACTATTCTTCTCAGAAAACGTGAGATCTGATTCAAAACCTAAGTGGTGTAATTATCGGATGCTGGTGTGTAAACTGTTCCAGGTGCCTTTTCATATCAAATATTGACCTAAAAGATTGCAATGGTTATTGCTAATGTCTCAAGCAGCATAACTTTGTTTAACACAAGTAGTACGTTTAGTTTAGACTACGAGCTGTGAGAGTAAAACATTCTAGCTAAAAGTCTCATTTCTTGTGAAGGAGATAATTCGCCAAAACCTTGAGACAACTTATACTCCTGTTGGGAATAAGCTTACAGATCAGTGACAGTTTATAACGACTACATAGTTACTGTTGCATAGGTATGGATTACATATGCTTATAATAACTATATAGTTATTGTTGCTTAGGTATGGATTATAAAGTATGGTTGCTAAAGTATAGATTACGTATGGTTTATTCTTTTAAAATACGAAAGCATGCGATTGCTAGCTGCCTAAGATTAGACATGCTTCATGGAGGACTTTTAGAGAAAACTGTCTCGTATTTACCCCACACATCGGAAAAATCAAGAAAACTCTCATGCAGTCAATTCATTCGCTGGGATTTGAGTCGGATCGAACAATCAGTGTTCAGCGTGTCTACCACTCTGCCGTTGATGAGGTTATTTCTTTCTACAGGATACGATAAATAAATCGATACTCAGTGGTACATTGCATCAATCAAAGGTCAAACTTAGATTTTTTGAAAAATTAGGGGTTTAACAATTCAGATTTACGTAAAAGGCATCCGATAAATCTTATTTTGACAAAAAAAAATTATTAGCCCAAAGGCGTTAGCCCAGAAGGATTATTAATTCCGTTTTGGCATTTTGCGTTGATTCACTTTTCAAACTTTTGCCACCAAATATTACAGCCCTGTATTATATTTAAAGAAATTAAATAATGAAGAATCTGCTTAAATGTATGTATGCTTCTTGTGATAAAACAACGGTACCTAAAGCCATCAAATTTTGAATAACGTAATCCTCCACCGAATATGGACACCTGGAAGCCCTAATTTGGAATTTGTTTTATTATCTATTTCATACTTTGTCAGACAATAAAGAATTTTTGATTAACAAACTCAACAATTTCAAAGTGAGGAATGGCAACACTGTACGGGAAAAAAACATTTTTATCTCCAGCGCTCGAGACTGTATATCGGAAATTCTAAAGATATGCTCATTTTAAAATTATTTTGCGATATTGCTATTGAATTGAATTTTATAACTTAAGTGCGAAGAATATGATATTCAATAAATAAAGGTAACACAGGAAACTTAAAAAAAAACACCCCTTTGGACGTAATGTAAAATCTAAAAGCTTTCAGATTTTTTTATAAACTTATTATTTTAATTTATTTTTTAATTAATAATTATAATCTTAAACTGCATTTGGCTTAAAATTCTATGAAAAAGATCTTATATAGATCTAACAGAAGAGCCAGGCCTCATAGATATGTTTTGAACAGCTACCCGAGCAATGACAGAATTGCCCAGTGTGAAAGGGCCGTTTCTGGGAAATGAATATATTTGTAACGTTTTTCAAGGAAGAAGTTTCACTATGCAGTTTTAGTTCGGAAATTTTTCTAAGCTGTTATGCATTAACTGCAGAATAAACTGTAAGCGTATGTGAAAATACTTTCCAAATTACGATAGGCATTACAATTTCATACGCAACTAATTAAATATTCTTCTCTCGTTCAATTTATTTTACGATTTAAATTTAAATTTTTTAGTCAAGTTTCAGAGAAATTATTGGAACAAACAAATAAGTACACGAATTCAGAAATGGTGCACTCATGTTTCATGAGAAAAGTTGTAGAAGTACTTACCGCACATTTCAACTCTAAATAACCATGTAAGCGGAGCAGTGATTCACATTCGTTTTGAGAATGTCCAACAGCTATGTTCTTTTTCATTTCTTCTTTGATTTCAGAAACCCTTTGTATGACCTATAAAAGATAATTTATTCAAATATATTTGATTCCCACTATATATAAAAATAATTTGGAAACCATATTTTTGCATTCGAGCAAAAGAATGCTTTATAAAAGGATATGCACCATAAGTAAACTGTCCTCCAGCATCTACTTTTGACATTTTGTAATTTTAATTCATATCATTAACTGATACATACATCACTAACTGATACACTATACACTACACTACATCGCTAACTGATACACTATACACTACACTACATCGCTAACTGATACACTATACACTACACTACACTACATCACTAACTGATACACTGTACACTACACTACATCACTAACTGATACATTATACACTACACTACATCCCTACCTGATACACTATACCTACACTACATCACTAACTGATACACTATACGCACATACATTAACTGATAAAGTGGTCTCAAACTGGCGGCCCATATGCGGCCCCGAAACAATTTTATGCTTCCCGCGAATACATTTCAATTATATACTTGTTGCAAAGATTTCAAGATTTTTAATGTTGGAGGTGCTATACACCCCCCGGGGGCCGATTGAGAGCATTCCCGGCTTTTCTGGCTAAAGCAATACCTATCAATGATATACCCTGGCTAGGTCAATATATTCGACTTCTGAGGAAAAATTAACAGTCTTCATCGTGACTAGAACAGCTAGTAGCTTCAGACTCGGCTGGGACAATATGGTACTGTCTTGTACGCCTCTCGGTTGTGGCGGCTGTACATGGTCAGATATCGAAGGTTGTTCTTGAGGGTTTGGCTCACCTTGGTCAACCCTGGGGACAGTCGATGCGTAATTATGATTTTGTTCTTTTTGGGGAGGATGCGTTGCCGTTCACCGTTGACGTATGTGCTTATAACCCAGACTGTGTGAAATATTTAAATCTTCCTGAGTTGACCGGGGGATTATGCCTTTTCGGATCGCCTCTAGAGGTTGGGGCTTTAACTGCGTAAACTGGCGCCTTGGGCTAGCCAGGCCTGGGTGTCCCTTCCTCCTAGTGTACTGTTGGAGGTTCTAAAGAAACAAGATTGAGAAGTGAATAGAAGAGCAGGAATTTTGAACTTGAGGCATCAGCTCCTATCCGTTCCTCGGCATCTTAGTCAAACGCAACATATTCGACTGCATTGCTACTGTGTACCGTAAACCTTCATTCATTTGCTTTTCACCATACTTCAAATCATGTTATCCGATTAAAACAGAATTCTAGCTTCATTTTATTGCTTCGTTTTTCGAGCATTTCATGTTTGCTCCTACGAGTCGACTTGTCATTAAGAACTAAACTACTTAAAAACAGTTGATATTGACAGAGGCTTTTCATCTAAAATTCTCATCTCGACACATCAAAAAGCAATCTGTCGCATTGAGAGGTATTGAAATTCTCTTGTCATTCCTTCTTTCCACTGATTAGCAATAAATTTGTACGCATTTTACAGGCATTCAACTTTCGGGTCGCTTTTTTTTCCTCAAATAAAATGTGCAGTTCCATATTTAAAGACTTCGTTCCGGATATGAGCTCTTGGGGTATGCAGGATTTCTTCTCATTACGATTTAATTTACATTAGTCAAACTAGGAAATTCTTAAAACTTGGCGCTAAGGAACATGAGAAAAATAAAACAAATAAATCTTTTGCTGCCCAACACTGTTGGTCAGAAAATTGAATTTTCTATTTCTCTGCGGCCAAATTATTAAAACAAAACTCTTCTATTGGAGAATTAGATTTTCTAGAAGCGTTATGCATTCATAAAAATCATTTAGTTCTGGTTAACGATTCCAATTACCCCAATGATCCAATAGATACGAAGATGACATTTACAGACAGACGTAGTAGAAGACAAGACCTAATTTATTACTAGAAAACTAATTATTGATACACATGTTCTTATTCACACATCATAGAGGCACAACAGACACCCTACAGCTTTTGGAAATTTACATTTTTAGACAATGGGCGATAGATAGCAATTAGCCGCAACATGTTAGCAAAGCAAGGTAAAGTGAGAAGCAAATATGCATTCCGCAGAAGCGTGATATATACAGTCGGTTCTTTGCTGAAATCTTGATCTGTGGTTAGATAAAAGATATGTACAATACTCATTGCCTAAAGTTGTGTGATGCGGGTTCATTTTGAAATGACTCACTTTAGAATCCCGTATTATAAACAGTTATTATTTTTAGGACAGAAATGGAAACTATCCAGATTAAAAGGAGGTATAAAAAGGGCTATTACCAAATTAAAGTTAGTAGTTTACTTTCCCATTTTATACTTTACATATACAGAATTCTTTGTGAAGGAATGATTTTGGGTTTCTCTTCCAGTACCTTTTGTACTTGAAAAAAAGACAAAGGTAAATTCATCAATTATGGATGCCTTTAGAAAGATTTTTAAAAGATTTTTAGATCTTCTTAAAAAAACTAACACGGGTTCACATTACAAAATATCTCGAAATCAGCTTGTTTGTAAAGAATCTAACAGGCAAGAGTTAACAATGTTTTTACCTATTCAATTATCTAAAGCATAAAATTTATATTTAATAACTAGTAAAGCATTCGAAGTATCTGTAACATGAAAGCTGCAAATTTTATTTTATGTATTCACGTAAGGGTTTATTTTTATTGCCTACGTTAAATTGGGGACTACATAAAATGGTCGCTAAAATGAAACCTGATTAACATACCTAAAGTATTACATTGATGGACAGATGGGTTTTTTATAGCACGAAAGGAAGCATTTTCAATAAACGGGAGAATTTAGCTTTAAAAATAAATATGCCAACAAAGGTTGAAACGAAATGAGAAAGAAAGGTTAACAAAAATCAATCAAAAATCAAACAAAATCATTTCTTAACAGTAAAAGTAAATGAAAGAATAGACGTTTTGATCTCACAACTAAATTGAAGGTATCAAAAAAAATTTTTTTAAATTATATAAATAAAAATAAAAATAAAAAAGATATATTTTGATTTCCAATATCTAACTTTTGAAACATGGATATCATTAGAGATAGAGGATTTAAAAGGAGAAGTTTTTTAACTTAAATATTTAAATGATGTTGAGAAGATTTCATCAGAAATATTATGCTTTAAAAATCAATCAGTTTCCTTATTTTGGGATACCAAAGAAACTACAAACTGAAATCATTTAAACGGTTACGAAGAATTAAGGATTTTTTTAAAGGATTACTTTAAAAAATTCATGAATACAGTTTAATTCAATCTCATTCAAATTTGGAAGCTACAGTAAAAATACACTAAAAGTTTCCCAGTTACTGATGCTAGTATTGAAAGAAGTTTCTGTAAGCTTAAAATAATAATATAAGTGCCCACTGCACAGATGGTATAGTGGTTTGGGGAGCCTACTGCGATACCGAAGGGCCCGGGTTCGAATGAAGGTATGGGTGTTTGTAAATGCATAATGTCTATGCGGCATGAGGGCACTCTAAATATGCGGCGAGCCGAAAATCTTCTCGAGAAGTTGGTAGGGGAAGAAAGATGGGAGACCTTTGGACCTGTACCCTCAGAGTCTTCTTCATCAAAATTGGAGGCAAGGGCGGAATTGAGCCGTACTATCACCTGTTTGGTGCTCAAGGCTCTTGCCAACGACAGGCGTAATCTTGCATTCCTTGCCACAATGAATTTCGTAGGCTTGTTCTGATGTTACAGTCAGACAAGTGAGATAAGTCACAAAACATATAAGTGTGTAAAGTCTCCTCTTGAGCAAGAAAAAACGATCGGTCATGATTACTCTGTCTCTCTCTAGATCGTGAATTAAGTAATTGATTATATTTTGGAAAATACTGATTATTTTGCTTCCTCAAACGCTAAAAAATTTAAATTATAAAAAAACATTTAAAATAATAAAATACTTTTCAGAATTAATTACTATTTATACTATTTAAATGTTATTTGCAATATCACGTAAACTATCAAAGTCAATGAAGTTTCTAATTATATGGCTATAAACTATAAGTATTTATATATATTACTTTCTGAATATAAAATGTTACAACTAAAAATTAAGATAGGAGTAATACTATTATGATCTAAAAACGTTCACTTTGCCGAATATAAAATTGCACTCACATAACTGCTAATCTGCGTTGTATATAAGGGCGTTCATTTAGCTTTTACCTCAACTGAAGGAATAGCTAGGTACGACTCTAGCAAGCCCAATGAGTGTCTGTTAGACTAGAAACCAAACTGGTTTAGTTTTACGAGATTACGGTAAAGCCTCGAGAGCGATCTGCCTAAGAGGAAGGATGCCTGGGACTTTATTGCTAGAAAACTAAGACTTTCTAAGGCAAACTGGCTCGTATACACTTTAGACATGGGGAAAACCAGGAAAACGCAAATTCAGCCAGCCTGTTCGCGGGATTCGAATCTCGCACCAAAGTACCAGAGTTCAGCGACTTAACGGCTGCTGATGGGCCAAACCATATTGGATTTAAAGAGAATTTAACTGAGAGAGAAAAGTTTTAAGTTATGAACTCCAGTAATATTAAAAACGAATTTACTTGAAAATTCTCAAATTCCCTCGAGTACAAGCTGAAACCTTGATTTAAGCATTATAAAATAAAGAATTAATTCATAATAATTGGATGTATAAGTCAAATGAACTTCAGCTACAAAATCAAGTACACAGCATAACTGTTAAGAATTTATCCACTTTCTTCATACTCCTTGTAAACTATTTTAAAAACATGAGTTTTGTATCTTGTATTTGGCAACATTAAGAGTTTTGTTGCTGTTCTTCAATTAGTTTAAAAAGTAGATAACTAATTCTTATTGGGATTAATAATTTTGAGTTAGTAATTGGAGAAAAATGTTAAATACGTCATTAAATATCATGAATATTTGAGATTATATATTTAAGAAATTACTGAGTAAGTCTTTTCAAGGTAAAGCATGATATTATTTACAATATGTGGTGAGCAAACTGTTTCAGATTTTCCTGTGGATGAAAAATCTGAAAGGACTTAATCTTCAGACTGTGATATACGAAACAGTAATACATCTGAGAACTGCAGTGAAAAAGTATTTAACCCGGGTATAACCTGATGAAAAGCCTGAGACTGAAATTCATTCTGAACTTAAAATTATTGCATGGCTAATCTGTGTATATAACTTGTACATAGTGAAAACATTTGTTTTCTTAGTTATGTTATTTGTTTGTTTTATTACGCTTTGTTTGTATCGAATTTGGCATCTGACCAAGGATTGTCATGCCCGGGACGTGCAGTCCTTGGGAAGGGACAGTGTTACGAAATGTCCAGCTGCGGTAAGATTGCTTCCCTGCTAAGCGAGTTTAGGGCTGCCAGAAAAGGGCAAGGGAAAGCAGAGTTTGCATATTTAGCGCGAGATCACCCATTTGGCGACATTTGGGAAAAAATTGCCGATATGCCGTAAACGGATGGATGGAGAACAGTCTAAAACAAATTCTTACCGGTTTGACCCAGAATGTTCTCGAAGACAAGCCAAAAGCTATATAAATCCTCCCTGTACGCGGAGTAGCAGTCTAGTGCCGAGTGTATCGTGAGTTAGTGCATCCTTGAGGCTATCGAGCGCATCGCGAGTTGTAGCGTGGGGAGTATCGAGAGTGGCTTCCGAGAACGACCGAACCGAATCGGGATCTATACTCTAGTGCTTTACCGTGAAGCTGTCTTACCCATTATAGTCTGATAGCCTGAAGGTTGTGTTGCTGATTGTTTCAGCATGTTTGTCGTAGTTTTTCAACGACTGAAAGCGTACTTTTGGAGCTGTTCTGAATAATAGTGGCTAATAAATTGTTTCGTTCTTCTTCAAGTGTTGTCGTGAATCACCCATGAAGAAC
This sequence comes from Stegodyphus mimosarum, assembly GCA_000611955.2. Classification (NCBI taxonomy): domain Eukaryota; kingdom Metazoa; phylum Arthropoda; class Arachnida; order Araneae; family Eresidae; genus Stegodyphus; species Stegodyphus mimosarum. The sequence goes on from KK114328.1 coordinate 590,055, forward strand.
GCAACAATATATATCTATATAGATATAGATATATATATATAAAGTCTTGTGAATAAAGCATCCTTTTTCATATTATTTTATCTGTGTAAAGTTTTTAGAAAAACATTTTCAAATTTTCGATTTTGAAACTGGTATTAAAATAACCAATTTTCATCAGTAACTGCATGTAATCTTAAACTATTATCATGTTTGAAACGCATAAGAACAACTTAGATATCGTAAGCATGAGAGACAAGAAAGCATATCATACGTTTCAAGAACTCAAACAACATATGCATTAGAAAATTTGCAAAAATGTAATCTTGGATTAGCGTAGATTTTGAATCAAATACAAATTTGATTCAAACTCTATGCCAATATAAGACTGCTTTTCTTTTGCATAGTTTTCAGTTTGCATTGACATGTTTTTCTTTCAGTTAGAGTACAAGTTCTGACTAACATACCATTTTTGACATGATTTGCAACTTACTTGACATACGGTATCTTTAAAAACTACAAAATCCAGAAGCTGTTCTAAATACGACTTCTTTGCAGCTTCTTCGGGAGCACAAGCTTGCATTCTTTCCTAAAAAGTAAGATATTCTTAAATTCAGGTTATCAAGTATACATTTTCAATGCCTGGTGAAAAGCAATTTAAGGATACTTCAGTATCAAATATATCTGGATCGAATATTCGCAAAACGATAATTTTAAGAGGAGTATGGATCAAATAGCGCAGAATTTTAAAGTTTGACAATTTTGGTCACGTGGTGCCTTTTAGTAATAATATACAAAATTTTAATTCTTATACAGTTGCTCAATAAAAGCATCTCTAATTAAGAATCTAGTTAATTAAAAAAATTAGTTCTTTACACGACTTAACGTAAAATTATGCCACTTAAATCAGTTCACAGGAAGAAAATAAAAGGAGGGATTTTCGTATTTATCATCGCACAAAAATTGAATTTCCTTTGAGAAAACAATTTGAAATTTAATATTTCCCTATATCAGAATTATATTTTATTCTTCTCTGACGTAAAGTTAACTATTGAATGTATGGATTCGGGAAGGTGAATTTCCGAATTGCGTGCTTAGTACCTGTTTCAGTATACAATTCGAAACTTCTTCGTCTAAATTCGGTCCTCACTAGTATGCCTACAGAGAATATAACGTGATTTAGGAATTTAAGAAACTGACATGAAAGCTGTGTATGATGTTCATATGCAGTAAAAAATATTTTTCTTTTCATTAATGTAAAGTTTAAAATTTTTAGAAAATGATGAAGATTATCTACTCATGTAAGTTATTATGTCGTTACGTAGTAATAAGATAATTTGTAAAAAATGATAAAATGTTCCACAACATGAATTTAAAACGTTGTTTACCCTTTTAATAATTGGTAGAATTCGCTTACTGTATCATGGTAATTTTAAATATAAACAATTTATTATACTTACTTTCAGTAACGCCTACGTTTAACTGTTAGAAATGTAAATTTAAAGTAAAGAATTTGACTTCAATTTACAATAATAAACAATTCATTATTGTTATTTTTAGGAGAACATAGAAAGTACGAGTAGCGTAAATGCGAGAATACCATGGACCTTATAAGAAAATATATAAGAAGAAAAACCTTATAAGAAAATCTCTTATAAGGTCCATTGTGACGTCACAAGCTTAGTCCCACCCATTTATAGACGTCACACAGCTCCGCCTTCTCAACTTTGTTTATGCAGCGCAATCTGAGCTTTTACCAAAATTTAAAACAGTAACTGCTCAAAACAAAACAAAAGAAAATTCTCTAATGAATTTTTCTGATGTTGGTGCTTCAGTGTAGATAAAAAGACGAATTTCGATTTTTTTTTTCCTCAGTTTGGAGCGAAAGAGTAGAAAAATGTGTGACTGAGTGGAGAAAATGTTGATTGCAAAATCGCATAAATATCCGATTTATGAAACGAATATGAAATTGACAGAGCGAAAGAATTACATAGGTGGTTTTGAGTATATTCGTAGAGATGCGCGAGGCGAGAGTAAGCATCGCAAACAAGGTCGAAGGATTCATGGTTTGCGAAGAGTTAAATAGAGCATGTGTAGTTTTTACGAATATGTAGTTGGGTAAGTGCGGGAATGATTTTATATAATCTGAATTAAGCAAAACTAAAAAGGCTGTGACAGATTGGTTGAAGCCACGGGGGGCCGAGCTATTTTTAGAAATAATTAAATCAAATGGTTTGCCCGGATCATTTGCGATTTTCGACTGCTGGACAACGTTCAGCTGACTTGAAGCCGAAAGATGCGAGCATTATCTTTTGAAAATGAAAAACAGTTTGCACTTCAAAGATACGATCACAGATATATTCGGCCCAGGACTGAAGGTAAAAATTTTATTTCTTATTATTGGCTAAAGTGAAATATCGGGTACACGCCAAATTTGGGATTTCGTTATTAGGTAATGACATCATTATGGTAGCTTTATTTTCGTCGTTGGGTTATTTTTCTGGAAATGTTTACTTTTTGAACGCGAATCAACGAAGTTGTATGATTCTTCTCTCTCGGTCCTTTATTCATAATGTTTTTGATTGCTATCGGTTATTTTTAAAACGATCTATTTTTAAAAGATTAAAAGCAGGAATCCTCTTTTATTTTCATCGCATTGAACTGTATGTTAAAGTTGCAACTGTTCAGGAGGAATTGTGACCATGGCTGGTGTTCAGTGGCGAGACTGCCCGCAATGCCAAGGCTATGCAAAATGCCGAGTTTGTTCAATTCTCTGATGTTTTTAAGCGAAAACAGATCGCTGTGTACATGGCGAGAACAACGCTAATATTTTGTATATTATGAGCAAAGTAACATTTTTGTATTTTTAATTTCTACTGTTCTATTAGCTCCAAATTGTATTCTTAATCGTTATTTTTGCGTTTTAAATTGGATTTTTCATTGTTTTCTTTTGATATCTTAGTAATGTTTTTCGATTTAGGATAAATATTGATAGTTTGAGAATCGTTAAGTGAAAAATCGAGTCGCGGAAATGGCAGACTTATATTCAATAAGTAACTTATGCATTATTAAAATAATAATGCAAAAGTTACTTATTGGGCGCAATTATAGTAGCAAACACTGTGTATTAAAATAATTGCATAGTGTTTGCTATTGTAATTTCACTTGACTTCATACTTTCCACATGAAACATTACATATTACTATAAATTTGCGGGTTTTATATTCGAATCTTATTTTCCTTACTGTGAAAAATCAGACATTTGCCAATTATTGATGTATGGAATATTAATATGCGTAAAGACAGTGTAATATTATTTAGGAATCTAAGAAATAATAAAAAGAAAGCCATGTATGATGTTCAGTTGTAAAAAATCATTTTTCCTTTTTCCATTAATACATTTATTTTTCAAAACTTTTTATATTACAATAAATGTTGTCTACTTAATAGTATATAAGGAATTTTGAAAGCAATAAAATCGTTTGTGAAGACGGTAGAATTAAAGGGTTCTGCGGTGTAAATGAATTATTATAAACTTTTTAAAATGTTCTTATTTGTATTAACTGTATATTATAACTATTATTTTTAATTTTATCATCATGCTAGAGTGAGTTCATGATTTCACCAATAAGGTGTGGTTTGGATTATTGTGACTCAGAATCGAAAGTTAATCTTTTTTCTAGCTCTTCTTCTCGATTCGGGGAGCCAGATCTTGCTTTTCTTTGGACTGTCTTTTTACCGCGAGCCATAATTGCTTAAGTCACCAGTGCTGAGCTACTATCGTCTCTACTTGACTATAGATAGGTATGTTTTTCATTATACCGTAGGCCAATCTTGGTTAGTTGTACGGAACTTCTACTTCTTATGGAGAAAAAGAAGGCGTTTAGGCACATTGAGCAATGGTGTAAAAATAATTCTGTCGAATTAATCACATCTAATCTTATGCTTATTAAGCAGAAAATGGAAGGTGAATATCTCGCTTTATGCACCTTAACGATCTTAAAAATGATATCCAAGCACTCAATGAGTATGCTAAAGAACTCCAAATTGATGTTCAAACTACTCCTAATAATCAAAATTCTACCATGGAAGCAACCTAAACCCTGAATCTCTAAGTGTTAAACCTAAGAAAAGAAACTTAGTGTTAAACCTAAGAAAAAGAAAGAATCTCCTAGTGTTAAACCCAAGAAAAAGAAAGTTACCACTGATAAAGATGGATTCATCACACCGCGTATTACCCATAAACGCATGTTATCTAATTCTGAAATAGAAGAATCCCCCACAGGAAAACAAATTTCAAGAATTAAACCCTGAAGATAATATGGAAACCAATATTAATGAAGAAGGAGAATTTAAAGCCGCTACTAAAACTGCAGGACATATCCCTGCTACGTCCTAGCCGACTTTGCAGGCGACTGGGATAAACTTAAGGATGACATTGAAGAAAAGCTCAATATTAAAAAATTCCGGGAAAATCTTTCCGGAGGTACACTTAAGTCATCTATAGAAAGCTCAGTCACTTTCTTGACGAATTAAATCTTCCTTATCTCAAGCCTATCTATTCCTTATCTTGACGAATTAATCTTCCTTATCTCTCAAGCTTAATAGTGAAAAACCTATAAAAGTAATCATTAAAAAATTACCTAAGACAGCCAACACGGAGCTGATTATAAATGAAATACAAAGCCATGGAATTCCAATACAAAAAATTCGACAAATTATTCATATCGTCGAAGGAAAGATAGTTCACCTGCCAGGTTACTTGGAAGAAGTCACCCGTAATAAAGAAGGAAAAGCTATTTATGACATTAAGAAATTAAGAGGCCCGTATGTATTCATTGAATCATATAAATCTCGCCCCGGTCCCGTGCAATGCCATAAGTGCCAGCGGTACGGGCATGCACGGGATCACTGCCATTATAAGGCTCGTTGTCTTAAATGTGCTAAGCCACATGAGACATGTACCTGCTCTCAAACTAAAGGATATACTAATAAACCACTTGTTTGTCCCCTTTGCGGAGCAAATCATATATATAATGTTATAAAGGGTGCCCGAAACACCCATATAATATAAAAAAGCAAATTGCTGAAATTAAAGCAAAGCAAGAAGCCACTAAAAATCAGTTTAATAATCACTAAAAATCAGTTTGATAATTAAGACTTCCCGAAGCTTAACTAGCAGGAAATCCCCAAACGAACTCCAACAGAGGATCAACCAATCACTAACGAGAAACACTCTGAAGGAACAAAATCTAACAAATTAGGATTTTTGAATGGATAAAAATTCAAATATTACAATCCCAAGAATTCTTTCACAGGTTTAAAGCTGCTAAAAGTATTTTTGACAAATTTGAAGTCGGAATGGCCGCAATTGATTATTTAACTAGCTTAGATTATGAATTTTAGGCAAATTCATACTATTCCAAATCTTATCTCAGCTACCAATAGCTATATCAAAATAAACTACTTTAATGCAAATGGAATCCGGAAACAACAAATAGAACTTATCAGCTATCTTAAAAAGCATAACACTGACGTTATGCTTGTCACTGAAACGCATCTCCGAGCAAGTGACAGATTTAAGATCCACGGCTACCAAATTATTCGAGAAGACAAATAGCATAACAGAGGCGGAGGAAATTCTATAATAATTAAAAATCATATTAAAACTAATAAATTCAACATTAACACTAAATGTTCAATAGAAAATGCTGCAGCGTTGATCTACAGCGGATTCAGCGAATCATATCTTTTCATCTCGGTCTATAATGCTCCTTCCAGTGTTCTTACTAAAGATTTAGATATGCCTACTTCATATAACTACTCCACCATAATTTCTAGGGATTTGAATGCTAAAAATATTGTCTGGCAATGCAGAAGCAACAACAGAAATGGAGATATCCTTAGCAACTACCTAATTAACAGAGATATCAGGCTTATTGCTCCTAATCAACCTACCCATTATATTAATAATAGCCTAAGAGACATTTTGGACATTGTTCTCATGAAAAACCTTCCTAACATCCCTCAGTTAAAAGTTATCAATGAATTGTCGTCGGATCACCCCTTTATCATTTTTGAATTCTATGGATTTTACCCCACGCTGCCAAACGCTTGTTCAAAAATTAACTGGAGCCAGTTTACTGAGCAATTAAATAATATTCCTAGTAGAATCAAATTTGATCACTCCAGTGAAATTGAACATGAAATTACCAAAGTCAACTTTCGAATACAATATGCTATCAATAATTCCACTTATATTTGTAAGTAGAAAAATCCTTATGGACTCCCGGAGGAAATCAAAGAGATGATACAGGAAAGAAACCGATGTAGAAAACGCTGGCAAGTCACCGGCCGCCCAAATGAGAAAAGACAGCTTAACTATTTAACCAGGAAAATTCAGGAAAAAATAGCTAATCATTGCTCCAGTATTTGGGATAATCTACTAGTAAATATAGACTTACAACCAAGTTCAATTTGGAAAACTGCTAAGTCCCTTCGCATTTCATCCTCCAATCAAATTAATTCTTTAAGTTACATGAGGCAAATGCACCACTCAGGAAAAGAAATCGCAGAAATTCATGCAGATGAACTAAGTTAAACCTTTGAAAAACACAGGGAAACAAATTCTGACCTAGAAAAAGAAGTTAATTACACTATTACAAGTATTCGTAATAGTCCAAATACTGATTTTATCGATTTTACCTCGAAAAGAGAAGTGAAAACCTTAATTAAAAAGCTCAAGAAAAGGAAATCCAAGGGATTTGACAGTATCTCTAATGAAGTACTTCAAGCCCTGCCTAACAGATGTATTGTTCTCATAACGAATATCTTTAATGCTTCTATCCGCCACTTCCACTTCCCTTCCTAATGGAAGCACTCAATAATCATTAATATTCTGAAAACTGAGGAAAAAACCCCTAAACATGCAAAAACCTATAGGCCTATAAAATCTCTTACCAGCACTTGGAAAGGTTTTTGAGCGAATCATTAGTGCTTACCTCACGAACCACCTGGAAAAATTAGATCTTATAGACAGAAATCAATTCGGGTTCCGACAGGGACATTGTACTACCCATCAAATACTTAACTGAGTGGAATTTATAGCGCAAGAATTCTGAAAAAAGAACGGGGTAGCAGCATGCTTTCTCGACTTTGAGGAAGCATTTAAGCGAGTTTGGCATGCTGGCTTACTTCATAAATTATCAAATTTCTTACTCTCAAATAGTTTTCTTAAACTCACCTATTCTTACCTCTACAGACGCACTTTTGAAGTTCGATGCGGAGACATCCTCTCATCTAGAAAAACTATCTTCCGAGGCGTCCCACAAGGATCTGTCTTAGAACCAAAGTATTTCATTACATTTAGCAATGATATGCCAGTTCCCCTCTATTCTAGTATTCTTAAATGTGCCGACGATACAGTGATTCTCACCAGTTCAAGGAACCCACAAAATGCTATAGATAAACTTCAGTTACAAGTTAACCTAATTAATAAATACTGCAATGACTGGAAGATCAATTTAAATGCAGCAAAATGCTGTGTTGTTAACTATCGAAGATATAGAAAAAATTTTCCAGTTAACTATAATATCAGTATTGATAATTCCCCCGTTCCTGTGGCTAATTCATACAAATATCTTGGGGTATATGTCGACAAAGCGCTAAATTTCAAAGACCACATTCAGTACATCTCTACATATAATAAAACAAAGAGTGTGCGTGCGTGCGTGCGTGCGTGCGTGCGTGCGTGCGTGCGTGTGTGTGTGTGTGTGTGTGTGTGGTGTGTGTGCGCGTCTTTCGTTCGTGTTGCGAGTAAGCTAATAGACCCAGGGCCACGAAATTTGGTACATAGGTGTATCTACACAAGAGCCAGTGCACCTCGAAGCGATTTTTTCGAAATTAGAATTAGAATTTTTTTTTATGTTTTGTGACCAAATCGCGTCATTTTGAGACATAATGGGCTACAGGAAAGCGAGATTTCACTCTATACATTTCATTTTAACATTGTCGTGAAGCGTAGACACTTAGCTATTTTACGAACTTAAAATAAATTTCGTATTTCAATAAATCGATTAAATACGAATTTATTTAGGAAGGTGAGCTTAACACCTTTTCAGCGGAATGTTTGAAAAAAAAACTTATTTTAAAAAATCTGCTGTTTATTTTCCTTTGATTTTTGGACACGTTGAACTTTAATCCTTTCGACTCCTTTTAAAAAAAGAATTTTGGAAAGATAATAATATTTTGTAATTTTTTTAAATTTTTTAAATGAAGCTTCCGAATACACTTCTCACATCTCAGATATTTTAAAATGTAGTTTTGGCAACAATTTTCCTTTCTTATTGTTGTTGATAGATTTTTGATGAAATTGCATCATTTTGAATAGTTTCATTCTTTTAAAAATTTCGGTTTGGCAACAATTTTTCATCGTATTTCTTATGTTACTGTTTTTAAGAGACTGAAAAGTTTAAGAAATTAAAAAGTTGTTTCTTTTTGCAACGGTAAATTGTTTAATTACTTTATTAGGATAATTAACATTTGTATCAAGGGATATTGCTTATTTCATTGTAATATTATGTTTTAATTATATATAATTTTAATTATAAAAAAGTTTTGCATGATATTTTTTAATCTGTTTAAGTTCTTAATCTGTTTATACCATTTGAGTTCTTAAGATTTTGCAAAGGGAAGTTGGTTAATTTATTTATTAGGATAAGTAATATTTGTATTAAGGGATACTGCATATTTCATTGTCATTTTTTATATATATAATACATTTTTATTGATTTCTTTTTTGATAAAGTTGTTCTGCAGAGTAAAATTCTGCGCGAAATGTTTTGTTTTTTGAGTTTCTTTCATGTTATTTTTTGCTTATTTCACTGTTTGTAAGATATTGAAAAGTTTTGCATGATTTTTTTGCATGAGCCAGTGCACCTCGAAGCGAGTTTTTCGAAATTCGAATTAGATTTTTTTTTTTTTAATTTTGTGTTTTCTGACGAAATCGCGTCCTTTTAAGACATAATGGGCTATAGCAAAGCGAGATTTTACTCTATTGAACAGTTTAAGAAATTGAAAGATTGTTTCTTTTTGCAAAGGTAAATTGTTTAATTAATTTATAGATCTATATTTAAAAGGGCGAGTCTTTCTGTGTGTGTAGGTGTCTTTCGTTCGTACTGCGCGTAAGCTAATAGACCCAGGCCTATGAAATCTGGTACACAAGATGCATCTAGACAAGATGAAATAGTATCAAATTGATAATTTTCTCTCATTATATGAACAACAATGGCACACAGCCATTGTTGCTGATATCAGCACGGAAAAATGAGGGCGATAATTCTGTGCTGTTTTTAAATTTAATGTTTCTCTTGGATACTGGACGTTTGTCTAGAGAAGGCAGCAGGAAGTTGGTTAATTTATTTATTAGGATGATTAATATTTGTATTAAGGGATATTGCTTATTTCATTGTATGCTTTTTATATGTAATGCATTTTCAACTGAATTTTTTTAACGTTGTTCTTTGTTTCTTTTTCGATAAAATTGTTATGCAGAGTAAAATTCTGTGCAGTTTTCAAATTTAATGTTTGGTGTTCTCTTTAGGCATTTTTCCGGTACACTTAAAAGCCAGACGAAGGCTGGCCGCGCAGCGGCTAGTATTTAATAAATAAAGGTAACACACAAAACGTTAAAAAACTGCCAGTAAGGATTACGTCATTCAAAATTATATGGCTCTAGATACTGTCGTTTTATCACAATGCAAGAAACTTAGATACATTTATGCAGATTCTTTATTATTTGATTTCTTCAAATATAGTGCAGGCGATAATATTTGGTGGCAACAATTTAAAACGTGAAACGGACATTCAGATGATTCGACGCAAAATCGCAGAACGAAAACAATAGTTCTTCAGGGACAAAGGCCCTTTGGACTGAAAAGAAAAAGGAAAAAAGAATTTTGGAAAAACCTACTTACCACCAGAATATTTCAGTTATTTTTAATAGTTTTATTTAGAGACTGAAAAATACGTGTGATGTGTACATAATTTGAAGTTACTCATTTTTCAGGACATATTTATTGTACACAACGAAAAATACAACTGAAGTGCTTATGTGAGTCGTGTATTAGGCTCACAAAACAGGCCTAATTTTTTAATACAGCGTCTTAGAAATGCTCTCCACTGCAATCAAAGCAATGCTGCCTTTTACTAGATACACTTGCACGATGCGGTGTTGAGTGTCCTGCGAAGCATTCGCAGTCTCCTGAAAAAAATTGCATTTTTAAGGCTGTTATTGTCAGGTGAGAATACTAATGATAATGGTGTAATGTCAGGTGAGAATACTACTAATACTATTGTCAGGTGAGAATACTAATGATAATGTTGGGCAGGAAGGTCTGAAGAACGGAATGAGTGTCATTTATCGTCACCAAACTAAGAAGCCAGGGAAACGCAACAGACGTTTTTGTGGGGATATTTGAGAGCTCACTCTGCTTGATGCCGCTTAAAATTCCAATTCGTCAGACGATTTTGATTGTTACGCTGAACACTGTACATCGTGCTATGGCAATTGTACTTGGGACATGGCAGCAATACCTTAATCATCAAAGAGGATGTCTCCAAGGCCATCAAAGAGGCATTGCATTGAAGAAGTGAGACTTTTTTTTTTTGTAAATCTAAGACACTAGTTACAAATAAAGCAAATGCTGCCCTTTATTCCCTTATCGGAAGAAATTCAAAATTAAATTTACGTACCAAAAGAACCATCTACATTACCCTTATTCGACCAATTATCCTGTATGCAGTTCCGGCCTGGGCCACTGTCAGTAAATCTGAACTAGTTCGGGGTCTCAGGACTTCCTTCCATCGCTATTGGCCAACACACATCATGTGATGTCCACGCCTTTTACTCTCGCAAATTATTTTTCCTGCATTTATTCTTAACTCCGCAACATTTATTTGTGTTATAGAAGATTAAGGACTGGTTTAACTCTTCAAACTTACAATTATTATCGTTCTAAAGACTTTTATAATGTTTTTAATTGTAATTTACTGTTACAATTGCTTAACTTCAATTGGGCCAATCACGTCTCGGATGATGCTTGCTTATCGACTGCTCCTAAGTTTATTGCCTCCAATAATTGTTGTGTAGATTTTTTAAGTATTATTTTACAGTGCTTATTAATTTTAGTAATTTACAGTGAATAGTAAACTTTTAATGTTCATGTTAGAGATGTAATTTTTAAATTATACTGTCGCTAAATTATTTCTTCTGATTTGGGTAAAATTTCTTTGAGTTAGCAGAAAATCTTGTACAGCGATAGCTTGTTTTTGCGTTCTCACGGGAGGAGAATTTTGGGGTCAAGGGTCAGCGACCAGTTGCATTTTTTCGTCCCCTTTTCTTGCGGGGACGAACATGTGTTTTTCTCGTTCAAAGGCGATCCACTTAGCGGCGCCGATTCTTCATAGAATTATGAGGGTGCAAAGGTTTAGGATCTGTTTGAAGAGTTGCAACGTTAACAGATTTACTACTTTGTTTTTGAGCTTGAAAAATAAGGGGCTTGTCATTGTAAAAAGATAGGACTGATTTTCTTAGAATTTTGTTGGGTATTTATTGGTTTGTTCCTAGTGGTTAAGAGGGTTACTGTTTTGTGTAGCAGTGGTGAGTTTTAATTTTATGGATTTTTTTAACCAATAGTAATTTTAGAGGCGGTGCACTTTTTGAGCGTCGCGAGGTTTTAAATTTGGTCGCTCCCGTGGCGAGAGGAGATTTTTCAAGATTTTGTCAATTTTTCGAGTCCTTTTTGAGGGGAGAGAGAGAGCCCGGCGGCCCCTTTTCGGGGTAGTCCGTGCGAGAATTGGCCCGAGAACGATGCGGGCTCCCATCGTATCGTCGTCGGCGAATCCTTTCTGAGGGTCTGCGGCTATGTCCTATTCTCCCTGATGGTTTTTCCTTGAGGAAAAATATGATTTAAAGCTCACGCTGTAGTTCCAGATTAAAAAAAAAAGGACTAGGAAAAAATGTCATTCACTTGCAGATTACTGTGACTTGCACTTATCTTCAGCGAGGACATCATTCAGAAGTCGGTGGGCTTTCACCTACAGATTACTGCGGCTTCCACTTTTCTTTGTTGAGAACATCATCGAAATGTTGGTGGACATTCATGTTAAGTTGGACCTCCTTCCATGCAGAAGGACTGTATCCATGAGGAAGTTTTTCTACAACAGAGGAATTGACAATTTGGTGCGGCATTGATGAAGAAAGATTTTTGAACTTCGAGTTTACGTGCGTTTCGTAGGCAATTAGGGAGACGAAATCTGGACAGGAATTTTTCTCCACCATGAGTTGATTATTTTTTGATTTTGTATTTAATGCTATATGTGTCCTCAAACTTATTGCCCTTAACTGATTTAGGATTTTGTGAAATCGATTATTAGGAAAAAACTTCATCTTTCACTTAAACGAAAATTGATTTAAATATTTGTATATGTAGTGCGAATTTAAATGCCTGAGTAACCTTCTAAGATTAATAGAAATTGTAAATTGTTTCATTAAGATTTTGGTAAGATTTGGAAATATTTAAAGAAATAAAAAACCTCGGGTGTGGTGTATTTTAATACACCTTTTATTAAAAATTTTATTTACTAATGGCCTAAGATTAACTTACTGGTAAGAACTCTTTGTAGTTGACCCTAGACGCATAGATCTGATCCTAGATCGTAGATCTAGAGTCTGAGCATTTCTTCTCCGCTTTTCTGAGCTTCTGAAATGTCATCCGTTCCTTCGCTTCTATCAATACATTTAATGTTGTGAATATGTGGGAAAATCTGTGCTCTAGTAGAGCTTCGAGAACATTTTTTAACAAGAATAAAATGCATCTTTTAATGCGCCATAACTGCTGCTATGTTTTTAAACAGCTTCGTCATCACGTTCTGTGTCAATTACATCTTCAAAATTTGTATTACACGCACATACACGAGTATACACAATTTTTTACCATGAAAACACTGATTAAAAATTTTCATTTTATTGCATAATTAAATGTTTTTCCTAAAACTCTTCTAAAGCTCGGAAAAAGCGTAATTTGTTCAAAAAAACAAATCTAAAAATCTGTTGTGTACACCACATGACTTTCTTGTACGGAATATTAAATTATACGCAGTTTTCCTGCATTTCGTTTAAATTTATTTTCTCGAATTTCATTAGAGATATATTTCTCATTCAATTAATTCAGTTGTTACTTCGCGACAAGGCAAAAATACATGAAACCTCAAAATATCTTTATTAAAAATTGAAACTGTAGAAAAATATAAAACATAAATACAGTTAAAATAATTTAAAGATTAATTTTTACAATTAAAATTAATCATTTCTACGCAAAAACAAGCAATTCGGCCAGCGGGCAAGAAGACAAATTTTTTGGTGTACAAAACTAAAAGTTTACTTTTGGACTCACTCGGCAGAAAGACACTGAAGGCGCAGAAACGGACTTAATTTGTTGTGGGCGCTATATTGAGTCAATATATAGAATACTTGTAAAGACATTAGGATTTTTTAAAACAGAAGTTGTGAAAAATGAGCAATGCCCTCCTCGGAATTCGAACCATGGACCTCCCGAACCATGTAGTGGTCAGCGCCGAGGGTGCTGACCACTACATCCCGAAGGCATGCGAAGAAGGCGGGAGAAATATCTTATATACTTTAATAACTTAAATGATAATTCCAGAATGGATTGAACATGATATAATTCGCAATAATAAAACGAGACGTTATGTTTGCTGATGCGAAGCTTAGTTTCACTAGATAGGCAACAAATCTACTATTCTGCTAAGTTTCAAATGTAAACAAATATGGCTGCTATGGTAAAAAAAAAATTAGGCTTAGCCGCATTTAATAATTAAATTGTTAATAATTCTACAGCTATTGCTTTGAAGTTAACTAAAGGCATAAAAACCTTAACCGGAAGATAATAACAGCATAATTCGATCATTTTTAAAGCAAAAAATGCTCAGTTTAACAACATACAGGAATAAAAAAACAGAGGTCAATGAGCCTATAAGAGAGTGGGTATATATATGTATATATATATATATATATATATATACTTTTGGTGCAGCCGATTGCCGTCAAAAAGGGAGGTGCACAACTACATGCTATATCAGTCCCATATACAAAATTTCAACTTTCTGAGGCTACTCGTTTTTGAGTTATGCGAGATACAGACATACGTAGGTACGTACAGACACCACGAAAAAAAACTCTTCTGAATCTATTTTAAATCAGATTTATAATTCATTTGGAGAAAAGGAATTCATTATTCTGTCCTTGCGCACAGATGTCACGCAAAAACATCGTTAAATTGCATTTGATAGCGGTCAGAATGGATATTTTCGTTGAAATATGATAGCCGGTATTCTTCGTGAGTACAATACTTCATTTACTTCGTACAACGAAGTAGAAATCAGAGATCTTACTAAAAAAACTGGAAACCTGCATGGTTAGTGTTTGAATTCGGGTTTCCTAATTAACATCTAGGTTTTATACAAAGTGTCCTAAAAGATGAGAAAGCTGTCTCAGATTTTTCACTTGCAGTTATAGTTGTAATTAGGAAATCAAAAACCATTTGGGTATATTTTATCTCGTTGAAAACATTCTTAATTTTTGACGACTTGATTTAAACTAATTTTTTCCTTTGATCGGAGTTCTTGTTCATGAGTTACTTTAGTTTTGACGTTTGTATAAATAGAAATTTTTCATAGCGGAAGACATTGCAATAATAAGACTTATGGAATTTTAATAATCAGAATCATACTGTATTGCTCGAACTTTAATGCCATTGGTTTTGTTCTTTCAAATATGTTAAATTAAATTCCCAATTTTCAGTATAACTGTAATTTTACTGGTATTATTAAACTCCTGCAATCTTCATATCAGATTTTTAAATCAAGATCAAAATATTGGCAGAACATCAGAACAAATACTTCCTTTTTCTTTAATGCATTGTATCTAAGCATTTTTAAATTCATTATGTAGAATAGAGCTCTGATTTTTACGTCCTTGTATGAAGCAAACGAAGTATTGTATTCGCGAAAACTTTCGGTTTTCTGATTTCTGAGGAAATATCTACACTGCTGGCCACCGTAAATGCAACACCCTGAAGGAGGCATGCAAATAACATGAAATTTACAACATGCATTAGCGGAGGTGAGATATGCAAATGATTAGAATTTCAGCGCAGACGCACATCACACGCGCCTGTGGCGCCACTTTAAAGCGCTATTTAAGGCTTGGAGTTTTTGACGATTTCAAGTTTGGCGATTGTATTTTTCTTGTGGCTTTTTTCAAAAAAAAAAAAAGATCAATTATGCCTCATAGTAAACAGCGATCATCGTTTGATCAAGTATACGAATTCGACAGAGGAAGGATAGTGGCCTACCGAGAGTGTGGATTATCTTCCAGTTAAATCGGTAGTCGTGTTGGACGAAACCAAACAACTGTAATGCGGATATGTGACCGTTGGATGCAGGAGGGTACGACGGACCGACGTGTTCGATCGCATCTACCTCAGTGTACCACTTCACGTGATGACAGGAACATTGTGTGCATGGCAGTGAGGGATCGCTCAGTCACATCACGAACCATAGCACAGCACATTCAGTCTATAACGCATCATTCAGTGTCTGTACGTATCATTCGACGCCGTTTACAGCAGAGTGGTCTGTCCGCAAGACGTCCATGGCTTCGTCTACCCTTGACGCAGAACCACAGATGTCTTCGCCTCCAATGGTGCGATGAAAGAAGGATGTGGACGGCAGAATGGAATGAAATTGTCTTTACTGATGAGTCACGCTTCTGGCTGCAACATCCAATGGTCGGATTCGAGTCTGGAGACACCGTGGAGAGAGGATGCTGAACAGTTGCATTATGCACCGCCACACTGGTCTGTGCGCGTGCGTGCGTGCGTGCGTGCGTGCGTGTGTGTGTGTGTGGACATAATAAAAGACTTTTTATTAAAAACCAGATACTAAAATAGGTTCAAAATTGATTTTTTTTCGTGACGTCTGTACGTACGTATGTATCTCCTATAATTCAAAAACGGTTAGCCGTACAACTTTGAAATTTGGTATACAGTATCGCTATGACATCTAGTTATGCACTTTTATTTTTTACTGCAGTACAAAAGTGTATGTATATATATATATATTTATATCTATCCAAAATAAAAGTAATTAAAAGTAAATTAAAAAGGCCATGGTTTATATCTATATCTATATATAGAGAGAGAGGCAGAGAGAGAGACACACATAGTTTGAACGTTTTGAATTCAAATTCTGGTTTTCATGCCTAAATTTTGAAAGAATTTTATGAAAAATATTTAATTATATTGTATAAGTGAAATTTTCTTCAATGATTTCATGGCAAAGTGTGTATGAATGGATGCGTATGTGTATAATTAAAAATTTTGAAGATATAATTGACATCTTGTTACTTGTTTAAATTATTTTTTTTTTAGTTTGAAAGTGCCAAAACATGAGCATTTTCATTATTTAAAATACTTCTGTAATTAGAAGTATATGTCTACGACCAATGATTGCGAAAAAAACGGCCGGCTAAGGACTTAAAGACTTTAAAGCCAGGTAACGAAAATATTCAAGTTTAGGCGATTTCAAATTGAAAAAAATAATAATAATAATTTAGAAAAATAACAAGATCTAACTTTTACTGCGGCCTTTTGGCTCCTGTACTTACATTTGAGAAGGTTATATACTCATTATGAGAAAATAAACATACAAGAGGCTTAACTCCTCTACGACAAAAATTGACTGGGATATTTAATTTCAAAATTTGCAGTTTTCGGTGTCAATTTCAACTTGCCTTGTGAGATCGGTTTATTAAGTTAGAATAATTCGAGGTTTAAATGAAGTGCAGCAAAAAATGTGTATAATTTGGCAGACCTACCAGGAAGTCATATCGTATCCACATCAAACCTTTTTTTTCAATTCATCAATCAAAACTTTCAGTGTCTTTTTGTTGCAAATACTAGGCATTTAGCTTTTAACCCATTAATCCTCTAACTTCCCACTATTTCTGAAATTATAATTAAAATCTTTAAGCGCACTTAATGCATAATTTCCGCTAAAGGTAAGATCCCCAGTCACTGATTGTCCAGGTACGAGAGTCCTTAAATCCCATTTTAACTAAACTTAAAATGAATGTTTATACATTAGAATGTAACTTCGGCGACATATAAACTAGCGTTGACCTAACAAGAGTTTCAGTAGCAAATTTTATCAGTTGTAATGTTAATATTATATCAGACAAAAATATAAGTTGTAAATAGTAAAACTTTTAGACCATATTTCATAATTTATCGGTAAATCATCAGTTTACCAGTATTACAATCCCTAGCGGTGAGTAAGATCATGAAGCCACTTACTTACCTTGCCATAACTGGACATCATAGGGTGCCCGGTACAGTGCAGTGAATTTCTGCTTTAAAAAAGAGGAATTTTGATGTAATTTTTCCAACCAAATGAGTGCTATAAAACTGGAACGAAACATCATAGTAACTTAACTGTCAAAAGTCTTTCCGGCCGGAAACGGAAAGGAACAGGTTTGGGGTTGAAAAGCCACAGAATTAAAAGTGAAATTCTTTAATGTTCGATGCTATGCATGGCTGGAGTACAATGAATAGAGTATTTACAAAGTAGAATTCTGAATGAGGAACGTTAAATATGCTGCTAATCCGCATAAGTACTAACCGACCTTATATGCTAAAACATATTACTTTATTTCGTGTTATAACCCATATTAAAACCAAAAACACGATCCCATTTGTAATAGTTTGCATAAGCGCTAATTGTATACAAGATACATGATGAACAACATGTATACAAAATTCCGTATTCAAATTTGAGGAATACTATTATTTTTCTTAGCAGAATAAGCACAAACCCTTTTTCGTTCTCTAAAACATTTGTTAGATTTCAGCACATAAACAAACCCGGCGGTCATGGACCTTTTTGTTTCGAAGAGAACTCAAAATGACATTAATACTGCTAATAAAACTGTAGAAATAAATTTTAAAGTGAGACTTTTTATTGCACTAAACTCGTATGTCCGATAAGTATTTAGAAGTCACAACAGAAACTCGGTTATTTAACCTACACACACATTTGTGGTTAATTGCTTACAATATAATGATAAAAACATAGCTGTATTTGCTTGTAAAGTGCAAGTAGCACAAACGTATACAGTGCGGTGGGGAAATAAAAGAACGAACGAATACTTGCCACACACTGAAATAATAACTGTCCTAAAAACGCTGAAATAATACTGTAATACTGTAATAATGGCTATGGGAATAGAATAACGCCTTCTAGTATGAGAATGCGCAAACTCCCATACTGTCAGAGCTTTTAGCCCTGATGCAAAGATGGAATTTTGTTGCAAATCTCTGAAATATCATTCTTAGCATTTACGAGTCATCCAGCAGACCAGGTTAATGAAAAAATTCCAACTTCTGTGATGTGCAATATGTTGCATTTGATCACAACCATTTCGATCGTTGTTGCCATCAAGTATTTCCGATGCCAACGGTTTTAAAATCCACACCTGAATGTTGTACAAGTTTCCATCTGGACTAGAATAATCATAAAATTAAACATGATTAAAGCAGATAATTCTAATACATAAAAAATACACAAAACAAGATATTAAGTAAATTGATATAAATACAGGGCGAATTGTTGGCGGCACGGTACCAGAGAAAATCAGCAGAGAAGTTATTCCAAGGTTGTCAGCAAAGTTTTTAGCAAAGTTGGTTAAGATTATATTTTTTCTTATTTGTGTCCCAGTTCCATGCTAGTATATTAGTTACAGCAGGTTTTTTTAAATGAAAACTCTGTCTTTGCTATTCTGTAGATAGAGATCTAGAGTCACCAGCAGTGCCACAAATGCGTTGATCGCTGCCTCTGATTTCAAATCTGTGAAGATGGGATATATATGGGGCCTGCCTTGTTAGGTACTGAGTGAATTGCGAAGAGCTGATATATAAGTTCTTGTCGACTTTTGGATAAAATTATACACTGTTCTGCCCGTGGTGTTCGATTCTCATTAGTTTTGCCAATGTTTCATTTATTCACTTCTGGGAGTTGTTTTCAGATATAAGTCTGGAAGGGTCGCATCACACTGTGTTATTCATATGGCGCTCATTAGTAGCGCTCTTTGCAATCACATCTGCTGCTTTGTTTCTTTCAGTCACATTATTGGCTGTTATCCATTGAAGCTTGAGCTTCAGACTTGCAGGAATCGAAATTAATTGTTTTTGTATGGCTTTGGCTATGGAACTACAGCGGCTGCACTGGATGGCTTCAAATCTTGATATTGAATCTGTATAGATTACTTTGTACCTGCCATTTCTAAGAGTAAAATTCGTAGGTACACAAAGTTAATTTGAAATTAGGAAATAGAACTCTACCTTTAATAAAATTGAAAAATCTGTTTCGGTATGTATATAAAGCATACTCAATTTAAATAATTTGTATAAAGTATAATATTTAATAACGTTAAGGGATTCAAATAGGTTCTGATTTATTATAATCTTTAATTCTTTAGTATCGGCTGTGTAACTTTCTTAGTGCTTGAGAATTAAGGATGGTAGCTGAGAAATGTCTTTAGAGCTGGTTACCAGGAGCAAGGAAGGAAATTCCCTTCTCAGGCTGTTATTGCGAGATAGGCCCAAGCGGAAGTTGTTAAATACGGAGTGTTAACTTTCCCTTCGCAAGAAAGTTTTTAGTTTTTGGAAGAATCTGACATCTTCCGCATGGAGTTTAGATATCCATTACACAATACACCTGACACTTCATTGATCTGTTCCTGTTGGCTAAAAGGGTGGTTTAAAACTAAGCATCTGGTTAACAATGAATTGAAATTTCTAACTAAAACAATGATGAAATTGAGGGGCCGATGTCAGCTGAGACACCGAGTTTTCTTTGGAGGATGCAAAGCCTGAGAAAGTCAGATTTTTTTTTCCTCTAGAGTTTGATTAGGGTTTTGACTTAAGCGATGCTGGTACCCAGACATCCATCGCGGAGTCGCCTAACGATTTTGAAGACACTCCGGTCGCACTTAGAACGGACTTGATAGTCCGGTACGATCTATTGAAAGATTTTCCCGAGGAACAAAATGGATTCTTGAATAAACAAGAGGAGTGAGAAGTTAACAAGCTCTGTTTATGAGACTTTGATCCCTCTTCTTGGGAGGAAGGCACCTGCTAAAAATGTTAAGTGTCATTGTTATGCTAACCGAATTCAAAACTTTCTATCATTTTGGAGGCAGTGCAACACTCCCGAGCGGTAAAGCCTCTGAACACTGGTAGTTCGGTCCAGGGTTTGAATCTCGGCGAACGGGTTGGTTGCGTGGGCGTTCTCGTGGTTTTCCCCATGTGTAACGTCTCTACGAGGTAGTTTCCTTAGAAAGTTCTCCACGAAGGCATCCCTCCCTTTAGGCAGATAGCCCTCAAGTGCTTTCCTAAAATTAAATAAACCAACTTGAACGCATCTCGTTTCGAACCTGAATGTAGGAGAATTGTGAACGGTTTTGATTAGCTTCAGCTTCGTTTAGCGACTCAAATCCTTTCCGGTAAATGCTGGGAAAAGAGGATGACACTGAAACCTGTGAAATGGTTTTAGGCAAATTACCAGGCATTAGTTGGAATTCATCAAACTCTTGAACTCCTTGTTAGTGAAAATGTGTGCCGACTTCGAGGATCGTATTTAAGGAAAAATAATCGCAAACTCCCGGATTCTGCTGAATCTCATCAAGGCTTATTTGTTGTATTTACTCTGGTTAAACAGAAACTGTAGTTTAATTATCAGTCATTCAAAAATATAGAGTCAAATGTGCTAATTTTTCGCTATTGCGTTAAATGTAACCTTTCTAGGTGGCGAATCCAGGATTTTGGTCGGAAGGGGGGGTTGAGGTCATAAACATTTTGTATCGTCATAAGGTCTTCAGACTTTATTGGAGTGAAAAAAGGTGTCTTCTTAATCTACTATCATAAACTCTCTGTTATCATAAATCCATGTATCCAGGTGCTTCAGCAAACTGGAAAAAGTTTAAGTGATATTTTGAAGACCTGACGATTATGACAGAGATATGGAAAATAGAATCAAATTTTGTTTATTATTAAATGTCACAACAAAATACATTGGCATTAAACATTAAACTAAGCAAGTTAAAAAATGATCTTTATAAACTAAAAACTTATTCTGAATTTTTATAATCACGGCACGCAAAAATAGAGGAAGACAGAAATACGATAATACGATTCGGGATCAGTAATATGCATGTCAGACCGATAGACTTGTCATTTATTTGTTCTTGAAATAATGAATGGCATCTCATAGTTCTCAAACATTGTTCTGGCTTTAGAAAAACGTGTCTCAAAATGATCATCCGGATTTTTTCTGATGTCCGACAGCATCTGAGAATGTTTCATCGCGACAGCCAAATTCCCATTTTCTGTTTATAGGTACCTACTTAATAAAATATTATTGATAAATACGAATTCGTTTACAAAAAGAGGACCACCGTAAACTTTGCAATGCGGATGGAGTTGATTAATTCAGTGGCACAAATAGACGCTTCATGGTCAATCCAATGATTAATTTCATCGAAACCTTCGCATACAAATCCAAAAGTTCAAAGAAAATTCATTATAAAGTTATGCATCTCCCTCACCTTAATGGGCATAATTTCTTTATATGTTACTTTTTTGTTTCGGGGCAAAATTCATCGATCTTCTTTGATAAAAATTTTTGTCTCTTTGTGGTGTGAGAAAAAATGAATATGACTTTTCAGTTATCCCAAAACAATTTCTGCATGTCCTGGACTTGGCAAGAATCTGAAATTGCAAGATTTAAGCAGTGCACATAATGGCTTCAGACTGATGTTCGGCAATACGCGCTTCCGTTCCTTTAAACCCTCATGTTACTTAAAAAGAATTCTATGTGAAAAGGCAGTACAACAATGGCAAACAGAATAAGATCTAGGAGAAACTGGCAGAGGCACATATACTTTCATTCCTAAAGTCAGCACAAGTAGACACATAGCCATCTCATAAATAAATAATCTTATTACGGGGCATGGTCCCTTTCCAACCTATTTTCATTTCTTATACATCTCAAATAAAAGTACATACGAATTTAGAAGTCAAACAACAAAAATCAGCGTTATATTTTCAAATTTTCACAGGACTGGTTTCGATGGTTTTACCGAACCATCATCCTCAGCTACAAAAGCGCAAATGAACGAGATAAGATTATTCTAAATTTATATTTGTTCGGCGTGTTATTGTATTTTAATTAAAAGTACACATGTTTGCGGATTAGAAGGCTCACATGACCATTATTGCCTTTTACTGTCCATTTACAGCTGCCACTCATTTACCTCAACCGACCTACAGTAAGAACTCTTTAAGAAATTTATTATCAAAACCTGTGCATCAGTTAAGAACATTTGCAATACAATCAACACTATTTCAACTATGGGGCAAGATACTTATTTGTCAAACAGAGTGAAGATTGCAATAAAATTCAGAAGTGATAATTACTATAGAACAAGTGCTAAAGAACGACCCAAAGAATTTTAAATCGAATTCTGAGAACTGACATAGACAATTAACTATTACACCCACCAATTAAAATTTTAATTTCAGTTTAATATTAATTTTACTTTAATTAGTGTTATTTTATATATTATACTCCAAAACTGCATGCTTGATTAAAAAAAAAAAACACTTAAACCCCCCGTAAAATCTAACTCTTCATTATATACTAGAAAAAGATAATCATCTCTAATGTGCCATTTATATACTCTAACCTTTGTCTGACCATATTAGAATTATTTTTGTTATAATAAACTGATAGGAGAGTAGGGACAATTTCTGCTAGCGTTTGGGGGCCAACAGGAATCAACGCTCTCCATGACCTGTAGAACAAAAGATTATCAATAATTCCGCAATTTGTAGCCTTGTTCCTAATTCCCGTTATATCATGGTTTTTAAAACGATAGAGATCTTTCAAATACACATAATTTTAAATTTCGAGTCTCCTTGCAGTTCTGAAATAACTGTTTCTCTTGAATCTAAAATTTTAGAAGTTAACATAGCACATTCAAATTGTTTTCCCTCATCATCTGATTTATTTACTTATAGGGCATTCGCTAAAACGTTTTCTTCCTATTTAATTATTAAATTGTATTGTTGTATTTTAAGAGCCCATCTTATGAGTATGGGTGATAAATTCTTCTTTAAATAAGTATAATGTCTTTGAGTTGAGTTAAATGTTTTACTAAAATATGCCGCAGGCTGCCCGTCTTGCAATCAGCACGGCTCCTACTGCAAAATCAGATGCATCTGCAGCAATTCCTCATTTACCGTCCGCTTCGAGAAATTTCGAGACGGGAGTGTGGATTATTGCCGATATGGGTTTTCCAAAAGCCATATTCGCTTGCGCCGAGTACCTCTAGTCCCCCCCCCCCATTTGATAAAAGCTTTCCAGCAGACTTTGCTGCTTTCAAAGACGTGCAATATGAATAGCAAAATCTTTAATGAATGTTCTATAATGGGAGCACAAGCCCAAAAATTGATGCTAATTTCTTTTGCCGTATTAGGTGGCAAATAATTTTTAATCTCTGAATTTTTTTAATCTTCGGTTTCTAATATGTTATTCCCAAGTACCGGAGTTCTTTGGCCACGAATTTACATTTTGCTGCATTAACTCTTAAACCTTCTTCCTTCAGAAGCGCAAAAAACTCCGTGCAAATTCTCAGTGTTACTCGAGACTATTACGTCATCTATGTATATGAATGTTGACTTGCCAGGTATGGGCCTTAAGATTATATTCATTTCTCTTTCAAAAGTACCGGGAACCTCACATAGGCCAAATGACATTCTAAGGAAAGCTCGATTTGGTGGTGCAGCTTTTAGCTAGTCTCCAGGTTTCACACATATCTAGAAATATGAATCCTACGTCTTGCGTGGTCATATATTTTAGACTTAATCTTCCTACTTATATTTTCCATTATTGGTGAGGGGGTAAACCAGATATTTAGTTTTTAATTTTCTGTAGACCATAGCGAATCGTCAAGCTTTAAAATCGGTGGGAGTTCTCATTTTGAATAGTACTACAGGGACTACTTGTAGAACTGTTTTCAACATTTCCGAAATATGTGTTTATATGAAATATGTGTTCTTCCTTAAATTTACCATAGCGGTAGGATTTTGCTCTACATGGAGGGTTATTTCACGTTTCGATCGAGTGACTGACCACATGCGTTTAACCCTGGGGTATCATCAAATAAATCTAAAAAATTTCTTACCAACTGCTCCAACATTTTTTTTTTTTTTTCTTCTGGAGAAAAAATTCCTCAAGTTGAAAGCCGGCAACTATATCACTTTCAAACTCGTTCATATTCAAGTGTGCCAAGTCTCACTGCAAATCAATTCACTCGCTGTTTTTAAGAAGCCCAACCCCAAAATCATGCTTGGCCTGTAAATTTCTTACGATAAAAAAAACGCCTTATGCTGCTCATTCTTCACATTCAATGTCACTCGCCCTAAGCATTCACACTGTTTTTCTTGCACGACCATTACCTCAGCTCCTGTAACATGAAAAGATATTTTTTTTTTTTAATTTTAAGAAACTTTTCCACCAAAAAGCTACTCTGTGCCCCTATGTTCAGCAAGGACAGGATCGAATTTAAAACGGTTTGAATGTTTGGAAGTTAGATATTTTTAATTAAAACCATATTTAACTGAATTTGAGAGGCTTTTCCTTACATTTGGTATGACTGGAAATATACCTACATTTAAAGGTGTCTTCTTATCAACGCTTTTCTTTTGTCAAAACTTTGTTTAGCTTTCTCTTGGCGATCACCATTAGTGGATGAAAACTTCTGCAGGCCACTCAAACTTTTTCTCTTCCGTTGTCACCTCTTTCGGCTACAATTTTTTTAAGTTTCCGCTAAATATTTCATCAAAACTTCGTTTATGCATACTTGCCAAAATATGCCGACTTCTCAAAACGAAATCAGTTAAAACACCCGCATTTGTCCAATATTTATCATGTACTTCTGATTCTAGTTTTGCCATATCTTTAACCATGGGACACCTTGAAAAATGCAGCTTTAAGTGTACTAAAATTGTAATTTCCACTTCCTGGTTCATGTAGCAGATACTTTCCAATGTCCTTGTACCAATTCAACTCTTGACCTCGCAATGAGACGGTTGCTATAACAACCTTCTTAACCTTTTGCATCCGAGTACAGTAGAAAATGCATTTCCCTAAAGTTTCTAAAAAAGTGAATGATAAGCTTCTACTGTAGAAAATACTAGATGGTTTCATCGATGCATGCATACAAAAGTTGATAAAGTCCTCAGAAGGTTAAAATAGCCTTTTCATTAAATCTTTAAATTAAACAGAACACACTTGTGTATGCAAATAAACTTTGCCTCTTCCGGGAATTTAAAATAAATTCGGATGCAAGTAATGCATCTTCTCAAGCATAAAATGATCTACTCAAGCTCACTTAAATATTTTAATCTTTCATTTAATTTTTAATATTTATGATCATTTAATTATTTAATAGATATTTAAATCTGTCTTCTCCCATTATAATTTTTAAATGGAATAATACCCCAACTAGTATTTTTTTCACTTGAATCATAGTGAAAATCATATATAGTATAAAAGCTGAAACATTATACACAATCATATTCATATACTTTTTACAAAGCAGAATACTCTTCTTTAAATTCAGATGGAAATATTTAAAAGTGTGCTGCCCATTCATAATTTATTTCAGCATTATGTTTATATTGTTATGAATTTTGTACTTAGATAGCTAATTTCAGTACAATTATAATTAAAATTGTTGTATTTCCCTCTGCAATGCAGCGCGAGACAAATTTTGAGAGAAAGCTTTGCCGGAAAAGTAAGAATACGGGGGCACGTGCATTTAATAAATGGGCATTTCTTCAATTTGTATTGAAATTGAATAAATGTAATTGACCACTACGTTAGTTGTAACCATAATTTTATCTCCTCTTACTGCTTTCCAGAAATCTCGAGAAACAGAAATTGCTAGAAATTTCTTGCGACCGGTTGAAATCTATAAAAAGCCAGAGAAAGAGCTTCTCAATTCAGTTGCTTAGTTATTGTTATTGCGAGTTGTTTAGTTCTGCATGAACTAAGATATATGAATTTGCTTTCTCTTTAGATACGCCTTGCATTGCGTTGTATTTTAACATTTTTAGTAACTTGAAGCATAACTACCGATTATACCTATGTGATATTGTGAACACTTGTACGAATATCTCTGAGGAAAATTCCAGCATTTTGATATATTTGTTTAATAAGAATAAATTTTTATTAACCTATTTTCGGACTTGTGCATTCAATCTATTAGGAACTGGTACACACGTAACAATATTAAACTTGATAGTAATTCCTAGATCGAGTTACTCATAACAAAAGCAGAACCTAAGTTAAATATACAGTTCATCTATGACTTGCAAATTTAACAACACATGAGGTTTGTTTAGAATAGCAATCCCACCTCCCTGTGTTGCCTAGCTACCAAATTCTACTTAAACAGCATTTCTGCCTACACATTTGACTTGAATAGCTACTAATTACATTTGACTGGAATAGACTTGTCCACACATTTGACTGAACATGTTTCCTATGCGAAGAACTACTAAAATGATTAGCTTTTTACGTTTATCATCAAACATTCATAAGAGATTCCATCAAAAACTGACAAATTAATACAGTTCAAGGCTAAAGGTATGTTATAATTAATTTCCATTCTATTTTCTTTTGTTTAAGATAAATAGTTATGTCCTTACCTAAATGTTAATATGTATATAACAAAGAAGAAAATATAAAATATATATGTTCATGAAAAAAGAAAACTGGAATAGTTTTTGTTCAATCTTTATTCATATAAAATTTTCTGCTAATATGAATTCAAATGCAATTTTACTTCTATTGCACATCTTCAGGATTTGAAAATTCTGAATTGAAAACTATTACCATACCTATTTCAAATACAGTAGTGCATATCACTTTTTGATGAATTTCAACACTGATAGTATAATACAATAATTTTAGTAATTTTAGTAATAATAGTATACAGTAATTTTTATTTTCCATTTTTTCATCTGTTAAGATAATAAAATCCATTGCAAAACATCAAAAAGTCAGAATGTGTAATTATCCAACCAATAAAACTAATCCAAATAAAATTAGTATTTACTAATTTAAAAACTTTTTTCTTCTAATAATACAAATTTAAGCATTTTATATGCAGTATAGTATAGGAACAATGTTTTACTCAATCCCAAAAGATTTTTACAAAAATCAATATTTTATTAAGTATCAATAATACCATCTCCCCAACACGGCATTGTCAACTTTTGTTAATTTTTTTTTAATAAAAATATCTCAATATCTTTTTCTGATTTCATTCACCATCAGAATTAAAATACTAAAGAAGCTAAATAAAATTTTGCAAGGTCATATAAGGAAACAAAAATCTACAAAAGATATAAGAATACAAAATATTTAGTTACAACAATACAGAAAGAACATTTTCCTTCAGTTTAGCAGACTTCTTTTTTCTTTTTTTAATTTTTATTTGAGGAATGTTATGAGTAAATAATAAACCTGTAAGGTCACTAAAACACATGAATGGTTTATGCCCAAGATCATCATTTTACATTTTAAAAATAAATAATAATAAATAAACCCCTTTTTCCCAGTGTAACAGATATTATCTGTATAATGAATAACAAACTACACAATAGAACACAATATTGATGAATCACATGTATTTATATCCAATTATTTACAAAAAATAGCTGGCTACATTGTAAAAATAAAACTAGATTGCAAAACAAATTAGTATTTACAAATGTATTTTACAATTAGATCAACCTCTATCAGCTCAAATATGCAAACTAGACTAATATATTTTATACAATCATTAACAGCAAATATAGAAAAACAGTTTAAAAGGAACCTTTATAAAATTAAATTTAGCACATGGTTAATATATTTACATAAAAACAGAAGCTATCAAATTTGAAATTAAAGCTGAACAAGTAATAAGAAATCAGACATTTAATTAAAAACAATACTAATGAGACTGCAATATTACTAGAATTAAGATGTTTACTGATGCAATTTAAGATACATTAAAAAAGTCTATATAGGCCAAGTTTTACATTTGCAACATGGATATAAAAATGGCGTAAAAATACTTCTTGGTTGAATATACAGATTCTATTAAAAATGATCAGAGGCACAGTAAAGACCCAATGTAAAGAGGAGGAAAATTTTAGTTTCAAGACAACTAAAATTCACTTAATCCACAAATCTTAACGACACCTTGAAAAATGCTACTGGTAACCACCTCCTTACTAAATACATTATGGCAATGTTCACAATACTGGATGCAAAATAGTTTGAAACAGTCTCGGTTTGCATAGCCATGAACTGCTGCATTTTAACTGTAGAAAAGATGAACTTCATACCAGCCATTTACCCTTGATGATTTAATGCATACCACAACAGTATATGAAGGTGCATTGAAAGACATGTCCAGATACCTACAAAATTAGATTACACAAGTTTAAACTAAAAATCTTAAATATAAAAGAACAACTTCTCAAATGTACTCTCACACTTTAAATAAAAATCAATAATTTTATTATTCTATAAAAAATTATTCTTTATTAGAAATGATATTGAAAATTATATATAACATCTATATTTTAATTAAATATGGCAGTCTAAAAACCTCCAGGTTAAAAATCAAGATGCTCTACATAAATATATAAACTTTCAACAAGAGTTTATTTAAAAATGAAATTTTATTTCACGTCAAGTTTCTTGAACTATAAAAATGAAGTCTTGTAGTGCATAACCTGTGAAAAACCCTTAACACAGTTTCCTTCACAGGACCACAGAGAGATGTCCAAACATTTTCCTCAAACCCAATGGATTGCCTCCACGTTCACATAAGATCACCGGGTTGTCAGAGCAGTGGTTCCCAAAATGTGCGCCGCGCCCTCGTTTCATAAGTAATAGAATCGAGACATTTGGCTTAACATAAAAGTGAGACATTAAAAATATCTAGATTTTATTGTGTGGTTTGTTTTTACTTGACCCTGTATAAAAGTAAAGTCGCAATATTCTTGCGAATGCGAGCCAGGAACACTGAACGCTGCACTCTCTCAATAGCGGAAAACCTCACAACAGTCTAATCTGAGAACAAACACAAGGCTAGAAACAACCTCTTAATGACTCATTCCATACAAAGAAACCATGAAATTTTCTTTGTATTAAAGTTAGTTCATCATGTCATGTGATATGAATTTGCTATCATAAGTCTAAGACTCTGAAAGTCGGACTATGATTTTAGTCATAAGTTGATCTCCATCATCCGTCGATTACGGAGCTAGTGCTTTAATGGAAATGAATATTCCTTTAGTCTGCATTTAGCCATGGCATTTGCATCTGAATGTTCCTTTAGCCTGCATTTAGCCATGGCATTTGCATCTGAGAGGGTAACATTTTTGTTATTGCTGAGATTTTGAGAATCTTTTTCCAGTTTATCGGCATTCTCATTACCTGCTGTGAGGATAGTAAAAACACTCATTTGATATGCTATGTAAGTTTTATAGATGGTAATAGAAGACCTTCCGTTTTGTGAAAGTATTACAGCAGAAGCGAAGGCTGCCGTTTGAGATTCTTGATGCATTCATATCAGAAAATAATTTGAATTGTCATAAGTGCACTGACGTCTGCACTGATGAGCTCACTTCATGTCTGGCTGCTATGGAGGATTACAGTACTTATTTGAAGCAAATCAGCAAGTGCATGGCAGACTTATTGCATTACTCATAAAGAAGCGCTTGCATTAAAGCTCCTGAATCCTGCACTGAGTTAGGCGTTAGAGAGTGTGAGGGATGTGGTAAATTTTATAAAATATCATATATTGAAAGCAAGGTTTTTTAAAAGTTTTGTATGAAGATATGGGAGCCAAAGATTTGGCTTTGTTGTACTATAACAGTGCACAATGGTTCCTTTGTGGTAATATCTATCATGTACATTTGAAGTGGGGCAAGAAATTTTTATTTTCTTTACAGAGGAAGGACAGAAAGTTGCAGAAAATTTTGAAGATGCCGATTTTTTAATAAAATTGGCATATTTATGTGACACTTTTGAAAAAGTGAATACCCTTAATCTCTCAGAGCTAGGGAAAAAACACCTTTTGAAATCAACAGAGAAATCCTCAGCTCTTTAAAAAAAGAAAAACCATGGAGATGAAAACTGAATGAAAACATCAGCAAAGATTGTTTTTTTAATACTGTAGCAATTTTTCACATGAAATGAGCCTGATTTTTCTCAAGATAAAAAAAACTATGTTTGAAGGGCACTTATAATAGCTAATTATCTGGTTTGAGGAGCACTTTCAAAATGAAAATTTCGAGGGGTTTTCATGGATTTAAGATCCATTCAACACTAGCATTACATCTGAATTTACTTCTGCGAATGTAGAAAATCTTGTTGAGTTATCTGGTGACAACAATTTAAAACCAAAATTTGGCAGCATGGAATAAACAGAATTTTGGATTTCAATAAAAAATGAACATCTCCTTTCAAGTGATAAGGTTAAGTGGATTTTAATTCCATTTCCTACATTGTATTTGTGCAAAGCTGGGTTTCCAATGGCCACTGTAACAAAAAGCAAGTATAGAGCAAAAATCAACATGGGAAAAGAAATAAGGGTAGCAGCATCCAGTTTAATTTCACGATTTGAGAAAATAGACAGTGATTTCCAGGCCCATCTATCACATTATTAATGTAATACAAATAAAGTTAAAAATATGTTAAATAATGAAGATACGTGAGTTTTTTTTTTTTTTTTATCTCTTACTTACAATTAGTCATACTTGGGATAGGTAGCTTACCTTTACTTGTGTACAGTTGCAGAAAAATTTTAGCTGAAAAAAGACTTTGTGACTCGGAAAAGTTTGGGAACACAGAGACAGTAATGAGATTTGCTTTCTGTAGAACAAACTTGACGATGTTCAAGATTTCAAATTATAGACCAATGTATTGGTAAACAGTTACGTTTTGCATTTGTTACAATTTATGTTCAGTTGATGTTGTATGATGTTGAGGTTGCTCAGCCAAGAAAACCTCACATTTGGAGTTCTTAGCAAATTATTATTGTGTTATTATTTATTTGGAAGGATCTTGTAAGCTAATACATTTTCTACTCATTTCATGTGGATCTGCTTCAAAACTCTGTAAAAACACAAAATTGAGCGTACTGACACTCTCCAGTCTCTATGTGATAGACAGCAATCACATAGTGGTTGCATGCATGTAATATTTCTTCAGCATGACATCACTTAATTAATGAAATGCAAAACAGCATCAAAAAAATTTTACAAATAGATTTTCTACAACATTAACACCCAATCACATCCCCCCTGTTGAAAGCCATTTAGTTCCCATTTTTCTCCCACTTTGCATTTTATGCTTAGTAAGAATTAACTAGCTTTTATTTTTTGAGAAATATCTGATCATGCACTATGACATCAAAGATAGATATCATCTCATCTCTCAATGCTCTTGGAATACCTTTGATCGCATAGCATACTTATTTATGAGAAAGACAATAAGAATATTAAACAAAAATTATCTGTTTCAAACACTAAGGATAAAAATGGATTACAAGAACTATTCTACAGGCTTACACACTCATATGAGACAAATATCCAAAATGACTTGAGTTTTTGATGGCCCCTCCAGTGGCTGGCAGTAAAGACTAATAACTGTACATTCTGCATTCAAGGCTATTAATGAACTAATTATATGTACTACTAATATACTATAATATACTACTTATGTACTAATAGTGTATGATTGGTTTTCCCCATGTGTAACATCAATACAAATCAGCTTCAAAAGTTCTCCAGAAAGGCATCCCTTCCCTTATACAAATAGCCTTCATGTGCTTTGCCATATTCAACCAACCACTTTTTATGTAACTTCATTTCAATGAACTTTAATCAGGCATAAAACAGCCACAGCCCTATAACCATTCATAAGTGTATGTTTTAGGGCATATTCGTACATTATTTATTACTGCAATGGAATAATGCAAGTGCTGTTTCATTCACTAAAACAAGAGTATTTAGAGCAAGATGTGGTGAATATAGTTAGTGGGAGCAGAAGTTAAAATCTACATTTCTGAATTGCAGATTTATCTTCCAAATAAAAATAACATTTTGCTGCTGAGTTTGTAGTAGCACTTCTTCTTTATGGCCTGTCAAGAATCATCAAATTAACATAATAAAAACCCGCTACCATGATGTTTTATGGCAAACATTAAATGAATAACAAACTATCGTTGCAATCTTGTTGAGTTATCTCAACAAATAATACCAAAACATTAACAAAAATTTTATTCCATATACTAAAAGTAGATTTTGTTAATGATACACATAGGTCAAAAGATAACATTGACTGCTATTTGAATTAAAAATAACTGATTTGTTATTCGCATAAACCCAGAACCAGCGAGCTCATATGGCCACATCGGGTGGCAGAATATAGGTAAGAGAAAATGTTTGGAATTTACAGAAGCACTGAGCAACAAAATTAAGGGATGACAAATTTTTTTAGAATTTAGTGAAAGCACTGGATCCCAAAATTTAAGGACAGAAAAACTTGAATTTAGAGAGGCATTTGGTAGCAGAATTTAGGACCCGCAGAGACTGCATCAATCTGTAAGATATCTAGTACCGGTCCTCGATAAGCCTTAAGTATATGTGGGAATTTATTCATTCAGAACTTGGATAAGCCTTAAGCATGTGCAACAAATAGATGGAGTATAATAAATAACTAAAATAATGCAATTCAGGCTTAATTGTCTCAGCGTGCAATAGAAGAAAGAAAAAATTTAGCGGAACAACTTGTCTTTCGTAGCGAATCTCATAATAGCTGATATTGAAGTTGCTGACCTATTTGCAGATGAACTTATTGAAATCACTAATAGTGAAAAGTTATCTCTAGAACAAATTTACAATGCTGATGAAACTGGTCTTTTCTGGCAATATGTACTCTGAAATACATTGGCAAACTCTACAGAAAAGGCTCCAACCGGTGTCAAAGATTCCAAAGCGAGACTCACAATTTTAGCTTGTGCAAATGCTGCAGGACAACACAAATGTGAACTTTTCATAAACGGGAAAAATACACGACCTTGGGCATTTAAAGTAGCAAAGATTTTCCCTGTTATATATCATGCAAATAAAACAGCATGGATGACACACGCATTAATGAATGACTGGTTTGAAAATCATTTCATACCTGAGGCTCGGCAACATTCGAATTCGGTTGGTTTGCCTAATGACGCAAAAATTACCCTGATTGTAGACAACTGTTCGGCTGATACTTCATTTAATCTTTTAGTGAAAGATAATGTATTCATACTATTCTTCCTTCCAAACTGAACGTGCATCATTCAGCCTATAGACATTGGGATAGTGTGCGTGCTGAAATGCATACATAAATTTAACATTTTTAAAGTCCCTGTTAAATTTCTTGAATAATGGCAAGACTATTCAAGAATTTTTTAAACATTTTAGCATAAAATCTGCTATGAGGATCATCGCAAGATCATGGGAAAACGCGTCTCCAGATACCTTAAAAAATGCTTCACATAATTTATTGCCAGCTGCCATATTTCGTGGTAAGGCTGATGAAGATAATAACCACGAATTTTAAAGTTTTCAGATATTGCAAACCAAAGATGAAATTTTCCCATTAATGAATTTAGTGAAGAAATGTGGAGAAGCAATAATGAATGAAGATGATATAACACAAGTTTTTCATTGCGATGACAATGCCTCAATTATCGGTCAATTAACAGACAGCAAAATCTGTAGTATGGTTCTAGATCCAGAAAATAATGCTACTGATAGTGAAGAAAGTGACAGAGGTTATTGAAAATGAAAAACTTTCGATTGACAAGTTAGTCGGAATTCTCGACACAGCAATTACAGGACTTGAACAACTTTGTAACTGAGTAGGAAATTATTATCTGTCTATAGAATTCAAGAGAAATTATTAGCACAAAAACAAAGCAACTGAAACAATTTACATTGAAAGAAATGTTTAAGTAAACAATTAAATATTAAGCTTCCTTTTTTGAAAATTTTAATACCCTTTAGATCACATACTGCTTCAATATTTCGTAAATCATGATTTCATATTTTTAATTTTATAATTTCTACATGCCATCTTATTCTATTTAAACTGATGATCTAATATCCAGAAAAATCCCCAGTCCGGATCTCGGACTTTTAACTGTATTAATCTGAAACGTCAAACGCTTTTGTTTCGTGGTTTTGGGGGGGGGAATTACTTACGAATCAGTTGTTGCTTGGAAAGAACAAACTGATTTCATTTGTATTGAAATGTTTTCGTGCATTTTTTCTGGAGCAAATCAAATAGTGATACAGGTAGGAAGTAATAAAAAATCATTATTTTACTATAGTTTAAGATATTTATCTTATTTATTATAAATATAATCACACAGAAATAAAGCCCACGAAAATAAACAAAAGAAGAGTTTTAGAAGCGGATGATGAGTATAATTTCACTAATACAAACACGTGTTTAAAGAAGACTACAAAAAGAAGAATTGGTACAATCTACATCAGATGAGGATGATATTTCATATATAGCCAAAACTTCGATTCTGCAAAAAAAAAAAAAAAAAAAAAAAAAAAAAAAAAAGTTATGACAGCAAAAAATTGTTACTGCTCGAAAAAATGTATAGAACATATTAATGAAGCAGAACGCAAAACAATTTTTGATCAATTTTGGGATATAGGCAATTTTGACAAGTGAAACAAATTTCTCTATGGAAGTGTTCATCAATGTACTGTGAAAAGGTCAAGGCCAAGAAATTATTCAGGAGCTTTGAGGAATTGTGCTAATAAATTTCACTTGAGCACTTCACATGGAAATATTTTAAGTATGTAAGAAATTTTTTATAAGTACGTATAATATATCTATGCCCTGGATTGATTATACCCTAAAAGCAAACGATATTCCAAAAGGCATGTGTGGATGAATGGATGACTTGCAGGAGAACTAGTGAACAAGCGATAAATACTGTGCGAGAACTGATAAGAAGTTTCTGGTGTTTGAAAGTCATTGCACTCGATGCCAAAATCCAGAATGAAAACATCTGAACCCTGAATTAAACTAAAAAAAAAAATGTTTATTTTGAAAAACGTAAGGAAAATAATGTAACTTCAGTTAATGAATGGACATACAAGAAAATCTTTATAAGAGATTTCAAATTACATTTTCATCAGTTACAAAAAGAAGTGTGAAAGATGTGAAATTTTTAATATGAAAATTCAGACAATAAACGATGAAGAAAAAGAGACTGTTATACAAAGACATGACACATTCACCTAAAAAATGCCAAATTAGCAAGAAAAGCTTAACAGGAAGATAAAATTCTAGCATCAGAACATCTGGACAGATACTTCT
Source organism: Stegodyphus mimosarum (assembly GCA_000611955.2). Classification (NCBI taxonomy): domain Eukaryota; kingdom Metazoa; phylum Arthropoda; class Arachnida; order Araneae; family Eresidae; genus Stegodyphus; species Stegodyphus mimosarum. The sequence goes on from KK114328.1 coordinate 625,686, forward strand.
TTTGATTTTTCTTTTGATTTACAGAAAGCCTTACCATATCCAAAATTATGTTTAGATTGCATATTATAAATGAAATATGTATGCATGGTTGCAACTCAAACAGGAGAATGAAATTCCCTGAATTTTCCAGGTTTTCCAGTTGTGGTTTAAGAAAATTCCAAACTATCCACGTAGTGCGCGTTGGCTGTACTGTGAGATACATTAACTATGGTACCACTTGAGAAAACAAAAATTTGCCAATTACATATGACTTACATATATACACCGAAGCACCATAACATTATGTCCAACATATTTTTAGTCCTCAAATCTGCCAACACCTGGTGTGGCAAGAAGTTGTAGTCTGAGGTATCTGGTACCAAGCACTCACCACTGGTCCTGCAAATCCCGCAGATTGCGAAGCAGGAATTTGGTTTTCTAGGTGGGGCTACAAATGCTCTATTGGATTAATGTCAGGAGAATTTGGAGGCCAAGACATGACTTGAAAGTCACTGGAATGTTCTTTGAACCACCACCTGACGATTCAAAGAAGTAACCACCATCCTCTGCCAGAAATACTGCTATGAATTGGTGAACCTGGTCTGCAGCCATGTTCACGTAGCACACAGACATCAGGAATTGTTCTATGGAGAGAGTTCTAATGTGCTCCATGAAAACATTGGCCACACCATAATACCCTCACCAACGGCTTGTCTCCATCCAATTGTGTATCTGAAAGATAGGGTTTTCGTTTGAAAATCGGCATATTAGCGCACGCCCATCGATGTGATAATGTGACTCATCAGACCATGCAACTTTCTTCCATTCTTCTAATGTGCAATTACGATGTTTCTTGCCCACTGCAGATGCAGCTGACAGTGACGTGCCATCAGTGTAGGGACATGCTTCGGCCTCCAGCTGCATAGGCCCATACACAGCAATGTACGCTGCACAGTGTGTTGAGAAACACTGTTTGGGTCTCCACTGCTGTAGCTGGTGGTAATTTCAGCTGTTGTAGTTCTTCGCTCACGGTGAACAGTGCGTAGCAATCTCCGCTCTCCTCTGGAATCAGTGCTGACTGGCGACTTTTAGTTTTACTATCTGTACACCACTTTCGATACGTACTCACAACAACTGCATGTGAACATCCCATAAATGCGCCGTTTCTGATATTGGTGAAATTTGAAAGTATTATTAACTAATAATAAATAAATTTAGAAGGAAGAAGAGACACTGAATGACACAAATAACATTAAAATAAAGTTAATTACTTAAAGACTGAACATTGAGTCGCAATAATCAATGGCATTTTGGCGAATACAGCTATATTAAATAGTTAGCTTGATGATTGATTATGATTTTTTTTTATTTTACTGCAAAATGACAAATAAGGTATTTATTAAAAAGGGGGAAAAAGATTTTGTGCTAAAAACCTACTGTACGGTATGGGCTAGGCACGATTTTGAAAAATGTCACCAATACTAAAACGACCTGTTTACTGCTGATCATAAATGTCCGGTTTACTGCTCTTCATCATGTCACCAAATCCCGGGTGTGCCATATACTAAGATCAAATAGATTTTGTTTTCTATGAGAATAGGAACATATTTTCTTTCTTTCAACATGCACTACACATGCAAATCTCTCAATTCTCAAGGTTAATGGACACGAAAGTTGCTGGAAACTTGCTTTGTCTTTCTAAAAGACAATTTGATTGGAGCTGTTAAAATTGGCTCTACACCAGCTGCCCAAATGACGCTCACGCAATACATAATTCACCAAGACAGTGATCGCTTCCAACGTTGGTGCAAAAATCGCTCTTTTTGGGATCACCGTATGAAGTTCCTTGACTTTTCCAGATTTTGAGTAAAATATTTAAATTTCCTGACTTTTTTGGTCAATTTTCAAATTCCCTGACTTTTCCTGGTTTTTCAGGTAATGTAGCAACCCTGTGTGTATTTTAAATGAGAGATTTCATTATTTCCATGACGGTAAAGTTTCTATCTATGTGTGGGATGAAATTACTGCTCCTAGGAGATCACAGGAAACAGCAGCTTGCTTGTTTGAGACATTTATAAAATGCGACGACTCAAAATCCTGTTATAACACATAGTGATATGTGCACTGTGTAAAATCGAAATATACATATTTGGCTTTGATATGGATAAGAGTTATTCAGTCCTCGAAAAATAACACTGAAATCATTGATCACAAACTTTTACTTTTCAGCCACTCATATCTACTAAACAATGCAGATTTTGGTATTGTAGAAATGGCATTAAGAAACAAGAATTTCTTGAGATTATTATGAAATTATAAAACAATGTTCATGAAATAATAATTTGTACAAAATCAAACGTAAAAATTTCATTTCAAGAAAATATCTTGAAAGTGCAATTCAAAAAAGGAAAAGAATACTGAAGGAGAAAAGCAAACTGGTTAAAAATATGCTAGATAAAGTGCAGAATATACTATTTTATGCAAAACATCGATGGAGGCCATGGAATTTAAGACTTTAGATTTATCACCAACCGGTTGAATGAGACCACCAAAATATGAAAGGATTACGATTAAGATTATTAAAAAAGCCTTTGTATAAAGATGTTCGAACCATTGCATAGGAAAAACAAAAGGATATGATGCAGTTAATGCCTTATATCATGAAAACTTAAAAGAATTCCCACATAGTAAGCCTAAATGAAAAACAATATCTATGGTTAAGCTCGCAATAATGATAAACTAATCAAATAGTTTAACAATAAGTAAATCTTTTTAAAATTGAGAATAAAAACCAACATTCTATTTATTATTATTTTTTATAAACAAAATCAGACTAGAACACATTGTATTTCAAGTAAAATTAAATTTTTTATTACTGAAATTAAATTATTTTTACAATTCAATAATTATGAAACTGGTGTAAGCCACTTAGTACAACCCAGAAAGACTATATTATTTTAGCTAAATTCAAATAAAAGTAGTTTGTGTAATCAAATTATGTATTTCTAAATTCATTGAATAATTGTCAAACTTACAATTTATGTATTTTTAATTGGCTAAAATGTTAACCTTTAAATATCTTGAAAGAAGAAAAAATGGACTTAACCACCTTCAAAATAAACAGTTCAATTAATACATTTATTTTAAACATCAAGATCAAATGCTCTAAACAAATAAAAATTGTGTTCTAAAAAGAAAAGGTCAAAATGAGATATATGATACTACACAATTTCTGAACATATGATGCTTTAATTTTGCTCTTATATCTAGGTTAATTTAAAACTATTCATCTGAAGTAGATTTATAAAATCTATCAAATACACATTCCTTGTATAGCAATGGGCAAAAATTCAGTACAGGAAGTTTGCAAAAATTAAAATATAAAGTTTGTTTTTAATGAAGATACATACCATTTAATATACATCCCATCACAATTCATCCCTTAGTAAGGTATACCTATTTCTAGATGGGGCAAGTTTCTTAAAGGTTGATTCAGGTGGATTTGTTGAAATTACATTCTGGAATAAAATTTTTAAATAAAAATAATGAACATTGATTAATAGTATATAACACTTGAAGAATGCACATCTTTCATTTAAACTCAAAAACAGAAAAGTAATTATAAATCTTTAAATACACTGTGCAGAATTATCAGTCACTCCACACAATACCAAACTTACATCATTCCATACAACCAGATTAGCTCAATAAATTTAGAGCAAGACCATATCTGATTTCTTTTCGAATGCTGGCAAAACCTTAGACACTCCCCTTTTGTTAAAAATAACAGTTTTGGGCTTTCTCTTGCATTATAATCAATTATTTTGATACATATATATCATTCTTTTAATTTCTAATATTCTGAAAGGCCAAAATATTAAGAGAGAACTCTAAAGCACTGGTCCACCGTAAGTTTTGATAACAGCTGATATTCTTTTGGCCTTAAACTCAAGGATGCTGATATCCAGAAGAATATTGTATGAATTTCCATGCCAATATAATGCCAACTATAAGTTCATTCAGATTCTACAGAGTATTTCCAAATGCTGAAGTTCATTTCATCACTCAAATGGTGAATAAGACTAGGGGACTGACTTGGCCATGAAAGCAAACTGAATTTGGAATCAAGCTCTTCAAACCAATTTAGATTAATGAAGCATGGTGACAAGGTGCATTGCCCAGAAGAAAGTTACCATCTGCATCAAGAAAAATGTATAAATGAGTGTACGTGATTGACAGTGATGTTGAGGAAAGCTCAAATACTGAAATTTGTTTCCAGATATATCAAGATATTCCCAGCATTTCAGTATTCTTCAGACCATAATTTCACCTCCATCTTCATGAATTGCCATTGGGTACAACAGATCTTCAGCATACTAAGCAACATTTTTACAGTCATTAAGTGTCCTATTTTAGTACTCTTAGGCCCACAACAATCATGATTTTCTCTTCTTCAGTTTTAACATTGGTTTTTAATAAAAATACAGGTTATGTCTTCAACAGGTGAAAATGTACTTTAATCCACTGCTTGGCATGATTCCAAAAATCATCACTTTGGGCACATTTCTGCATACCCTAAAGGATTACAACTCCAGGAGACACTGCATGAAAATGGGCACTAAATGGCTGCACACTGAAGGAAGTAAAGATTTTTAACTTCTCAATTTCTTGGCCTAACTTTCTCCATTGCCAGGTACAGGTTAATGATTGCTGAGAACACAGCAAAATCTAAAGAAATTCACTTTTATTTCTTCCAAATGAATACTTTGCAATTCTTAGAATATCATAAATGCTCATTTGACTGATCAAACCAATCACAAGCTTCTTTGCATACTCCTACAATATCATGCAGATTCACACTTTCTTGCTTTGGGCAATATCATTCAAATCCATCAGTCTGTCCTTTTCTTTCACATCAGTGCATTCTGTTCCCCTATTACATATATTAAGACACAATCAAATGCATTTTCATACAGATTTCAAACAACTTTATTCCCTTGGATCTCTCCCCCCCCCCCAAAAAAAAACCACCTCTTTCATAGCCATAACCTTTTCCATACCATGCTTTAGGGTTTATAATACAGAAAATGTAAAAGAAAATACAAAAATTGCTGACTGTTCTGTGAGCAATTAAGAATGATCACCAGTGAAGATCATTAGCGAAACTCAAATCAAACTGCTACATTGTTTTAAATATCTTCACTTCTCCAAGTGGCCAAAAAACTTGTCAATCATTATTTAACCCATAGCACTGCCACACTCAAATTCTTAACACCTTCAATACTTTCACATTATCCGCTCAGCAGCGAAGAGAATCACTGGCCAAAGTGTCATGTTGCAACGACGATGCATTTGATCTGGCAACCCACCAATGGTTGCGTGAACATTGTGCCAACACGTAATGGGCACCATTTTGGAATTTCCATGATGAAGCTATTGAATTGTATGAAATTGTAGCACCAGAGATTTCCAACAAAGTGTTTGAATGCGAGCAGGAAATTGGTTTGAGAATAACCAAATACTGTTTATGACGGCTGTTCACTTTATTCTTTGTTGGTCTAAAGAATATACATCTGCTAAGTTCTGTCATTCTTATAGTTCTCAATTCATGGCAAGTGTCATTCTTATAGTATATACACTCACGTTTGTGAAAATTGCAACACCAAGAAGGAATCGTCATAATTGAATGCAATTTAATACACAGTTGAGTGGTAGTGGTACAAATAAATGATTAAATGTTCAAAGCAAACAGACAAGAACAAGAGATCAGAATCAGTATATTGTGTGGCCACCACGCGCCGCAATAAGTGCTGCTACACGACGTGGCATGGAGTCAAACAAAGTTTGAATGTCTGACTGAGGAAGAGCATTCCATATCGTTTGTACGCGTACCCAAAGTTCGTCTGCAGACGCAACAGGACGAGGATCACGAGCAAGACGCCGACCAATGACATCCCACACATGTTCAATTGGCGACATATCCGGGGAACACGCAGGCCAAGGAAGAAGCTGTACCTGCTGCGCTGCAAAGAAGGATTTAACAATCCGAGCAGTATGAGGGCGGGCATTGTCCTGTTGAAATACAGCGCCTGGCAAGCTTTGAAGGAAGGGAACAGCTTCGGGCTGTAGAACTTCACGGATATACCGGTTGCTGTTCAGATTGCCCACAATTCGTAGCAATTGAGATCGTCTATGATATGCTATGGCGCCCCAGACCATAACTCCGGGTGTTCGTCCACTGTGGCGTTCGATAATGCACTCCGGAAGGTGGCGTTCACCGGCATAGCGTCTGACACGAATGCGGCCATCATGGTACCACAAATTAAAGCGGGATTCGTCAGAAAACACGACATGCTGCCAATCAGCACGCCAGTCTCTATGCTGATTGGCCCATTGTAGCCGCAGGCGGCGATGGTCGTGCGTTAGGGGGATCCTGTATAAAGGAGTCCGTGCGCGCAGTCCACACTGCAGCAGACGTCTACGAATTGATGAAGCACACAATGAAACACCTGTAGCTATTGACCACAGTGCTGCCAATTGTCTAGAGGAAGCTGTACGGTCCGTCCGCGCCATGCGGACCAGGTGTCTATCATCGCGAGCTGACGTCACATTTCGGGGTCCACTCCCGGATTTCCGAGTTGTCCGACACTCGTCCGTCCACTGCTTCCAAACGCGCATCACTGTGCTGCTGTTACGCTGCACACGAGAGGCTACTGCACGATACGACAATCCAGCTTCACGAAGGCCGATGATTCTCCCTCGTTCAAACTCTGTAAGTTGTTCAAATCTCGCTCTCTTTCGTCGACGAGGCATAAGTACAGATTGAGTTAACGTTTACCACTAGCAGATAACCACCGATAACCATACACGCCTCGCTACAGCCGTCTATTTATTCGGATCCATCAGCCATTCAGAGGGCGCTGCTCAGCATACGCATGCGCTACGGATTTGCAATTCTAATTATTTGCATATCATGCGCTACTTTGCATTTCCTGAAAATTTCAGCTCACTCGCGTAAGTCCTTCATGGTGTTGCAATTTTCACAAACGTGAGTGTATATCTTATATATGTTTCCAACCACTGATTGATGCAATTATCTGAAAGAAATATTGTTTTTTTCCAAATAAAAGCAGTATTCAGATCTTTTTTAAGTAAATATGCACATGGAGAGCAGTGCCACGTTGCTCTGCGATGCCCAGAGTTCTGCATTTTTTTTTAAGGTTGATGCGTACATAACAGAACAGCACTTTTGCATATGATGTTACATAAGAGAACAGCAACTGGTTTGACACAGCCAATTTGCTCTGCAGTACAAAGAAATTCGGCAACAATCCTCATTTTGTTTGTTTGTTTTTGTTTTGTTTTAAAGTTAAAATGGGTTATTACACACACAGACTAAGAAAACAGAAAGTGTTTTCTTGTAGATGTTCCCTGCGTTTCTAATTTAGTTAAAATTCGTTACTGTTTTATTAAATTTTGAGTGTTTCGTTATGGATATTTGTTTTACATAATTTTTACTATTTCAATATGGGTGTTTCTTGAATTTTTTTTTTATTTCCTTAATTCATTGATATTTTACCCAATTTTTAGCACACTGGCATTTTTTAAAAATGACTTCTATATTTTACATGTTAAGTTGGTGAAAAAATAGTCGGCAATGACTCGCAACTCTGAGGAAGCCCTGGGCAGATATTGTAAAAATACCAACCCCTCTCTTTCCAGTCCTCTGCAACTGATCAAGAATTTGACAATCACTGATCAAATTTCCAAACTCAAATTAGTTTAGGCATATTAACTCCCCAATTTTTTCTAACTGCAAGCTTCAGATGTTTTGCTACTTTGCAATATGCAGATTGCCAGTGTTGGCATGCTTGTCTCTCAGGAACACTTTTATTATCAAGCAGTGGGCTAAACAATATTCCATTCCATCCTGTAAAGACGGTAACAGCACAATGGTTCATGTCAATTTGACATACTGATAATGACATCAGCACAACTATTGGAAGTTGATAATATATTCATTGTGACATCGGCACAATCATAAGCTTAGATCTTTAAACTTCTGCTAAGCTGGATAAGCTGGAGCAGCCATGAGGTCGGCCTTACCATACCAATTTTTATCACGTATGTAATTTTGTAACAGAAGGCAGAAATCAGTAGTAATAATTATGGAAAATTTGTAATAGCCATTATCTCTAAAAGGAAACAAATTTAGGTTCATAAAATGTATAAAATTTATTTGTTCCCATATTATCAACAAGATAATTTTTATAGATGCAATTACAGCTACTGCTGTCTCAGAGTTTATGACAAAGACAAGTTTAGTTTATATAGAATAGCATTTAATTGTACTTTCCACAGAAAATATAAAAGTATATATTTTAACACTTTTCATTATTTAAGTCATTTGTTTAATAAAATCTGACATTTAAATTTATTTTGTTCAGTGCAAAAATTACTACTGTTATAATATATAACAATAGTCATTATCACAAAAAAAAAAAAGTGCAAAGCTTACATTGTTAACAACAGCCTATGAGTTAGAAAAATATGCTTGAGAAAGAAAAAATTAATTAATGCGCCTACTCATTTTCAGAATCAAGTTAAGGCCTTAGCAAAAGTAGCAATGTTAAAAGAAACATTCCCATATGCAGTTTTCTTCATCCTCAGCTCCAAAAATTACTTCTGTTTTTTACCTAGTTACATCATGAAAACG
>KK114328.1:634399-656520 GCA_000611955.2 Stegodyphus mimosarum
TGAAGAACTTTATCCCAAATAATCTGAAAGGCTATTCAACAGCACTGAGTGAAAGTTATACAACAAGCAACTTGTAGGGCAGGTTTACCAAAAGATGCAAAGTACAATAAAGGCTTCAAAAATACTATTCAATATTATATACATAATTTATCAACACTGACAGATACATACATTTAGAGTGATTATAACAAACTACTAATGAATTCATAAGGCAAAATAGATAATAGAACAATTACATAAAAATAATAATTTGTAATAAGATCTAGAAGTATATATATATATAATTTATTTACTAACGGATTATTTAGTATATTATCTCCTTTGATAAAGGTAGACAGAATTCTTTGAAAAGTAACTTATAAGAATATTAAAAAATGAATCATGAATAAACAATAATTATTTGGTCAATGACGATAATTACATGATTTATTGATTAGATTTTCAATTACGCCTTTTTAAAAGTTTCCATTTTCACTTTATGATTCATTTTCGATGCTTCCATTTAAAAAAAATTTCAAGATTATTTTTTAATATGGTTATAAATTACCTCATTTCAATAAAATTTTAACTACCTTTATCAAAAGAGATTATATACTAAATAATCCATTAGTGAATAAATTGTTATTTTATTACTTTGCAGCTTTTGTGCAAATATTAGACAATTTATTAGGATTAATTAAAATGTTTACTTACAATATATATATATATATATATATATACATTGTAGGATTCAAAAGTTCCCACACTTGAGTCTATAGAGTAAAAATTTTTTAAAGTACTGCGACTAGGAGAATGACTTTGTGTTACTACATTCTCCCCCTTTTCTAAAAGCGGTTTGTCCCAAATCATGTAGTCGAAACTCGCAGCTGTGAACAAAGAACTCTACAATTAAAATACAATAACACACCAAACAAATATTAATTTAGAAGTCAAACAACAAAGATCAGCGTTATATTTCCAAATTTTCACAGGACTAGTTTCGATGGTTATATCAAACCACAATCCTCAGCTGAAAAGTACAAATGAATGAGATAAGGTATAATGATTAGATAAGATAAGAAAGCCTGGACAGGAGACAAGCTACTGGCACCATCTGTTGATGAAAATAGAACTAAAACATAATTTCTTTAAAGGCTGAAGGCAAAGATGGATTGGAATTAGAGTCATTAACTAGAACAGAAAGATTTTTTTGAATGTGAAATGCCTCTAGAACATCCAGTTCACCAATGGAAGATGTTTTTTGAATAATTTTGGCAGCAGAAAAATTGAAAGTGTGATTTTCGTACCAACAACGTTGGGCAACATAAGACTTCTGTGTTTCCTTTTTTCTAACATATGCCTCATGTTCCTTAACGTGAAATTTTAAGGCCCTAATTCCAATCCATCTTTGTCTTCAGCCTTTAAAGAATATACATTTTAGTTCTGGTTTCATCAACAGATGGTGCCAGTAGCTGGTCTCCTGTCCAGGCTTTCTTTTATCTAATATTTTATCTCATTCATTTACACTTTTGCAACTGAGGATGGTAGTTCGATAAAACCATCGAAACTAGTCCTGTGAAACTTTGAAAATATAATGCTGATTTTTGTTGTTTGACTTCTAAATTAAAGAATACTGCGTCGAAATTCTGTGTCGTTTGCATGAATTGATCCAGAAGAAGAGACAAAAAATGTGGGCTGGGCAGTTATGGGTGCTGTTGCATGACAATGCTCCTGCTCACCAATCCCTACTCATCAATGACTTTCTTGCAAAAACAAAAACTGTTTTGCCTCATCCTCCTCACTCACCTGATCTCACACTCTGCAATTTCTTCCTATTTCCTGAATTGGAAAGATGCTTGCGAGGTTGTCGATTTCAATCTTCAGATCAAGTTAAATGTGCATCGCAGGATGAATTAAAGGACAGGGCCAAAAATGGATTCCAGACATGCTTTGATGAACTTTTAGAAAAATAATTACGAAGAATTAGGAAAAGCCAGTACTTACATCACTTGTTACTGGATCTGGACCATAATGAAACTCTCTGTGCAGTTTCCCAGAAAATAAGTCCAATACAAATTCTTTTAATTTTCCAGGCACACTAAAATTAAACAATTAATCTCATTTTATTATAAACAACTAATATACATGCAATAAAACACTTATATAAGATTGAAAAAAGCTATGCTACTGTTAAATTAATGAAACTAGCAAAATAATTCTTTCCTGCTGCACTTTTACTTCTTTCCAAAATGTATTCGGAACTCAATAACATACTTGCCACCTAGGACAGCCAAAAATCAGGAGACTTTTTTTAGAAATCTGAAGATTTTTTTTCAACGACAAAAAGATTTTTAAATGATAAAAATGTATTTTTTTAATAATTAATTAACTTCAAATCATTACTGATTAATATCTGAAAGTTCAGTTACTAATTCTTAAATGCACACATTACATTCTGCATTAATAACCTTTTGGTCCTTTGTTTCCATAGAAAAAATTAACTTTTTGTTTTTTTCAATAGAACTCATGTTGCCCTTGTTTATGTGTACAACGAACATGCTTGAGAACATCGGCCCTTTCACTGTGCAAAATCGAAAAATCACAATGACCAGCAGTACACATCGCAAAAGCATTACATTTCCTTGAGGAAATATTAGAAGGAAAGTCATCTGCGTACGATTTTTGAAAAGTACCTGAGTATTTCACCTTTTTCGCAGACATAACTAATACGAAATATTGTAATTTCTTAAACTATTTCTCGAAAGCACGTACGTTCACACAGATTAGTGACAAGATGAACGAAATAACAACCTTGATCTTGCTTTGTGCTCATTGGCTAATATGTACCAGATGACATGCAGTGGCACTCGATGCTCATTGGAGAAATGAAACATGATGTTTTCGGACACGTGCTCTCACTCATAAAGCAGAAGCGTGCCATAATTTCTCACTGAAGAAACTACTATGGTTTTCTGTGCAGTCTAGAGAAAAACCAGGTGCTTTCAGAAATCCCAAATGACGTTTTTGGTGATGCAAATAACGAAGTATTAAGCCAAGCTACATAAAAATGAGAATTTTTAAAAATAAGACAAAGTCGGGAGAAATATAGTGTAATTCAGGTTGGTGGGAGAATGGTCGGAAACCAGGAGTCCCCCGCCTAAATCGGGAGTGTTGGCAACTCTGCAATAATTTTACTTAAATTTCATTGGTTGCATCTTCATTTTATTTAGTTTTTTGATTTTGACTAGGTTTTATGAAGAGGATTCAACTAACCTGGCTAAAACAACTTAGTTCAATCCAGTTATTCACAAAATCTAGCATCAACTTCATTAACAAGTAAAAAAGTATTAAGTTTTGAAAACAACACACACACAGCATACATTTCATAAGAAAATTGAAAAATGAACATCAAATTTAAAACTTACTGTATGTCCTCAAATCCGGGGAAAAGATACATATGCCGGAAGCTATCAATTGCCACCAGTGGTAAATCCTTTTGTGTCTTTCCCAAGTGATGTAAAGGATGAGCAAACTTCATACCATCAGCAATTAGAAAATTAACCAATGCTAACAAAAAATGTCAAGAACTAAAATAGTATAATAATATTTTATACCACTGAGATTTAAAATAAAATCATTACAGTTAGTATGTTTTGGTTTTAATGCATATTAACATCTTGGCAGTTACTAAAATCTATAACCAGCATTTCCTTATTACACACAACATCCAAAAGCAGGCAGTCACAAGAAAGGCCATTGTTTTCTCTGGTTGCTTTTATAAACGAAGGTTTTCAAAAAACCTCAAAGGAAACTTCAAGGAGTATGTTTTCACAATTTGCAAATTCTTGTTAATATCATGCATTCCCCAAAATAACAACTAATCTGAAAATCTACTCTAGAATAACATATCAAGATGCTCAAAATGTAAGACCTACCCCAAAAATAATCCCAGTTTAGATCATCAGTCAGACAGACTTACTGTCAAATGACCAATCGGTGTGCAGGCACAACACGCATGCAACTGATAATAAATGGATATAACTATGAGTAACTAGAATCTTCATAATTCAATATACTGCATTGTTGTAATGAATGTACTTGTAATGAATGTTTCCTGAATTTTTACTCTAATTTTTTATTACTTTTGCATAGTCAAACATTCTCAGTGTATGAAGAAATCACGGAAGATACTCAAAGCAAAAATCTTAAAGATCATAGAAAAATAACCTCATTCATAAGAGAATAAAGAAAATACAAAAAAACTGCTAATCGAGTGTGGATCAAGTCAGCAACCATTAATTTTTTTAGTTTGAAGACATTGTTCTTGAATGGATTATCGAAAAAATATAGAAAGCAGTCATTTTGTTGTTGCTTCAAGTGATACTGAAGCATTTGTACTTGCAGTTGACACCCAAGTTAGATGTATTTTCAGAAGAATTCAAAACATCAGAACTTCGGATAGATGCTTCCCTTTACAATATGAACTGTCTCTATGGAAGCTTCCCAATGTTTTTCAAGCTGGAAGTCGGTGATATTATTAAATGTTCAATTGCATTTGAATCTTTCCTAAATATTAGCTCTCTAACATGAATGGTATGGTTAATGGCAGTGTTAATGGCTCAAGATGTCAAAATGATAATTGATCTAAAGAGTATCTCATCGACGTACTGATTATGAAAGCACATGTTTTACCTGTATTTTGGCAATTTATATGGCTGGGAAGAAAGTTCCATCACTATTATGCTCCAAGGACAAGAAAAGGTGATTGATCCCATTTTAGACATTTATGTTTTTGAAACTGATGCTCTGCACGCAAGAAGCTACAAGGAAATGGATCGATTCAATAGCACCACTTGTTTTGTCGGTGGCTAGTATGAGAATCAGCCAGCAATTATTGTCCTAAAGAACTTCCTTGCAGAAAAAGAACAGATCAAGTAATGATTTCTGCAGCGATGACTGCCTGTTACTATAATCTTGATATTAAATCAATCGGGGAACGTCAATCAAGGAACATTTTTGCAAGGATATCATTGACTACACTGAAAATAAAAAGGAGCAAAATCGGTAAAGAAACTCTATGAAGTCTAGCCTGCAAAAAATCATAACCTGGGTGAAGAATTCGTGGAATGAAACCAATGACAGCTGTATTGCCAAAAGCATTATGAGCCGGCTACACAGACAAGAAGCCCATTTAAGGAAAGTTTTGTTGCTAGACCCGAGTGATTAAGAAAAATAGTTTTACAGAATTTCTCCTCCCCTCAGAAGCTGCAAGCAATTATGAAACCAAATTCAGGCCTGAATTCACATTTTGAAACTGTGGCAATACTTAAAATGACAATCCTCAAATAAATGCAAATTTTTGTACATGAACATATGATTAAATGTACATTCTTGCACATAAATATATGAATAAATACAGTTTTTTTTTTTTTTTTTTGCTTGAAAAATAAGACTTCTCTCCGGAAATAAGATCTAATACATCTTTCGGAGCAAAAGTTAATACAGGATCGGAGCAAAAGTTAATACTGGAACCAATCTTATTTTTGAGGAAACATGGTCATTCTTTGGTAAAAAGAAATATTTCTCTTAAAATACTTTAAAAAAAACATGTGAAATAAGAATATTTCTGAGCCCTAAATTATCAGATTTTATTCATGCAGTTTGTTACGAGGCATCTTACGTATGAAGCAGCAAAAAGTACTTTTCAGTTTTGTCTGTTAAGGAATTACTTCAATTTTGTTTTTGCACTTTTAAATGTATTTGCAAGTAAAGAGGACTTTGCAACTGCAGGTTATATTCATATTTCTAGGAAATTGTTTATTAAAACAATTATTTAAACCTCCAGTGATCACGAACGAGCCTAGCTTGCAAGACATATACGTTACTAAACACAGATGAGTTCAGCTTGTATTAATGATTTCTGCAAGTCCTACTCACAAAACATTTTCGCTGATGCGCAAAACCAAGCTAGCCACATTCCTGCAAATACTTCAAAGTTCTCCGAGTTACAAATGAGTATGATTCATGAAATAAATGTAATTTTAGTAAAATATAAATGGTACTGCAAATACTACGTAATTTTTGCATTATGAAGGAAAATTCTGCTTTATAACAGGGTATTTTGTTCATTTGTTTGTATTTAAAACCATCAATTAGAAATCATAGATTTTAATACCAGCAGAAATCTTCACAGAAATCTAATTCATCAACTTTAAATTTTTTTAGATAAAGTTAAAGGAATGTTTCAAGGAACCTTTAATTAAATATTTCACAATTTCTTCCTTTTAGACATAGGTTCACATAGCTACCAACTTTGAAATATATATATATATATATATATATATAAACAGAAAATTCTTGCACAAAAAACTGGAGTTCGCTAGTGGTTTTCATGCTGCACAGTGGAAGGAATTCCAAACTGTTTTAAATTTACTTTATAATGAATGATTCTGGTTATTGAATGAATGATAATGATTCTGATAAATAATATATCAATTACATATTTTAAATTGTGTTTTGTAACTTTTTTTCTTTTTTGCAATTTTCTTATACTTTTATACCAAGAAAATCCTTAGTAGGGAAGAAAAAACTTATCTATGAAAGTACTTTTAAATATGAAGAAAATAAAATTAATCATTTATGTACATATTATTGTGTGCACATAAAACTAAGCTCAATAGTACAACAGCCCTCCGTGAGCCATGGCCTTCAGTGCCCTTATATCTGCTTTCTAGACCATGTGCTCTGGGGTGCATAAGCATCTACTCTTGAGAAGTGGTCAGCTTGTTGCAGGACCCCCACTGTTTAGTCCCCAAGTGAACTTGGTATTCATTTCATCGACCCACTCAAGGTATGAAAGGCTGAGTTAACTTTACCCAACCCGAGGATTGAACCTTAGACCTGTGGTGCAGCTGCACGACATGCTAGCCACTTTGCCAACAGGTCTCTTATTGTGTGCACATTAATTACTAATTTTATTTATCTATTATTGCATACATAAACTTAGTAATGTGCTATATACTGATGTAAAACAAAATTAAATACAAATAATAATTAATTAAACACTGATTGAATGTTCACACCAAATTCTACAAATGTTTACAATATATTACGACATTTCAAATTAAATAAAATTTAATAAGAAAAATTTCCCAGAAAATCAGTATGAGTGAGAAATGAAAGCTGTGCAATTAAATTTCATATTTCAGTAAATTTCACTTAACCAGAAACATTTCCCTTACTCTAGAGAGATGTTAAAAACTGGCAGAGTTGGCAGCTATGGGTTTACACCCTTGAATGTAAAATTTTAAACAAATTAAATCAGTTATATTCCAAACTTGCCACATTTTAGAAGTGAATTTCCAAGATTTGAACAAAAGTTTTGAATTAAATGCTTATCATTAGTCAACATTATTCCAAAATAAAATATACTAAAATTCTGTCATACTTGATAAAATAAATTTAGAATTTCAACTAAAGTTGTTAATAAAGCTTACTGATATGTGGATGTAATGGCTTAAATTACTCACACTAATTTTAACAGGAGGTACATTTAAAACAGTTTAAAATAAGAAATGAAAAATTAAAGAGGATTTGCAAAAAATTAAATATAAAACTTTATGTACTTTTTTTTAAATAAAAAAGTACCACGTCAAATACCTACTTCTATCATCAAGCAACTGATTTTGGACTTCCCTGGTAAAGATTTTAGGACTTTCTGTATCATCTGGATGATGGAACAATATTAAGAATGGTAAACCTTCTTCTGTAAGTTCCTAATAGCAAAATGAAAAAAACAAATACCTTAAGGTTTGGTATAATTAATAAACTAAGGAAAAATATTTTCAACTTATAAATTTCCTTTATTGATGTAGAGTAATTTAGAATGATTCATTCAGTCCCTCACTTTGTAAGCGCTCTATGTGACTCCCATATTTACTCTAAGTGATATTCATTCAGTGGCATTCAATATATAGTTTGTTTTTCAAATATGACAAAGTATGTATGGACAATCTCCTAACGAAAGACTTACTTTCACAGAATTTCTATGAGAAATTGAGTCATCCTCAGCTGCAAAAGCGCAATGGTTCGGTAAAACCATCGAAACTAGTCCTGTTAAAATTTGAAAATATAATGCTGATTTTGTTGTTTGACTTCTAAATCATTATTGTTTGGCGTGTTATTGTATCTTAATTAAATAATTGTTATTTTTCCTTTCTTACATCATTTTCTGTATACAAAATCATATAGCTTATGCATGCCCTTTCAATAAATATCTCTGCAAATTAATAACAGATAAATTCTGTCCTGGCTTGCTCACTTACCAACATGTTTCAGTAACATTCAATTTTATACAAAATTAAGCTTATTATAAATAGTATCTTAAAACTCTTACATTTTACTAAGTACTCACTCCTTCAACTTTTCTTATTCTGCATTCTCTAATTTAGGTTACCACAGATTTATGTAAAATATAGCCTTTAATTCGGGTCTGTTACAATAAAATTATTGGCAAATATAATTATGTAAGTTAATTTTTACTTTCCAATATGTATTCCTATTCCCTATCTGCTATAAATATACCTTTCATTTACATATTTTCATTCTCAATTCATAAGATGGTAAATTAATTTTTTAAATTATTCATTCAAACCTTAAAAAAATTTCATAAACACTGGCAAAAACACAAAAATAAATTAAACTTGTAAGTTTCCAATGTAAAGTTATATATTCCCAGTATTATAATAATAGATCCAATATGGAACACAAAATAGTTAAGAAACAATTTTCTAGGAATTTCATAGCTGACACAAATACTTGCATTTTTATCCTGACAGAAAAGAAATATTGTTAAAAAAATGCTTTAACTATCCAACATAACTTGGAACAAACTACATCTTCAAATTTACAGAACAAAAATTTTCAAATACTTATGTAATATTTCTAGTAGAATATGAATGCCATATAATGATCCCACTCTGCAAATGACGGCCCCAAGCACTAAAATATATATGACCCTAATGTTTTTCCTTGAACTACCTATTTATTAATGATTACTACATTTGTCTTAAGTTTAAATCTATAATAATGCATAATTAAGAATTTAATGAACAATGAAAAGCTTCCAATAGATGCACAAAACAAAGAAATCTACATTTATTAACAATAAGGGATTTTGCTATGAAATTGAAGTATAATTTTTTGGAGAAGGGACAGGAGAATACGCATTCTTCAGACTTTAATTTATGACATAATACACTGACGATCCAAAAAATTATGACCATCCCCACATTTCTCAACAAACTTGTCCGGATGATAAGGAGGCCACGTGATTAAGTGGGAATAATATTTAACTGCTGCCGGAGAAGGTAAGGCATCATTCGTACACTTGACTTTTGCGAGTGATGGGAAAGGCTGTTGATCTAACAGAATTTGATAGAGGGCAGATTGTAATGGTCTGAAGCCTCAGAACAAGTATCTTTGAAACGAATGGAAAAAATCTTTGCACGAATGGTAGGTTGCTCACGATCTATTGTTAGTATCTATGCAAAGCGGATAAATGGCGGTGAAACCAGCACTAGACACCAAGGTGTTGGATATCAACATGGACACTGGTGACTGTCCTGCTTGGTACATAAAAATCAGGGCCAAACAGTGGCTCAGCTCACAGCCCAATACGGCGCAGGTCCAAGTGCAAGTGTTTCAAAACACAAAGGTCAGCGGACACTGTTGGACATGGGACTGCACAGAAGATGATGTCCCACTTGTGTGCCTCTGTTGACCAAATACCATTGTCAACTACACCTACAGTGGGCCTGGGAACATTGAGACTGGACCACGGAAGACAACTGCCTAGTCAGATGAATCACGATTTCTCATTCATCACATCAATGGTCATGTCAGGGTATGCCATCTTCCAGGTGAACAGTTGCTCTCCCCCTGTACAGCAGGACATACACAGGATCGCGGTAGCAGCATTATGCTTTGGGAGACTTCTCATGGATGGCTCTGGGACCCTTAGTTGTGGTAGAACAGACCCTGAAAGCTGCGGACTATCTGAACATGATGCAGATGAGTTGCACCCTCCCCCCCCATGCATCTGTTTTTCCCAGTGGAAATGGAATCTTCTAGCAGGACAACATCCCATGTAACAAAGCTCAAATCGTGTTGGAGTAGTTCTAGGAGCATAAGGATAAATTCCAATTAATATCCTAGCCACCTAAATTGCCGGACCTTACCCCAATAGCTCAAACGCCACCATATCGGAGTTCAAACGCCATCATATCGAAATATCTCAACTTTGTGTGACCCCTCCTTATATTTGGTACAATCTGTCTCCAGTCATCTTCCAAGAGCCTGTGACATCCATGTCAAGGGCAGTTGCAGTTGTTTTGCATGCCAAAGACTGTGCAATGCATTATTGGGTAGGTGGTCATACTGTTTTGGCTCTTCAGTGTAGCTGCTTGTTTTCAATTACCTTTGGGTAACAATGTAGTATGTAATTTACTCCTTTTAGTTAGTTATATATTTCTTAGATAATTATGTGCCATTAAAATGCTATTTTAAATTCAAATGTGCAATAAAATGACAAGAAAAGACTAAAACAATAACAAATTTTAGTATTGTCACCCAAAAAAGCAGTGGATCATATACTACATAGTTACCTACCTTAGAATTTGCCTTTAGATACTTTAAAAAAGTTTTAATAGCATAAAATTTAATTTATTTTATGTAACAAATTTCTTAACATACAATACAGGCAATTTACTAGAAATTTAAAATTTAGTTAGTTAAATTATTAACAGAAATTATTAATAATAGAAAATCTAAATAATTTTTCATGTTATTAAATTTTAGAGAATACTGCGGATAATAATAAGTGAAATATACCTCAGCATTTTCAAAAGTTATTTCTCTCACTAATGGTATACATCTGTTAGTTGTCCATGCACTCAGCTCATCATAGCTAAGAAGTGCGCCAAGATATTCTTCATCATTTACTCCAATCTGGTTTCAGAATAAATTACAAACGTTAGAGAATATTTAGAAAATATACATATTTTTACATAAGGAAATATATTTCAAAATATTATAAATGAAGTAATCAGAAATATGATGAAAAAATAATTTAACTATAAAATATCTGTTCAAGAAATCAAAAACAAATTCAAAGAAAAAAGTAATTACTTTTGATTTTGATGGATTAAAAAGGATTTTTGCTTTTTGATCAGGTCTAAGATGTGCTGTTCCAAGTTGGCTACGAAAAAAAATAATGTTAGACAAAGCAGTACTTAAAAATTATTAAGACACATAAAATATCCAATATTTTTTTATGCTTAATCTTCTGCCAATAAACTGCTTTCCAAAAGTTAAACAACTGATAGTAAATTTAACACTTACTATGCACTTTGCAGAATTAAAAGTAATTTTTGTTTATTGTTTAGGTTTGGTGGAATACGTATATTTATCTTTAAAAATTAGTTGCAGTTTATAAATCTAGTTGTCAAAATGCATTTTGATATATTCATAATCATTTACAAAAGTATCAGTTAATGTAAAACCTCCTCTCCTAAAAAGGGGGGGACTATGAAAAAAAAAAGAAATTTATCTTGATAGATATACAACAGCCTCTGCAATGATATTTTATGTCTTCAATTTAATGGTCAAGTCTATAGGAAGTCAACGGTTGAGTTAATTTCCATCTTTTTACATGGGCGACTAAATCCATTAGGATTGAGGTTGTATGGATACAGTGATCATTCCACATAAGGAATACCTTCATTCTCAAGGTTCTCATTTACTAGACATATTCTAAATGCATTAATGTCCATAGGATTAAATGCAAAACTAGCAGCACAGTCTCACAATAACTGCATACTTCAAAATTCCTCCTTATCTAAGAACCATTACATTACCTCTTGTAAAAAAGTACAAAACAATGCTATAATAGCATAAAGAAAATCTAGAGCCACAATAATACACTACCAGCACTAAAGGCATACTGTTCAATGATGTTCCAGTTTATTCTGCATTTCTCCTTCTCTTTAGATCTTCACGCATATATTATCATATTTCAACATAAACAATGAATCATCTATGAACTGTACAATGGACTACATATGCTTTAGGCTTGATGATTAAAGCAGCAAATATGCCATACAGGTCTTTCATACAGTCGTTTCATAGCAGTTGCAATTGTTGTACTAACTCGTTCTTGAAGCTCTTAGCAGCTGATGCATATTGATTACATTTAGCTTATAAAACCATATTTATCAGAAGGTACAGTAACCCCTGAATGACAGGAAATGAGTCTTTGGGCAACTGATTCACTTGTTTGTAAGATGTTTTCAAAGGCAAAACGAAAATAATAATAATATTGTCAGCAACAAAGAAAACAGCTTTAAAATTATCCTGCTTCAAGTCCATGTGCTTAAACATTTGGGTATCTTAATCTTATCATTGTGAGTATCTTAAGTCATAATTAAAATTAACTACAGCTAAATTATTTTTATTAGTATTTCAGCTCATCTCTTCAAAGGATTTAGAAAAGCCATCAACCTTCACAGATGCCTAATTTGCCTATTTGTAAAGCAAATCTTAATTAGTCATACATGATACTATATATTCTCTTTTACACCTACAGTAATTTTCACCCTAATGAAACTGAAGCATGCATTTGCATGTTTAGAATTTGCACTATGTGCTTAAATTTTGGAAGGAGAGTCAAACTTTTTAGATACACAGTTCATAAATACACTCAAAGCATCTGCATTAAATTAAACATACATTAAATTTTAAAACAGGTTCAAGAGTTTGGTTTTACACATATCGAACAATTGCAATAGAAAAGCACTTGTGAAAATTTTAAGAAAGCATCCCAATCTAAGATCTGGTATTCCAAAAATCATCAACATCAGAGAACATAACACCAAACTAAAACCTGAAGATGTACCAAAGAAGCAGAAGCTGTACGCAATATCTGAAGTTCTAAAAAATGAAGTTAACGGACAAATAGATGAGTTACTACAGCTTAGACTAATTGTTGAAACAGAAAGTGAATATGTGCATCCAGTAGTTTGCGTGTTAAAGAAACACGGTCTGCAAGATTATGCGTGGACTATCATTATATGAACTCAAAAACTTAAATTGATACCTTCCCAATGAAAAATGCCACAGACCTAATTTACCAAGCCTAGAAGTCCAACTACATCACTTAATTAATCTTCTTAAAGGGTACTAGCAAATATGACTGAACTCTGAGCAGCAATACTTGACTTCTTTTGTGACACACCAAGGACAATATGCTTTTGTAGTACCCTTTGGATTAAGAAATGATGCCATATCTTTCCAGAGGACTATGAACAAAATTATCACAAACATAAAGGCAATTCTGAATCTTTTATTAATGACGTGACTTAATGACATGATTATATTTTCCTATGATTGAAATATAGACAACAGCTTTTGAAACATTAAGAGCATTTTAACTACTTCATTTGAATATTTTTTAAGGGCTAAAATGCTAGACTAGAAATTTATCTAATACTACATAATAAGATTCATATTTAGGTAGTTTGGTAATGAATGATGTCTAATGTTAATGACTAGTTTGTATTATTTTGTTTATGTGCTTAAGATAATTCTGAAGATTTAGGTTTAAGGTAAAGTTAATTGAATGTTACATCTTTAAATTTTTAAGATTATTTGTTGATGATGAAATAATCTTAATTGAAATTAGTAAAAATTGGTTAGTTAAGACAAATTTTGTTGTTGTAGTTTTAAGAAATGTTTACACATGGATTTGACAGGTCATTGAAGTCAAATCAAACCAAATCTTTTAGGAGGGAATTCTCATGATCTGATGAACACCACATATGTGCACTTTAGCCGATCAGCACACGCTTTTCTCTTTCATCACATTACACTGAATTGAGATTATAAGAGGAAAATGAGACAATAAGGCTTAGATACATTGAGCTGTAAGCCAGCAGAAATATTATGTTGCTAACTTTATGCAAATTATATCTCTTTATTCTGTTAGAGTTGTAATTAAGTATGATATATCGCCTATATATGCTTTATGAAAATGCCCCATCATGGCACATCTATGTTAAATATGTTAAGAACCCACCTCATGAACGAAGCATCACACCCGGGAAAATAAAATTCTATAAATATAGACTTTACTGGTTTTTATTCATTGCTCTCATCTATCAGCAATTTTTAAAATTATTTCAGGTCACTAAATCTCTTCTGTTAAAATGTCTTCATGGAAAAGTTACACAGCAAACAAATCATTTGTACTTCTTTTCTTTCTGCATTCAGTTTAACTTTGCCCGAGTATAACAATGTGAGCTATCCAAAACCATCATCCATTTTGATATTTAGAAAATGTTAATTTATCTAATCAAAAATTATTCTATTACTCAAAACATTTATCTACTATTTATTAATGGCACATTGCTCAATAATGACAATGAATTGGAGATCAGTATAAAATTAACACCTTTGTGAGCTTCAAATATAACTTATAAATCAATTGGCAATTTAACAGATTTTTAAAGCTTGAAACAATGTCACACTGAATCAGAATTAATCAGGATAGTATAAGGCACCGCTCTAAAAGCAGTTTGAAATATCAGTACTTTTCAGTTAACGGGGTGCTGGTCCCCAGACTCGGTAGCCTATTTATATTCTGTCATGAATAGCTGTGCAATATTTAATGTGTCCAATGCATGATGTCGAATTTGTGAAATTCCTGAATTTTTTAAGGAATACAAATCATAGTCTCTCACAGCAGTATATTTTTGCTTAAAAGAGTCATGAAATGGCTCAAATTCAGCATTGTGCACCACTTTGGCACTGTGCATAAGTCACTATTCCGTTAGATTTTCAAAGCCAACATTTATGCCTGATGCTAATTAGGGCACTATTAGCAGAGAAGTACCAACATATTTACATGCAAAATGAGTTAAAAGTTGAAATCTGACAGAGTAATTTTTCATATAGTACAAATATAAATTACTTTTATAAATATCTATCATTTTTCTATTTCTTACCCTTTGACAATGAAAAATTGACAATCATCTCTTAAATCCATGGCTACTTTCAAAAATATTTCATAGATGGGGGATGCTTTGTCTGGGATATAAATGATTGTTTTTCTCTTATTCATCTGTAAAAAATTAACAATTAGAAAAATATACAAAAACACAAAATTTTAAATAATACTACTATGAAGCAATAATTTTATTGATTACAGTAAGTCCACAAATAATAAAGGTAGTATCCTCTAGAATTGCCATTGAAAATACAATACTTCATAACAGCAAATGATTCATTAGGACATCAAAATTATCTTCATATAAATCTAATCAATAAATAAACATATCATTACTACTATAGAAGTATTAAATACACTGTAAATAAATATATTGCTATTACTGTAGTGATTTTATTTAAGTATCTATTTCTAATACTACTTCAGTGATATATTTATTTGCAGTACTGCTGTAGTAAAGTACTGTAAATATATCATTATAACTGCAGCAGCAAATTAAAAATATCAAGTATAGTGGACCCCTGTCAGTTTGATCTCGTAAAGACTGGCAAAATTATTCTAATTATCAGCAAATTAAATTACAGAAAGTATTCCAAAAATCCTTTCTTCAAGATTTTTGCACTTTCAGATTTAGTTCAAGTTAACTGAAATATGGAATTATTAGATCTCATAAACTTTTCAGAAGAAAAACTAATAGCTGAAATTAAGCACTTCAAATACTAAAGTTGAAAACATAATATTTTAACTACATCTGAGAAGCAATACTATTAGGCAAAAGAGTTTCTTATGGATAATTTCCTATGTAATCCAATGGGGTTTCTATTTATCAAAATTATCAATTCATGGAATAATGGAACTTTACTACCTCAACCCTCAGTTAAGTCAACATTATAGATAACGCAGCTTTGCTTTTGTTTAGTTTGATGTATTCTGCTATGCAGAAAAAACTCACAAATTTAACATCATAGAAATGAGTATCCATAAATAATGCAAATTCCTTTCCTTCCGATAAAAACTATTTTATTCTGTACTTTTCCTACAATTTGTCTAAACAATTGAAAAAAGATATTTTCACTCTACGTTTCAGAGCTGTGTCATTCCTAACAGATGCTGATTCATAAAACTTTTTAATACAAGTGCTTTGTTGACAGGCTCCAGCTAGAGCAGACATTTAATTGACGGGTTTGGTTGAAGCTTCAGTATAGAAGACAAAAACAATTTTTACAATATATTACTTTTGTCCTCCATATTGCAGTTTTTATTTTTGACTTTTCAAGAAAAGTAAGCTGAAATGAGCAAATGTGATTGTCGGAAATGAATATGGTACTTTTTTATTACTGTCACAAAATACAGGTAAAATGATTTTAAAGATCTTCCAAAGATTAAAGCAATAAAGAAAGTGTAATAAAAAAATCAACTTTGCTTAACTTTGTGATTTGTGCTGTACTTGGAAATGCTTGTGCTGTTAAGAAATTATTTTTCATAAATGATTGTAAAGACTACCCACTGTAAACGATTTCTAGAAATACTTTATTTCTTCTTTCTTTGCAAAAGTCATTGAACATTCACATTTGTTTGCTCAGTTGAAAAGGGAAAAATTCAAGGAAGGGAAAAAGGAAATTTACAAGAATTCAAGAAAAGGGACATTTATCTACATTAATACTATTTTAAAAATGCTGTAACACTTAAATTGAATATTTCCTCAGAAATAATAGTTGAATCATAAAAAAAGTCCTAAAAATTCGGGATTATCTTATAAGACAGATACAAAAAAATTAAATTGAAATTTACATAAATTAAAACCATTATAAAATAAAGCAAATACTACAAAATTCTCCCATTCACTATCTATAACAAACAGCTCCTCAGGTTCATCATATATGGCTCCCATTCTGTACCTAGCAAGTCAATTTCCACTTTGTCATGATTATATATATTCCCATAACAAATTACCATCAGTGTCATCCATAGCATTAGAAATACCATACTTTTGAAGAATTTAATCACTATTTCCACTTTTACTCTTTTCTTATGATTTGATTATGAAGATCATCAAATCACAGCACATCAAGCAACACAGCCTCATAGCCCCAGCTTTCGTATAAGACTTTTAGCCACTAATCATCCAGTTATTCCATTGTTCAGGCATGTGATCTTTGAATGGTACATTCAGAGAGACGTCTAAAGATTGCAGCATCAAAGTTAAACCACCTAGTATAACAGTAATCTTAGTATCGTTCTTTGCTAAGCGATTTGAGATTTGCCATGAACAGAGAAAGATGCTATGCATTAATTTTAGCAACATCAACCGAACAACTGAAAAAAACAGTACACAAAGCAACTGCATCCAAAATGAGATAAACAATGTTAGTTCTAGTTTTTGTTTAAAAGAAAATTTTGATATCAAACCAGATTAACTTTGACATTATTGTACATAAGTCAATTATGGCAAAACAAAGCTAATTACTGTCAAGAGTGCCTTTGTAGAAAATTTTTGTTACAAATAGATGCAATCATAATATTTATGCTGTCAAGCTACTATATTACAAGAATTAATTCCAGAATGCAATTATCAGCATTCTAGACTTTGGTCATCCACTATAATTTAGGTAGTTTCTATCACAAAACACTGAAAATGTATTATTAATTTGTTAAAATTTTTCTTTTACCCCAATTTTTATATCACTTGTATTTCTTTCACTGGATAAGGTAAAGCACAACTGGCTACCTGCCTAAACAAAGTGATGTCTTCATACAGACTTTCTAAGAGAAGCAAGCTTTTATTTATAATACACATGCGGAAACCTATGAAAACATTCATGCAGCCAGTCTCAGGTATCAACCAAAATTTTAATAAAAGCTAACTGCAATGAAAATCTTAAAACTTAAATGACATCCAATATTGTATAATCATTTTAAAATCTTTTACAGTTCCTGTTCCCTGAATATGAAATATTTAATAGCATTATTTCCTTTCACTACTTTTTACAGCTAAAGGCAAAAATTTTGCAGAATAACTTTACTTATTATTTTCATTTTCCTTCTTCCTACATTTTTTTCCCACGCTAATTATAAAACGTTTATGCAAACAATTTACATGGAACAATACAACACTGTTCTAAGAGAAATTGGTAAATTGCTAATTTCATAATAATTTGGTAAAATCAGAGTTGCCACTCAAACAGGAGAATGAAATTCCCTGACTTTTCCAGGTTTTCCAGGTGCGTTTTAAGAAAATTCCAGTCTATCTGCGTAATGCACTTTGGCTGCGCTAAGAGGTAAATTAATTATGGTAGCACTTGAAAACACAGAAATTTGCCAATTAGATATGACTTATATATTATCCTCAAAGCTTACTATTATAACTATAATAGGAGTTGTTTTCTCCGCTAAAGAATTGAGATCAAAATCTGCTCAATGTGGATAAAAAAAAATTTCTTTCCCCCCCCCTTCCCAACATTTTGCAGCTGAACGAAAAAAAGAAATCTATTTAATGATAGTTTTAAATAAATTTAGGTATTTTATATTTATTTAGCTGAATACAAAAGCAAAAAATATGTGCATTGAATTTCGTGATGTTATGCCATCATACTGCTAGAATTAGTTTCAGGATTATGCCAGAGAAATTTTCCTGAAATTTAAAAGTATTATTTACTAATAATAAATAAATTGAAGAGGAAGAAGCAACATTAAATGATATGAATAACATTAAAATAGTTAAAAAACTGAATTACAATAATCAACGATATTTGGCGAATATAGTTATATTAGATGGTTAGCCTAGATCACTGATTACTATTTTTTTATTTTACTGCAAAATGACAAATAAGGCATTTCTTAAAAAGAAAAAAAAAAGTATTTAAAAGATTTTGCGGTAAAATCCTACTATACACTACGGTCTTGGCACGATTTTGAAAATTGCCACCAACACTGAAATGGCCTGTTTGCTGCTCATCATAATGTCACCAAACCCCATGTCCACGGAGGCTATTCTAACCTCTAAACTCCATTTCACGGAGGCTATTCTAACCTCCATGGTACCGCTATGCTAGGATTAAACCATTTTTGCTTGATACAAGAATACGTATTTTCTTTAGTTCAACATGCACTGCACATGCACATGCGAGTATTTCGATTCTCGAAGTTACTGGGAGCCAAAGTTGCTGGAAGCTTGCTCTGCCTTTCTAAAAGAGAATCTGTTTGGAGCTCCAAGAATTGACTCTATGCCAGCTGTCCGAATGACGCTAACATGCGCCAAAAAAGCGATCGGCTTCCAACGTTGGTGCAAAACATGCTTTTTTGGGGGATCGCTGTATGAAATTCCCTGACTTTTCCAGATTTAGACTAAAATATTTGAATTCCCTGACTTTTTTGGTCAATTTTCGAATTCCCTGACTTTTTCTGGTTTTCCAGGTAGCGTGGCAACCCTGTAAAATGCTAATTTCATATGTTAAAATTAGCAGTTTACCATAATACAAAAATATAATGCATCTTAACATAAAATGAAGTTCATTAAAAGTCAATAGCTTTTAAAAGCACATGTAAAGGAATGACTGGAATAAATTATTAGTCTTGCTAATAAAAAAGAATAAATATTGCATAACCATCTAGTACAACTTGTAAAAATAAACACTTGGTATAATGGAATACATTAAAAAAATTTTTAAAGGACTATGCAATAAACTTACATCAACATTTTGAATATCAATTGCACTTTCTAATTCTTTTACAGGATCCCTCAATAGATCTCTGATGTAATCTGTGAGAGCTTCAAGAGATCTTTGACCTCTGTATTCTCGTTTCATCAGCTTTCCATTCCTAATCAATTTCAGAGTTGGATACTTTGAGATTTTGAACCTCTGAGCTAAATTTGCTATATAAATAAATAAAATTAGATCTCTGTTTGCCTATTTAATATATAAAATTATTTAAAATGACTGATTAGATTTGAAATAAACATCATTCTGTACATATTAACACACACACAAGTAAAGATTTATTGATACTTTGATTATTAGCACCTCCACTGAAATGTCGCAAGAATTTTAGCAGTTAATATTTCGCCAAGCTAATGCCTGAAAGGCAACAACCATTTTCAAAATGGTAGCACATTATGAATTCCATACAAGAGCAATCATACAATAAAATTTGAAAATCAAGAAACATAAGTAACATTAATTCGGTAATGTCGTGGGTTACCACATTTCTGTGACATGTTGCTTTCCTCATGATTAGATTGGACTGGATTATTGTAATTTTGGCACAAAACCTGTCAAGGTTATCTGCACCAGACAAATGGTAACAATGCAATTAGTCATTTGTAAAATCTTCTAGCTTAGGTAAAAAGAGACTAAAAACAAATTAAAGTCTACCATAAAAGACAATATCTTTTAAAAACAGAAACAGATTACGATGTGTTTTTCCAATTAAATTTCTTAAATCCAATTCTGAACAATTAAAATGTTTTTAGCAAAAATAATTAAAACTCTGGCATTCCACCAAGATGTGACGGACTGACAGATCTGCATTGCAGTTTGTGTAGTGGGGATTCTCTTCCCTTTTCAGAAGATACTCATGAGTCAGGCTACAATGGCCAATTCTCAGTCGAGTCAAGAGAACATCTTCCCTTCTATTAGCTGTACATGGCCAGTATTAAATGGTGGGTTTCACATTTCTCAGCTTATTATATACTTTGTCGTCCCATTGCCTCTGCCATTTACTGAGAATTTTGTTTTTGACAAACTCTTTGATACCAATAATCTTAGTGTTGTTCTTTGCTAAGCGATTTTTAGTATTCTCAGTTACGTGACTGAGAAATATATTCCTCATGAACAAATTGTGCTGATTTCACAGAACAACTGGTATTCTCGGCCACACATTTTCCATCCAAAATTTTAAATCCTTCTTGTTTTCACATCTTTTCATAAAAAGAAAGTGTCTGGTGGGAATTTTATTTTAGGAGTAGCTTTCTTCTTGAAAATAACCATAGGTTTTGTTCCATACACCATGCATGTTAATACTACCATAAACCTGTCTTTTCATAGCCTGTACTGACTGAACAGTTTTTATGCATTTTATTTCCACAATTCTGTTGCTTATAAAGTCGAAGATCATTAATGTTTGATATGTATTTCCAGTATTAATAAATGGAGTCATATTTTTGTCCTATTTTAATGATAAGTCATATTTTTGCCTCCAAATTGCTCCAATAATTAACATAAGCTATTTCACAGATGTAATATCCTGGCTCTTAATTTAAGCAGTCCCACTAGTGACTGAGCAGTTAAAGACTGCTGATGGTTAGTCCCAGAAACCTATTCAGGCAAACCAGCTGGCTGAATGGTTTTCATGATTATCTCCATGGAACATGTATACAAGTGGCTTTTCTTTGAAAAGTCCTCCATGAAGGTATTCCTTCCCTTAAGCAGATAGTCTCCATATGCTTTGCCCTATTTAAATAACCAACAAACATAAGTTAAGATTTCTAAACTAAAAAAACCAGAAACTCAATGAAGCCTAGTATAATGGTTAGAATTCAGGTCTCGATAAATCATAATTTGACTTTTAAAAACATGTTTATTCTAAATCCTATGTTCACATAAAAATATATTTAGCTTTGAAAAAAAAAGGTCTCTGATGATAAATAGGGGCCATTTTAAATGTAAACAACAGCTTAAACTTAATGTGCAGTAAATTTCATGAAATATCTTTGGACATAAAACATCATCAAAAATCTTCATCTTTTGCTACATACAAAAAAGATAAAAATCCTATATTCCATTAAATTTTGCTTCTGTTGTACATTTCTGCTACAGAAGACAGTGTGTTTTATTTATATTTTTGATGCATTGTTTGACATAATCAAAAGCATTCAATGTGTATTTATGAAGCAAAAATATGAAATCAGCAAAATAAATTTCATTCCATATAAAATGAAATTAAGTAAAATAATAGCTAATCAAAATGGCAAAGGTAAAAATTTACTGTTATGAAAGCAAAAAAAAAAAGTCTTTAAGCTTTTGATTTATAAATTATATTATAAATAAAATAAAATTTATAAATAAAAAAATATATTTATAAA
>KK114328.1:656730-679689 GCA_000611955.2 Stegodyphus mimosarum
TAACAAATATGCCAAATTTCAGAACATGCTAATATATAAATTTCTGTGTCTCTTTGAAAATTCTGAATCAAAAACAAATTTTTTGCAGAAATACACTTGCTTTAAAAAACTGCAAAAATTTTATAGGTTATAATTCAAAATGTTTTTTAAAAAATTATAATTATTATTTCAAATTTATATAAATTATCATTTATTAAAATTTATAAAAATTACTTAAAAGTACAAATTTTAAATATAAATCAGAAAAAATGGACAAATTTTATTTTGAACCTAAATTTTGAAATGTGAAAGACAGACTCAAGTAAGTTTAATTAAAAAGAGAGTAATAAATACAAGCCAAATTTAATGAACATTAAGGAGATAAAATTTTGAGACGTAATTTTTAAAAAACTGCTCAGATGATTTTTAGGAAACTTGGCACTTTGGCATAAATTGAGTGTTAGGATTGAAATACGGAAACAAATCAGTATGCCATTCCAGAAAACTCTGATTTTGTATCAAAATACCTGAATTATAATAACACTATATATAAGTCTAATATATATTTTAAATTGCGCTTTTAAGAAATGAAGAACACATGTTAAATTTCATCACTCAGGCCCATAAAATGGGAGATGTAGAAGTTTTTTTGGGGGGGGAGGAGAATCAGTGCACAAGTAAGTTCGTGACAAGGCGCATGCTTCTATAGGCAGTGTTGCCAGATGCAAGAAAATAAAATTTGTTTCCAATGATCACTGATTTAAACTAAATTCATAGACTGTTGATATATTGGGAGTCATCTTATATGTCATATATATGGCAAAACTTTGATGGAAATTTATACATCATTTTGTCTGCAAAAATAGTTAATATCTCTTTACAGTTATTGTACAGTCCAATAGCCACAAGACTGGTGTTATATTAGTTAGGGGGGCTGGACTGTGTCTATGAGTTATTCCCTTTGCATTTTTAAATTGAATAAATATTTAATAACGATACTGTTATCCATTGCTATATTGAGTTAACGAATGCTATTTATTTTATTATTTTATTTACTACGATTATTAAGATGTTTCAACATAATTTTTTAATTTGTAAACTGAATATTTGATGGTACCTAAGAATGCCATAGGTGCCAAAAATGAGGCTAGTTTACTAAATGAATGTGTATCTTCCTGCAAGAGCATAAACTTAACAGTGTAACAAGAAAAGTAAGACATCTTTTAGATCTTAACAAAACAACCAATACATTATGAAGTAATGATTTCAAAACCCAGCACAGTAAATGAACATTATTCTGTTTGATGAACAATTCCCTCCTACTCTGAAACTATATTACGGGCAATGGCAGGCAGTATTCATCAGAAATTTATAAAATGAATGACTACAGCAGTTATCAGTTCTGTAAACTATTAGATTAAAAAATTTGATGAACAAATAACTTTAAAAAAATTAGAGGTCTTAATGATGAAAGTTACTAAATATGATTGTTTAAAATTATGTTCATGAAATATGGTGAATGAAAAATATAATAAAGATTATTTCATTTTTTTATTGTTAAATTTTCTCAAAAAAGAACTTTTAATAAGGATGATAAGTTCCTTTTCTGTATTTTTCAAGTATAATTACTTAAAGCTTAAAAGGCACATTTTAAATATCTATCAGTCTCTGTATATATAGCTGCACATAAAACATTCTGTTATCATTGCAGTTTTCACATATAAACAATATGCACACAGATAGATATACAGACAAAATATAAACAAAGTCAGCTGTAATTTCTTTTGACTGAAAATGAATATAGAAAATGCCAGGTTATGAAATGGTTCATAACATTTCTAATAAATATATTATCAAGCAGGAAGAATATAATCAATTTATCAAAATGTATTATTTAATATATAGAAAAAAGAAATTTGTTTAAAAGAAAATTTACAATTACATAAAAAAACTGACTAATACATTTCATGCAAAATAACATGAATTATAATTGTTAAGAATAATTATTAATTTACTTACTTTCTGCAACAGAATCAACTTTTCCAAATAAAACTCTAGAAGTTTGCTGCAGAAAATTAAAAAATAATTAACATTCTCAGTATTTTTATTTCATGATTTATCATAAACAAATACATTTTTCTGCACAAATAAATAAAATACATTTATTAATGTTGTCATAAATGCGTGAAATCCACTTATTTGCCATGCTTCACTTCTCTCAAAACCTCCATGCCATCCATGACATATTTCTCCCAGACAACATCTCAAAAGAAATGAAATCATGGGTAGTTGGTTCCATGGAGAGATCTTTTAATACAACTCAAAAAAATATTTATACAGCCACTTTTTAGTTTGCCTAAGCCCTGGAAACAGTGTTCTTAAATATCATCCTATGACTGATACATAGGTGTATAAAACCTTCATCTTGGAAGAAAATTACATGCCTTTCGGCTACTTCAAACGATTACTGAAACCCGCTAAGACCAGTCAAATCCCTTTCAAATGGCTCCATATTGGCAGGTTTCATTCACCATTTTGCTGTGGTTATATTTTTGCTTTCTGAACTTCTTTTCGTAAATTTCAACAATCACACCAGAACATCTATTTTTGTAAGTTCATTTACTATAATAAATGAATCAATACTCTTACTAGTTTCTGAATTATCCTCTAAAGTCTATGCTAATCTGTTACCAACTGAAAAAAAAATTCCTATTGCTTTATATAATAAATTTTTTCCCACATAATTTTTCTCTGCATCTTTGAATTTTCTGATCTAATTAAAAATTCTGCATTTATTCTAAAAAAACTGCATGTATCTAGAACATTCAGAAGTTGCTAATCTTACTTTAGTAATTTTAATTTGAGAATAACTCCATGAAATAAGTTCATATACATAACATAAAGCTTTTAAGTAGTTGATTTTCAATATCTCTATCAATATAGAAATTCCTTTCTGTAAATGCCTCTCCATATGACTGCAACAGACCCATTTTGCAGTTTTCTATATTTCTAAATAGGCAAAAATCACAAAAATAAAGTAGAAAATAAAGGAAACAGAGCTATATCTAGAGAATGACATTTGGTATCAAAAGTAGAAAAGCTATTTCCTTATTATTGCAGCCCTTATTATTTAAACAGCAACAGCATTCTTGTTAGTAAACTTCACAAAAGCAGCAACCTTACAGTTCTTGGCAAACCATAGCCAAACAATCAGCAATCCTAAACACAGTCACTTAACAGTCTGCCCAATGTAAGAAGAGCTCCGAGTAGGATGGCTGCTTTGTCGCAGTTCAACATGAGATATGTGATCAGGTTCTCTTGCACCGTTTACATAATGGCATTGTAAATTAATAAAATACTACCACAGGAAATTCAAATAACTTAGTTTTTATTGCTTTCCCAAATATTCTCTAATATATATGAGAGAAACCCATCATAACCTTACTGCAAAGCAGTCTAAAATTCTGTATCAACATCAATAATACATTCATTTTGCCACGAGTTTTTTTCCTACACTTTTAACCACAAAAATACCTGCCAACTTAGAGTAAAAGTCAGAAGATTTTTTTAAAGCAATTTAGAAAAAAGAGCAAAATGAGTTTTACAGATAAAGCTAACACACATCTGAATATTTTGAAAAAATCAGAGGGAAAAAAAAGCTATTGTAAAAAATTAGACACCTGAAATTTTTTCATAATAACAGCAGCTTTTGTAGTATTTGCTTCTGTTAAAAGTTATTTATAAATTCTGTTTTACAGATAAAGCTAACACACATCTGAATATTTTGAAAAAATCAGAGGGAAAAAAAAGCTATCGTAAAAAATTAGACACCTGAAATTTTTTCATAACAGCAGCAACTTTTGTAGTATTTGCTTCTGTTAAAAGTTATTTATAAATTCTGTTTTATAATGTTTATTATCTTGTTTAAATTTCAGAATTAAGATATTTGAAAATTGTGAAAATGAAAAGTAAAGACCTTTTAAAACATAGCAGATGGAAATAAATATATTACGTTTCTAAAAAAATGAAATTTAAAAGTATGGTTGTTATCTTTTATATCATAACATTCTTATATTTATTCAGATAATCTTCTTATAATTTATATAGCACAAAAAATAAGATTTTTTAGACAAACTGATTTTAAAATTGCTAGAATCTTGATTAAATGCCAAATTTGGAAATACACAACAAAATTCATACAAGAGCAAAAAGGGAAAAGATTGTTTTTTCGCACAATTAAGAGAATAAATTTAAATGGTAACCTAAATTTTTTACATGAGTACGTGCTTAATATACAAATCTCGTGACAAATCGCCAACAGGCAAAATCTTTCATACTCTTAAAAAAAAGGTGGTAAAAAATTAATTTCATGCATATAAATCTTAATTTTTTTTTAAATCATGAAAAATTCATAAAATTAGTAGATAAGCTTTAAGTTTTAATAGAAGCTATAATCTGACAGAAAAACTGCCTAAACAGCCAACCACCACTGTCAAGCTTTTTTTTTTTCCGGTTGGAATGCGCTTTAGCCCACTGCTTGGCGGCGATTGTTTTTGAATGAGCAATAAACGCGCCAACATGGGTAACTCCGTATATCCGTCAAAATGGCTGACTGTTTGTACGTTGCCTACATTGTGCAATTCGCTGAAGTTTTTTTAATTTTAAAAGGAACGCTGTGCACATGGCATTTTCTTGTAATTTATTTTCGTTATTTTAGCTTATTTTGTTCATTTGTGTACGCTGCCTACATTGTGCAATTCGCAGATATTTTTGTTTAAGTTAAAACGGAACGGTGTGTACATGGTATCGTTTGTAATTTTAATGCCCTTTTAAAAAAATTCCTTCTTTCTTCGATGCCATTTTGGTTACGTTTTCGCGGAGCGTGTCGGGAAGGTTATGTAACGGCATAAAATGTGTAAGTATTACAACATAAAATGTAAATAATTAATTTAAACCTAACTGACAAATATTTTAATGATCATAATGTTCGTTTTGCATATTATTTTATTATCTTTTTGTGGCAACAGTTTCCATACTAATTTATGATTTAGAATTCTATGTTTACAATAGGTTTTCGCGGAGCGTGTCGGGAAGGTTGCAATTGCAAAAACGTTTCGCAGAAGCGCGCCGAATTGGCGATTTTCAAAACATCGCCAAGCAGCATTTTGACCTTTTTTTCAAATTTTATTAATTTTACGATCCCCCCCCACAGGAATACTACAGATGGTCTCTATTGTTTCCAGTAGTGCTGAAGCAGAATAACTTTATACATAAGTAAGTAGCTCTCCCCAAATTCAAATTATTTTAATTGTTCCAACAGATTTTTTTTCCCCCAGAATATCCTCCCTTCCTTTTTGAAATGTCCTATTCACATCCTTAGTCCTTACCCATAAAGAATTTCCATATAATAAACAAAGAAAGTACAAGCTGTATAAAGTTCAAACTTTGACCTTTTGATGGTCACATTTTCATTACAGTAGGTTACAGCATAACCATGAGATTAACGTCGAAGTTCAATAAATTTCTTTTTTCATTGCAAATGAGATGGTACTTCACTGATAACACCCATTTTGAAAGGCTGCATGAAAATGCAATCAGAAATTTTGAAGTTTTTGTTCTGGGATAGCAAACTCTTTTTTACCATGTACAACATAAATTTGAAATGGCTTCACTACATGCCACATGGTTTGAATTCTATATTCATCCACAATGTTTATTCCCACATGAATGGCAGTTAAGAGATGAATATGTCAAATGAGAAAAATTAAGGAACATTTGCAAATTTTCATTGGAATTTGACTTTTAAGGACCAAAAATCATTTTAAAAAAATCTAAGGGCTAAGGACTTTACGAATCCTGTCTCACAATCATTAAAAAAATCTAAGGGCTAAGGACTCTACGAATCCTGTCTAACAATCATTTCTGCAACTATTTAAAATTTTTACTCTCAACATGTTTTCAAAAATAACATTATCATTAAAATTAGTAATCATACTATCATTAGTGCACACATTAAAAAGAACATTAGAAGATTCGGTAAAACTGCATATTACAGGCCAGTTTGGCGCATTTTCGAAAAGTCGCCAAATCGGTTATTTTCGTGCGTTTTAGAAAATCACTAACTCATCATATCGCCATATTAGACGGTTGCGAATTTGAATGAATCCTGCAAACAGGCAAAAAATTGATCATGTAAACATGCTAAAATATCTAAAACAGATGTTCAAGAAAAACAACGATAAAGTATTTGAAAGTTAATAACTATGTATTTTATGGCATCAACAATATTAAAACTTTTCATAATATATACCATTTTTAAGACAGTAGCAAAATGGAGTAAAACGTTTTAACATGAAATTTAAGAAATTGTAATGACCAATAAATGATCGGAAAGCACTGATTCATATTTAATCTAAAACTTTTAAAAAAAAATGCAGAAGAAAAAAGATAAAATTCAAAATTTCGATCTACTGAAACATGAGCGATAGTATAGTAAAAAAAACAAAAAGCGGTGAAACAATTTTAACTACGTAATTTATATTTTTACAATAAATTTTTATTTATAATAAATAGTAGAAACTCACATTTGTTTAATATCCACACTAAAATGTAACAATACAACGGAGATGAAATTCAAAATGGCAGGCTCATTCAACATCAACTGTATGGCTCATTTCAACCATGAGCTTAAACACATATAATGGACACACACCTCCATTCACGCAAATCTGTCGCATCTTTTATTTCAAGTAATTTCACACTATTTTCACACTTAGGACATTCGTACATATTCGCAATCAAACCATAATTCATGCACCATTCTATCACACATCTTTCGCTATTATCTTGCGAACGAATCAAATAAGAAAAATCCACACGTTCAACTCTTTCGACGTCAGCCATTTTGCTCACACAATTTACTAGAAGCACAGTGAAATGACGAAAATTCAAAAAGCCCGCTTAAATGCTATAAACTGTAACCTTAAATTCTAACGATTTTCATGAAGCCAAGAGGTTAGATTTGGCACGATTTCGCCAGTCGCTTCATTTGGTGGCTGGCCCATAATCTGCAGTCTAGCCGAAGATTCAATGACAGTCTTAAAATTTACATTGAGAACATTATCAGAATTAAAGCTAGCATTATTTGAAATATTATTAGTATAGGTGCTATTTTTGGATCCACTGAACCGTTTAAAAGATCAGTTTTCAGCTATGGATTTTTTAACAGGTAGTAGTCTGGTTTTTATATAATTTCAAGAAATGGAAAAAATGACAGCTAATACTTTTAACACTACAATTCTAATAATTTTACATACTATAGTGTATCCTATGGCAATACTAAATTATGCAGACATTACTACATTAATGGTAAAACATAAACTACATTAATGATCACAATATTCACATATTAACTTAATATCTCATTCACAACAAATTTAAACTTCATTTTCCTTTCCAAACTTTCTTTGACATACTAGCACATAAGTTTATCAATGTTTTAATTTGGATATTTTAAATTAGCATGCAGAACAATAAAATTATTAATTTTGTAGTATTTCATTTTAAAAGCCCTTACATTGATCTCGTTAGCTATTGTATCAGCAGCTTCATCAAAGATAGGTCCCAAAATTTGACTAAATCTACACCAATCTGCATAAAAATTCAGGAATACTAGTTCATGTGTTTCTATAAAATAATAAAGAAAATTAAATTATTAAAACAGGAAACTGTTATTGACTATATATATTAAAACAGAAAAATCAAAATTTAGCTACTTAATGCCAATTGAAATGAACTTACTAACATAGTGGTCAAAATTACTTTCTGTTAATGAAACTGCCTTTCCTTCTGCATAGTCAAGATTCAGCAACTTGAAAAAGTAAATTTGATTAATGTGACAACATAAAGCAATTTAATTCCCAATACATACAAAATATAAGGATCTTCAAAAGAAATTAATAAAATGGGAAGGTTTTAAGATACTAGGTAAAGTCAAATTATCAACACTCTTGTTTTCTAATTTTATTACCCAGAAAAAAAAAAAAAAAAGTTTGCTTGACATCTAGCCTGCAGATTTTATGAAACTAAGCTATATATACACTCCTACAGTAGCAAGAAAAATTATATAATCACAATGTCATACTTCAATCACCTGACTGAAGTTTGACATATTCTGATGCACGGCATGACATGACACCCGAACCATGCATGCGGACTTGTAAAAATTTTAAGATGTTAAAGTGAAAGTGTGAATGATTTTCGATTTAAGTTATTTTTGTATTACAGTGATGCCTTACACATTAAACACCCTGCACAACATATGCATGCATAGACTGAAAAAAACTTGCATAATGAACTATGTCCAATGCTGTTAGGTACATGTGAATATTACCACACATTATCAAAATCTAAATACAGAATTTAAATCCTTTTAGGTTCTATTCAGACAGCAAGTAACTACAGAAAATGCAATTGTGTATAAACAGACAAGACAAAATATATAGAAATATATTTCTTATTATTATCATCACAAAAGAACTAACAGAAATATCAGGATATCTCAATTAAGCTGACAAGAACTTTTCAAATACAGTCCTACACAGAAAAGGAAAATTAACCATTTGAGACATCTTCTAAAAACTGCAACCTCCCAAAAAAACCAAAGTGTGGAAGTGTCACAGATTATTTAAGTTTTCCACTTCTAATGAATATATCTTGTGCTGTTAAACACATAAACTGTCACAATGTATGGAATATTTCAATATTTTTATAGCTAAAAAAAAACTCAATGTTTCATATTTTAGTAGAATTTTAATATTTTTCAAAATTTTATATTTACTAATTTTTTTTCAAAAACTAACCAGAATTAATTCTCATAATATTCTATGGTAAACAGCATCCTGCAAAACAAATGTCATCCTAGAATGGATTATTTTCATAATGCAAAGCACCGTCATATACTCATACTATTTTAAAAATTGATAGAAACTGTGTTCCACAGATTTCAACACTAGAAAAAATGGCAAATTTCCCTAAAATCATAAAAACGACTTTCAATTTCATGACATTTC
Source organism: Stegodyphus mimosarum (assembly GCA_000611955.2). Taxonomy (NCBI): domain Eukaryota; kingdom Metazoa; phylum Arthropoda; class Arachnida; order Araneae; family Eresidae; genus Stegodyphus; species Stegodyphus mimosarum. The sequence continues at coordinate 665,781 of KK114328.1, forward strand.
ACTGGAACTGAAAATGCAATAAACTGGCTTTATGCAAAACAGCACTTTGCTGGTTTTAAAATCTAGTACTCTGAAAACCAATTCTGATACCTGCCTTAATGACTTCCATTACTGGAAATATATTTTGACATTGTGACAGTAGTTTTTAAGCAATCATCAGGCATAAAATATTATGAACTGCATTTCTGCTGATTTAAACAAGATCTTCAATGAATCTCATAGACATTCGATTAAACAGCTATTCATATACATCCAGATGCTCTTAGTTCAAGGATGTTTACTATCACTTGTAAAACAGGATACAATTGTAACATTGTTAAAACAACCTATAACAGCAAACATAAATTTTTATTGCCCAAGAATTATGCATTTTCAGAATTTCAACAAATAAATTTCCATACTTTATAAAGAAAAGAAACAAAATTTCAGAAGCAAATGAAAATTTTTAAGAATTCCATTCTGGTATCAGATATTTTAAAATGTGCATCTAATAAAATTTTTATTTCACTATAAATATACATATAATTTGAATAATTTTACAGTGGATAAGAACCATTCTAAAATTTAAAAAATATGTTAAGTACATTTTACTCTTAAGCCGCTTTTATAACAGTCAAGAAATATGACAAATTAAGAAGGGAAAGATGAAACTATCTGATAGAAATACTCAGATACATAATAGAAATCCTTAAACTTTGTAAAAACTTTCTTTCTTGTTCGGGGTTTTCAATCATCTTTAATATAAAGAATTGTTTCAAAATAAATGCTACAGCTTCAACAATAAATTTTAAAGCAGAAGCATGTGTAATTTAAGTAATCTGATTATACTACAATTTCATTTTTCATATTCAAGAGTGACATTAGAGCTGTTGCACTAGGCAGCAAAGTTGGAGAGGGGGCAAAACTCAAGAAGGCACCAGGCAACAGAATTTAGAAGCTGCAGAAACTTATACCAAGACACAAACTAAGGCCAGCGCAGCACATACTTAGTTTATTATAATTTCAACTAAAGTTATTGAAAAATATTAACTTATCTGCTCTTCTTCCTTCCCCTCCCCCCAGGCTGACAGCATACTCAGATTAGTATTTCTATGAAACTTCCATGCATGAAATTTAAAAACTGGGAAAAAAAAAAGACTTTCTCAAATATAAAATTTTATTCATCTGAGACTACCTACTTATAATAAAACAGGAAAAGATGATGAATGAAATAAAAAAAAAAACATACTTTTTACACAGTTTAATAATCAACAATGAAAACATTAGGTTACAATTAATTTTTAAAGCAAGCAATCATATCAGTTTGACGTGTATTTCTAAAGAAAAATACTATTTGTGTGTCAGCTCATAAAGCAGAAAAGCTTAAACATTTAAACTAAAACACATTAAAGCAATAAACGATTATATAAAAAGCAGAGAGCATTCAGGGATACCTAATAGGATACTTAGGGCAGTTACCTAAAGCTAAATGAAGTTTTATAAATGGATCATATTAAGTTTCATATGAGTTAGTTGAGAAAAACGCCCACAAAGGTAAACCCTACTGCTGCAGGAAATAAAACTACAAGATGAACTACCAGTATTTTACGGCTTCACTCATTACGCTGCCAAAGCTTTAAAAATGAAACAGTATTTTTCTTCCATTTACAGTATATTTCCAATAATTTAAAACTGACATTTTAAGCGTACGCTCCTAGAAAGGGACCAGAGGAAAAAAAAATCCGACAACAGTTAATTTCAAAACCAGGACTCACTTACGAGAAATAACACACCGGTATTACAAGGATAGTTATATCTTTTACTATAGAAAACTTCTGAACATATTCTAATACTATCAATTTACAAGTTTTAAGTGACAAATTGATAATCGGCAGTTCAGAACTCGGGGGAAAATATGCTTTCTATTAGGAAAATTACTAACTCAGCACATAATTAGAACTGCAATTCATCTCAATATAAACATACGTTTCTGTTACCCATACTTTAAATTGAAATCTTGTTAACTTACCACAGAAATAATAGATTGAAAAATAACTACGAAAATAATATGAGGCATCCTAAACAAGATTTCAGGAAGAAAAAAAATGTGTTATAAATTGCTAAACAGCATACTATACTCTGAGGAATACAAAAAGTAACGTGTAAATACCGAGACCAACTCCAACCCCACACGTAATTTTTATAGTTGAAATTTAGGTGGAGATTATGAAACCGCTAAACATAGCAAAATAAATAAGTTGAGGCGCGGTTGATAACGTGATTATAAATGCTGGAATTTAAAATTTTAAGCTCTTTGGGATAAACAAACCTATTTTATAAAGAATAAAAATCAATATTTAATTAAAGTTTAGATTATTTAACGATTAAGGTCTTTTTAAAAGAAATTAGTAATTACTTATGAAAGCGTATGTGTGTGTTGCATCTGAGTATTTCCATTAAAATGCCGTTTAAATGCATACCTGTTGTATTTCATTAATGGAATTCCAAGGTCTTTTGAATTCATTACCAAGAAATAAAGCAAACACAATTTTTAGTAAAACTATTCTAATCGGCAAATATCTGCCAAACGCGAATACCGCTGAAACTTGACAAGCATCTCTTTCTACGGAATGTTTCAATTCCTTACAACTTAAAATTTCAAATCTAAATTACCTGTTTTACGTGTTTTTCAAACACAAAGCGTTAAGAAAATGAAGATGAAATTTTACTAACTCGCATCTCTTTCATTCTCGAGTGATCAGACAGAAAAGAATAAATCGGCTTTGCATATATTGTTACCTGCAAACCCGTCAAAAGTTAAACACGAAGTATATTTTAGTATTATATCGCAGGAATCATCACACACCCTAGTAAAGATCATGAGATCAATTTGCAGTTAGTGCTTAGCTTACCTTTAAACATAACATACGTATAAAAGATAAAATTAATTATTACCTGAATATACCACAAGCTTGATTTTAGCTGTTATTTATAATAATATAAATATTTTTCATTGCAGTCTCAGCATATTATTCACAGAACAGATTGCTCGAAGACCGTAGCCTTGCGCACGCTATAAAAATCAGGTACAGATAATCATTATAAACTCTAATCACGGCAGTCAGCACTTAAATCTTGCACAATGACCTCATCCCTCGTATAAAAGAATCTCTACATACCCTTAGCCGAATATTTTTTTCAGAAAAGCTGAGGATTTTCAGTTTAGTAAACTATTCCTCTATTTCCGAGAAGGGAATACTAGGAAATTATTAATTAGTGAGAATCTTCGCAGCTCATCTCTTAGGTGATGAAACAAAGTTTTAAGACCGGTACCACACGTCCATTTATTTTTTGAACAACTGTTTCAAACAAATTTTTCGACCTACTTTACCCCTGAAACGCACGATTTTTTCCTTTCTTTCTCAAAATATTATAAGTCATTCGGTTTCAAGCTATCAGCATCGAATTCCCGATCATCAAACATCATTTGTAACGGAGAACTAGCTTTCCGTTGACATGGCAATTCAAAAGTGATCCATCCTGATTGGTTGTTTTATATCATGGGACAAAGCAGGGAAATTGTACTTAACTGTTGTTCTTTCGAAATGTTTTGAAAGTGTGATACGACCTTTATCTCTGAAAGTAAGAAATATATTTTTTCCCTTTTTTTAGCAAAAAATTGAAAGTTGTTCGTTTTCAACAACTAATCATCTATCAGCAACGAATGTCCCGTCATCAACAATCCTTTGCATTGGAGAACTGGATTCTATTTTACATAGCAACCCCAAAACAATCCACAGTGATTGGTTGTTTAATATCGTGTGACAAACGAGAAAAAATTGTTCTAATGTGTTGTTCTTTCAAAATGTTTTGAACGGGTGATACAACTTTAACAACGTCGACGCCAGAACGTTTGCAATAGGCATGGCCTGCTAAGTTCAATAAGTAAACTGATGGAAGCTGTGATATTACACAGACTGAACACCTATCTACTGGACAACAAGATCATCATACCGTACCAGTTTGGGTTCCGTCAGAAACATTCTACTACGCACCAATTATATAGAGTGGTGGAGCATATCAGCGAAAGATTGCAGAAGCGCAGTGTGACTGGTGGCTTGTTCCTGGATATAGCTAAGGACTTCGATCGAGTATGGCTGGATGCCCTGATATACAAATTACACAACCTGGGATTACCAGGCTGCATCACAAACACAATTAAGTTCTACCTGACAGGTAGACACTTTATCGTTCATGTTTCAGGTTCACTTTCCATAAGCCGGCCTATCCAGGCTGGCGTCCCACAGAGGTCCCTCTTGAGCCCCACTCTATTCAACATTTATGTGAACGACATACCCACTACACCCAACACTACACTCGCAATGTATGCTGATGACAGTGCGATCCTTATACAAAATGCATTTGTTGATCCAGTTTTAAAACACCTACAAGAACACATCCAAGCACTAGAGGCTTGGCTAGTCCAATGGAAAATAAAAGTCAACGTTGTAAAAACCAATGCTATATTGTTCACTAAGAAAAGAAAATTTCCGGATTGTCTACAAATGTATGGTGAAAGTATCCCTTGGGTCAAGCAGGTCCCTTATCTTGGGGTGATCCTTGCTAAATCTCTCACATGGAACCCACACATTAAACATATTATTAGTAAGTTTCGAGCGCGTAAAGCGTCACTATTCCCCTTAATGGCTCAAAACAGCGTTCTTTCTATTGACAACAAGTTGCTCATTTACAAATCCGTGTTGCGTCCCATCATTAGCTACGCCTGCCCAGTTTGGGCGTATTCCTGCAAGTCTTTAAGAAAAAATTTACAGGCAGCCCAAAATGGGGAACTCAGACAAATATGTAATACCCCTTGGTATGTTCGAAACAAGCAGCTCCACAAGGAGCTTAACATTGAGGAAATTAAAATATTCTACAGCCGCCTTGCGCGGAAATTTCTTGAGCAGCAGGAGTTAATTGACAATCCTGTGATTACCAGTTATAGTTATGACTGTAACGACACATTGTATATAAAGCGCGCTAGGGCCATCATGTGTAATAATCTAGTTTAATAATTATGTATTATGTAATATATGTATTACAACTTAACATGTATATATTAGTTCTTTGTATCTCATAATCAGTATGTTTATGTACCCTTATTTCACCTAGTGGCACCAAAAGTCTCGCACTTGCCTGTTATTGTTTCTTGCCATGCATATGTTCTCTTTACAGGTTTTCTGTGCCTGACCTGCTTTCTACTACAAATAATGAATTTTTATTTACATCTACTTAGAAAATATTGAGTACAATTTCATGATAATTATGTATTTCCCTTATAAGTTTATGATCTCTAAGATCCATTCTGTTACAATTCACAATATTCGTAACTATACTTACCTGTTCGATGTGGGGTATGGTTCTTAGAACATAGGCACCCTGGTGTTCGGCACCGCAGTTACATGGAGAATAGGCATGACCGCATCAAGTGGCATATTTTATAGGAAACAAAATTTTTAGAATTTAGTAACGAACCGGTTTGGAGTCGCAGAGTTTGGAGCAGGCAGCAAAATGTTTAGCGCTCACTCTGCTTTTAACTTAGACATTCCAGTAATTGCACGTATATATTTTGAGTCATTCATAGAACTCACTTGCTTCAAAATATGAGGATTTCAAACCAGTGTTAAGCCATTCTCCATTTCGGGTTCTTTTCGGAGAAAGGTCTTAGTGGCGACATTTGATTTATATATAATAATACAATATATAATAATATTATGATCGAAACTTATTTCCAGATATTTAATATTTTACAACTTTTTCTGCTCTGAAAATAGGTTATGAGTGTGTATGTTTGACAACTGATTACTCGTTTAGATTTGTTGCCTAGCGAAATTAATATTATAAGTCAACTAATGCACATTTACTATAGAAACATGGTAACTATTTTTGAATCTGACTTCATATATGCAGTACCGGTGCAAGAGCGTGTACAACAATACCTAGCGCCGATCCTGCATATATGTCAGTCACATTCCTATTTCCGCACAAATTACGATATCTATAAATAAACGAGTTAAAAATAACTCAACGTCATGCCTTGTGTGGCATTCTTGCCAGCAAGAATAACAATAAAGCTGGTAAAATCGTGGTACGTGTGTTAGACCAGCGGTGATTTATGATATTCTTATTCGTATCTGGAGAACAGTCTTGGTGGCCAGGAAAGTTTTAGGCCTTCGACAGAGTATGGCTGGACGCACTTATTTACAAATTACACCGTCTGGGTTTCCCAAACTACATCATTAACATCACTAAATCCTACCTAGCCGGTAGACACTTATTAGTTCACGTAGCTGGCTCCAATTCCACTGTCCGCCCCATCAGGGCTGGGGTTCCTCAGGGGTCCCTCTTGGGCCCCACACTTTTTAATATCTACTTGAACGGCATACCTACAACATCAAACACCACCTTAGCTATGTACGCTGATGACACAGAGATCCTTGCTCAAAGCGCATTTATTGGTTCAGTTATCCAACGATTACAAAATTACATACATACACTTGAGACTTGGCTGGTACAATGGAAAATTAAAGTCAATGTATCAAAACGCAGGCAATCCTATTCAGTAAAAAGAGGAAAATTCGCAAAAACCTGGTGTTCTACAGTACTCCAATTCCCTGGACAAAGCAGGTCCCGTACTTGGGGGTGATCCTCCACAAAACTCTTTCATGGGCCCCACATATACACTCTATTATTCCAAAGTTTCGGGTGCGTAAAGCTAAACTCTCCCCCCTAATTGCTCAAAACAGCGTTTTATCTATCCACAATAAGGTACTCATTTATAAATCCATTCTGCGTCCACTTTTGTGTCATGCCTGCCCAGTATGGGCGTATTCTAGAAAGAGTTATCGTGTGAGGCTCCAAGCCGCCCAGAGCAGTTCACTGCGTCAAATTGCTGGCGCTGAGTGGTACGTTAGGAATTCTTATTTACATGATGAGTTAGGGGTCGAGCTATTAAGGACCCACTATTATAAATTTGCCAAAAAATTTCATCAGAGGCAAAGTGCTATCTCCAACCCGGCAATTAAAATTGCCGATTATGACTTATCTTAATAACATGATCTTAATAATATGTATCGTCCGCTTGCTATTCTCAACACTTGGATTATGTAATCTTGTCATATTCTACTACTTATACATGTTTTATGTTTATTTTCTTTTGATTTACGAATTGTAATTACTTATGTACCCTGTCAATTTTTATTTACTCCTTTTGTAGCATCTCTGCTTGTGTATTGTGCTTGTCTGTTGCATCAGTTACTCGGATTATGAGCTTAATCTGATTTGCATATTACCTTTGTCTCTAAGTTTCAGCTATCTAAGTTACGGACTCGAACAGCTCCACACATTTTAGGCATATTTACACTTTACATTAGTTATTAATGCTCAAGTAATTTCTAATCACCCCACTACAATATTTTCAGTTGTTACTTTTTATGAATGACATTCGGTTATTTTACGTCACTGTTAGGAACACCACAACATATTCTACATGGGGTTGGGCCTTCGGCCCAGGGACCCAGGTGTACGGACACAATTCCACAGCAGGAAAGTTTTATGTCCTTACATCACATTTGTTACAAGGCATGAACCTGGATTCCCCGCCTGCAACTGAATCGAAGTAAGTATCCATATCGTAGAAACACATGTTGTTACCAGCTTCCAAGGCATTCACAGTTCCTGCTTTCTCAAAGTAAGCTATGAAGGCGGCTCACCAGCGCAATGACTTTCGTCCTAAGCCTATTGCCAATCGGAATAGCTATGAAAGCAGAGTTTTTTAAAACAGAGGGCATGCTATTAGTTGCTTTTAGCAGCAAAAGAGTGAAACTTAATGATACTAGTTGCTATGAAAGACTGAGGCAGTTAAACTAGACAATTCGGACGAAACTATCTAGACTACCCTAAAAAGATGTGGTATTGCTGCTCGATAGCATATAATTCAATTATCATTATACGTGATTCGTTACGATGCTTCAGATGAAAGATTATAACACCCTTCTTAAAAATCAGTCTTGGCAGCCAATGATTTTCACCTTTTCGAAATTCGAAGAACTTGGGATGATTCGCAACCAATACCGATGTCATCACATGGTTTTGCGGGCAATTTTTTCATGTCAGTTTGTATGGTTTGATGTGTCGTTTGAACGAATGTGTAAGAAAACGTAGAGACGATAAAAAAACAATATTCGGCAGTGATTTAGTGTTATGTATCTATATCCATATTTTATAATACTGAGGCTGGTTACTTTATTTCTTTCAATCGGTTTTGAGTTTTCTGTTTTACTACCGACTTTTTAGTTAATACTAATTTTCTTTCCCTTTTCGTCAATTGAAATCATACAATAATGGTATTTATATTTTCAAACTAGATAATTTTCTTAATTGTTCATGAATGCTCAAGTGCATTTATTTAACGCAAGTTTGGTCAAATAGTAATCCAACATACCTCCATTATCGTAGAACAATTTAAAATATATAAAACACGAAAGAAATTAAATATTAATTCAATAGTTTGGAATAAATATTTGTTTTTAACTAACAAAGTAATTAATAAAATTTAGACTGGAATTATTTATTCGTACCTTGAAACGTATCAAATTTGAGGCCTAATCCCTAGTATATCAGTTTTATCAGCGAATGTAATCCCGGAATTTCGATATTTATCCTCATGTTGAGTTTGAAGTAATGATCGTGAAACTGTGTGAATGCTGTACTTGGGTAAATATTATGCCAACTGTATATTTTTCATTAATGATGTAGCATTGTAATTGTTTTATATATATGATTATTTTTTCAGTAATGCTGCTGTGAAGTATCATCATGCCTCCCAAGAAAAAAGCCCCTGAAACAAGCAAAAAAGCGGATTTAAAAAAGAAGGAAAAAATAATTGAAGTTGGTATTTTTAACTGGCCTATATTAATTGCATAAGTTTTAACACGCTTCATGATATTTAAAAAACATATGTTAACTTAATTTTTACTGATAATTAGTATATTTTATACAGTTGAAAATATTAAATATGTAAAGCTTGTAAAAATTTACGCTCTGTATTTTGACTATATACTTGGTATATTTAATAACGTAAAATAGCGTAATTTATAATGCATCCTTCGGATCAGAAAAGAAAGCAAAGTCGAAAAATATTTATCTTTTCTTTATGATTAATTTTTAAGGATAAATGACTTGCATGTAGGCATATGACGATACCTTGACTTGTCACAGACTTGAAAGAACTAATTGAAAGATTGCGTAGAATATTTCTCAACTGTTTCTTGTTTATGCTTATTTTCCCCCCTCCTTAACATAGTGATGTGAATCCGTTGATTATTATGAATTATACGTTGATTCGTTGGGAGTGTTATTTTATGTTTACATAACTTTTTCTGAACGTATGTAGGCATCTGTTGTATTCTATCATTTGCAAACTTTTAAAAATAGAAAAGTTTTTAATTTTAACATAGAAACGAACGAGTGTTATTAACTTCAATGAAATAAGTCAAGGTTTTTTAATTCTAAAACGTGTTTGTTTTTATCAGAGGTCAACACCTTTAACTTCTGCTTAATTGGTCTATTAAAATAATAGTTTCTTGTGATTTTTTTTATTTGCTGTTTCTCGTGAACCATGAAACAATTTGTAAATACAAATAAAATGAACCATTTCGTGAATACAAATGTTAGTTTCATTAATTGGCAAAAATAAGAGTGATGATGAAAATTTTGTAGTGTATAAAATCTAAAGTTTAGGTATATTTACTACCTACATAAAAAAGAATATTATTGCTGCTATAAAATATAGACTAACCCATTTCTAAAATATTATTGGGAAGTCACAGTAATTTACCATATGCAAATAAATTAAAATATATTGCTTTTATTTTTTAGCATATTCACTTTTCTAATAAATACTGGATTATATACATCAAAATAACTTTTATTTGTTAAACATACATTAATGATTGTTAAAACAATGGATTAAATGTTGAATGAGTAAACAAATTAGTTTTTTGAACTTTCTTGCAAATGATAAAAATTATTAAAACTTGTATTATTTTATTAACTTGTGAAAGGTTAAATTTTCAAAGATTAGAAGAATGTTAGACTTCAGTTTAACAAATAATATTGCAATTTTACCATCCTTAAAAGCATGATTCAAATTTTAAATTTGTTATAAAATTTGGTATTTTTTGCTGTTGGGACCTTGTTTAGAAATATATGTGTGTATGCATGCATATATGTACATATTTCTATATGTGTATATACATGCACAGTAATGCCTGTAAGTATGTATATGCACGTATATACATATCTTTGTATGTGTATATACTTGCATATACATACTTGCATTCATCCATGCATGCATTTCTGAATTTGGTCCCAGTAACAGAAAAGTACGTAAAATTTGTCATAGATGATTATATTGAATTTATGTATGGTATTTTTAATGTCTGCTTATTTGCTTGAAATGTTATTGTCATTTTTGTTATAAATAATTTGGAAAAGTATGTTCCAATAAACTTCAATAAAAATTTTGAAGAAAGAAACTTCAGATTTTGTTTATGTAGGATCCAGCAGTATGATTTAAGAGACATAGCTTTAGGCAGCATTTCAGATAAAGTTAGTATCCAGTTAAATAACTAAAGTTTGACGTATAAATGTGTTAATTAAAATAAAGCAATTCAGGGAACATTTGACCACACTTATGTTTTATGCTAAACTGAGATATTTGGTAGGTGTCAAAAACTGATAGTAATTTGCCATGAGATGTCAGAATTTCTGTTGGTACCATCTTCCATTATAGTCATTTCCTTGAAGTTGTCATGTTTTCATGTTGTGTTCAGTTAATTATTTTCTTAATGGATATCGGAGGTTTGCTCAAAAATAAGTTTTAGACCATTACTGTTCTAACAGTTGTTTTGAATGTATACTGTGGATAATAACTGGCAGTATCTGTCATAAAAATATAAAGAAAGAAAAAAAAAATGTCAGCCGAGTTGCACAGTAGTTTTCTCCATAGCTGCTGAGATAATCAATCCTCAGGTTGCCGAAAATATTAGGTTGCCATCTACTGAGATTCATCATCTGATGTGTTACACCAGATCACGAGACGTTATACTTGTTTGAAAGAAAATGCCTTTTAGTGGGCTGGAAAAAAAGTCGATTGTAGTTCAATACTTTAGGAGAACATTAAGTTTAAAAGACTTAAGTGACTAAAACTGTCATTTAGTGTTATTTACTTTAACAGTGTGTTTATTGAGCTATTAAATATTAATGCCTTTATTTATTTAACTTTTTCATATGGGTAGAGATATATTGAGGGCATTTAGTCTACTATTCAATCAGCAGGGAACAGAAAAATAAATTAGGAGGGGCTGTCATTTTCTGCTCCACATTAAGTAGAAAATTTTAAATCTTCATGGTAAATTAAATTTCTTTCTTTATTTAATATAGTGAACATGTAGGAAATGTACCAAAACTCCCCAGGAAAAGGTTAATATATAAAATGATTTTTTTCTTTTTTTTTTTTTTTTTGATGATGCATGTAATATCAATTTAATTGGAAAAAATGTATTTGGAAAAATGTAAATGCATTTGGAAAAAAGTCTTTAACTCAGAAAAAAACCTGCATTTGTAAATTTTAGATATGAAATTTGCCAAGTATATTGAATAATTTTTGTAGAAATTATATGGTAAAAGTGTATTGAGCATATTTTTAGAATTTCCAAGGTCCTTTTAACTTATTTCTTGATGCATTCTTAGTTAAACTTCTCATATTCTCCCTCCATTTTTTACACTTTTAAGGAATATATTTTCTGGAAATTTTTATTAATTATATGGCACTATTCTCTTACTTAGCCAGCCTCCTGAGGTAGTTTTTATTAAAATGAAAAATGTATGTAATAATTTTAATGAATCCTTTATAATGTGTTCAGCTAGTAATTAATAATAATTTAAATAAATCTATATTTATTGCTTTTAAATCACTTAGTATGTTAATAATGGAATAAATTTGAAAGGAAAATTAAATTTTGTATGCTTAACCAAAAGATGGAATCTGGCACATGAAAAATAGAAATATTTTATATTAAGCAGTTCAGTATAAAGCAACTGAGATTACAACACATTTCTTTTAAAATCACTCAATTCTTTATTGAATTTGAAAAGCATAAGTAACGTATACTTTGCTGAGTGACAACACAAAGTCTTTAAATCACTTAGCTTTTAATAAAAAGTTAATTAAATCTGTACAAAATATGAAGGTGGCCCAATATGTTGAAACTTTTCCACAATCTGAGGAACATACATGCATACTGATTCTTCATTATTTACTAATAGAGATAAAGGCAAAATTAAAATTGTCATATGAACCAGACATATAAAAGAATAGCATTTAATGTTTTAATATTACATCTTATTCAGAATGTTTTAAGATAAAAAATTTATCTCATTTGGACATTTTATATGCATAACATGATCAGATTGAAATCTAATGTGTGAGTCAGATTTAGAGGAACGGTTAGGAAACATATTTTTTTAAAGGGGAAAAATTATATTATCAGAATTTCAGATTATGGTTAGAGAAGAATTTATCAGAAAGTAAAAAATCATGCCTATTATTGCCAGCTGGCATGATTCTTTACTAGCAGACAAATGGAAATATACTATATAAAAGTTAGTAGAAATGAACATAAAATGTTGAAATATTTTGTTGAAGCTTACTCAGACTATATAGCAGTCATGTAAATAATGTAGCTTTTACTCCATTCCTGTCAAAAAGGTGAAAATACCTTTCCGAGCCCTGTCTCTTTTCATTCATTCTTTAACTTTTGTGAATAGCACTAAATATTCTACTGCAACTTATGACAAAATTGAAGACAGTGAATTTTGTATTTATTTGTGTTAATTTTCACATTGTTGAGTACAAAGTCCGAAATCCAGACATCCAATAACTGGTTCTTCAGATGACCAACTATTTTTTTTTTTATTTCTAGGTAATGAGAATTTAATTGTTAAAAAAATAAAATCAGGTGTGCTGTTAAAGTGACTGATTTTCCTGTTTGTCACTTTAATGACAACATATTTGCTTGATTGATACTTGTATTAAAATTGGCTTTCAGCTGCTAATTCATAGCAGCTCTTACCATTTATCTCAGATGATCCCATGAGGAGGCTTGACAGGTTGAAGATTCCTCAGACAGTTCCCTAAGGGAATCTGAGAAAGGAAAAGAGAGGCACTTCTACCTATGAAAAAGTCGCTGCAGAACCATGGAAAGGGGATCTGATCAATAAAAGATAGAGTTCGACTGGAGAGGGAGGCAGGCATCTGTTTTTTGTGGAGTGTGGCTTCTGGAGAGAACACTGGTCACATGATCTTGGATTACTGTTTAGTAAGCTGCAGCCCAAAACTGAGACAAATATGAGACAATTAGGTGGCGAGTCCAACTTTGTAAATGAATTCCAGTATTAAAGTAATTACTCAATTTATTTTCAGTGTATGGAAGGTCATCAGATAGTGCCACTTTTTTTATGGCTTTGAATTTCCCTTTTGCTTCCTAAGATAGTATGGTTTTGACTGATGTTAAGTCATGATCACACTTCTGGCCCTTGAATTGTAGCCTTGTTGTAAAGGGGGTTAGGAACATTTTTCAGTTTGACCTAAAGAATAAGTGAAATGCCAAGGCATATTGTGAGCTTTGTTCTTTGGATGCACTTTGCATTGTGTTGTGGTTAACATTTTTAGTAGTTTGAAGTGTTAACTACTGATTGTATTCTGTCATACTGAGAAGAGCTGTACGTTTGTTTTTGTGGAAGGTTCCAGAACTTTTTTTTTTTTTTGTGTGTAAAGTAAGTTTCAAGCTATCATTGGTCCTGCATA
>KK114328.1:694661-713285 GCA_000611955.2 Stegodyphus mimosarum
ACCATGTTAAGGAGGTCGGTTTTTCTCTCTATGCTGCTCACAATGATTTGAAAAGGTTTTACTAGTTTGATTTTTTACTTTGGTTTTGGATGGATTAGTCACTTTGAAAGATTAGTTCTGCCTTACATGAGGTTGATTTTTATAGTTTCCATTTTTAACACATACAGCTTTGTAATCATCCAATTTCTGTACTAATTTAGAGTATTTTTTTTTTTTTTTCTGCATGTGTCAACAAAATGCCCCTTAACATCATTACTAACTTTGTTTAAGCTGGTCCATAAGTACCAAGTCTTTGAGTGATTCAAGTCTGTAACATTGAAGCTATATTGCCTCTTTTCTAGATAAATGCTTAATTCATAAGTAAAGTGTTTCTATAAAGTCCCAGACTCTCTCTCGTGTGTGGTAAGTTTAATTCGAACTGATTCGGCATTTAATTTGAATTTTTGAAGCAGAATCTTCTGTACATATGAATTATCTTCTATTTTGCCCTTCGATTCTCTTAAAATAATTTGTGAAATGTGTATAGGCAGAAGGCGTAGGAGTTGAGTAATGTAATCTATTTCTTTTATATTAACTTTCTCGCATTCTCTTTGAAAAATCTGCGGGTAGGCTGAGAAAAACAGTCTCTTAATCTGACTGAGAGTTGAAATTAATAAATTCTAATCAACAATATCAGTGAATCTGTTCAAAATGTTATCATTAAAATATGCATTCAGTTTGCTAATAGAAGCCATAACTTGATTTAATATGCGCATGAAAATATTTTAGAATAACAAATTAACGAAAGTTTGAAAATATGAGAATCGAAGCTAATAAATTCTAATCAACAATATCAATGAATCTATAAATCTGATTTCATTAAACAATAATTTAAAAGAAACTTATCTTTGTGGCCCTTTGAAGCTGTGGAAAGCTGGTCACTTTGCCTTCCACATGCTAGAAGCATGACACCATTTTTTACATCAACATACGGTTTAAAAAATTATTGTGACCAGTAGTTTACACCTGAAAAGAGATTGAGCTGATCACCAGTAATCAAGACTTAAATTCGAGAGTTAGGGCTTTTCAGAAGCCAAACTGAAGTTCTCAGCATTTCATTGGAAGTCATTTTGTAAACAGCAAATCTTAACATTTCTTTGGGTGCCATTTTATAACTGTTCTTCTATAAACCCAAACAGTGGCTACCTCTAAAAGTATTTATTAACTTTTCTTAGCAGAGCACGGGAACAGTTACACATACATCAAAACAGAACATACACTGAAACAAAACACTTAAAATTTAGAATTAAAATTGACATTAGAAGTACAGAGACATAATAATGAAGAACCTATCCTCATCATAGCTGGAGGTTGCTGGACTGTAAGTTCTCTTTGCCACTAGATGGCGTTTGTTAAGGTAGTTCAGTTACAGTTGAATAGTTCTGTTACACATTGACTTATTGAATTAAGCTTTGTGTTTCATAAATAAACAGAAAAAAAAATTAATGTATAAAGTTTTAATTCTTATTTTAATTGCATAAATCTGGATTCCTATTTATAAATAAAAATTTTGGTAAGATATGTAAACATTCAGATATTTTGATAAAAAGTAGATTTTATGGAAATTTTTTTTGCATCAGGCTTGCTTGTAAAAAAATTGTTTCAGTGCATTGACATTCAGTGCTGTTAGTTAATAGTGTCTAACAGGCTTATTACTATTGATTTATTTTTCAGAGTCTTTTGCATTATTGTTTTCAATGACCAAAATATCAGAGAATCATGAGGCAATTTGTAGACTGATTTTCATGAGTGATGTATCCAAATTTGACTACAAGTAGAAATGGAAAAGCTTAAGATGTCTCAAAGTGTAGCACAAGACAAAAATACGATTTGAGGAGCTTTTTTTGGTGCCAAAAGTAAAGCTGTTAAAACAAGAATAATGGATGTTTGATTTTAAAAATCTGAAAACTCTTTCAAGTTATATCAAATATTGTGTGCACAAACAGTTTGCATTGGCATGTTTAATCATATTTTCCCAAACAATTTTTAGCATTTGAAAGAATGATACTTGCTTTAGGACACTCTGTTGTAAGATTTGTAAAAAAATATCGTTATCATTAAGTACAAGGTGTCTGATATGGAACTATCACACTACTAGCTTAGAATCACCATTTACTTCCAGTTCTGTTGCAAAAAGTGAGCTACAGAATGTCATCAAGTCATGTGTACAGCTTTAGGTACTAATGTTCTATTATGTGACATGTGGAAGTTCGGTACCGAAAGTTAAAAAACAAGGGCTATGACATTCAAGAAGCAGAGCAATCTGGCCAGCCTGCTGATGTTGATGAGGCCTGCCTGCGAGAACTTGTGGAAGAAGATCAGTATGCACTAACTGAAGAGTTTGTAAGGAGTTAGACATTAGTGCCATGTCCAATAGTCGCATTATGCATCGCAAACTTGATGTACAAGTTCAATCGCTGGATGCCATATGAGCTGACTCAAGCAGATAAAGGCAGACATGTTTGGGCTTGAACTAATCTGCTAAAATATCAACACAAAGACAAAATTCTGGACCAGATTGTCACTTGCAATGAAAAGTGAATTTACTTCAGCAACACAGGCCGAAAAGGTTGTTAGTCTGTGGCCGGTGAGCCCATCGACAGTGTTACAAAGCACAATTCGACCAACAAAAAGACCATGCTTTGTATCTGGTGGGATGCCATGGTATTATCCACAAAGAGCATCTGGAAGAAGATAAAACCCTCAACAGTAAGGTGTATAGTGAGATGTTAGTCCGTGTTCAGGTTGCTATCAAGGAAAAACATTGAACTGAATTCCAGCACGAAAAGGTAATGTTTCATCAAGATATTGCAAAGCCATGTGTGTTTGCATTCCCCCCGTTTGACTCTGTATGGACTCAAATAGGATTTTTTGCTGCACCTACCTTATAGCCCCGACGTCGCTCCTTCAGACTTTTACCTTTTTTCACTCCTACAGCTACATCTTACTGGTGCTATCTTCCATTCTGCGCAAGAGGTCCAAAATGAGGTGATCAATTTTTGGACTCGTGCCACCAAGTTTCTGGGCTGAAGGCTTTGAAAAACTGCCAAACACTGGCAGAAAATCGTAGATTCGGGTGGTAATGACTATCCAAAGGTCCTACTTTCATGTTTTTTTTTTCTAACTTTATTAAGAACATTTTTTGGTGGAAAACTTTTGTTACAACCAAATTATTAATGAGCTTTGTTGCAATGGTTTCTTTTTGCAAAAAAGTATCTGAAGTTTCTGCTGATATTTCTTTGTTTTTTCCTCTTTTCCAAGGTTATATATAATTATTTCTTTTTTTAGATCTGCAAATATTTCCTTGATGCTTTAGAAAATAACAAATATGGTTGGTTCTGGGAATGCCCAAATGGAGCTAATAAATGCCACTACAGGCATGCCTTACCACCGGGTTTTGTTTTAAAAAAGGATAAAAAGAAGGAAGAAAAGTCTGAGCAAATATCTATTGAAGATTTAGTTGAAAAACAGGTTTAATTTTTTTTTTGATGTTTTGATTGCTTCTACTAAATTAATTTTGAGAATGTGTGTTTTGTACAAAATTGATTTAAAAAAATTTCCCTTATATTGTAGAGAGCCCAATTAGGTACCAATTTAACTCGAATTACATATGAAACATTTCAACTGTGGAAAAAGAAAAAGGTAATGAAAATTCTTAAAAGAGTTTTTCTTTAGTTCTATTGGTGTTTAATCATTGTCAGCTTGATAATTTTAAATTATTTATATTTAGCTAAAAGAAAAACAAGAGAAGAATAGAAAGGAGGAAGATAGGAAAAGAGCAGAATTTAAAGCTGGTCGTCATGTTGGGGTATTTACTTCTTATATTACATTTTCACAGAATTCTTAATCTTTAGTAGTAAATTATTTCATTGAATAACATTTGAATATATTTTATGAGTACTTTTACTACTAGGAATTTTGCTGGTTCCATTTAACTGCACTTTTAAATATGCTGATCTTCATTCAAATATCTGCAGACACATATTAATATAGAGATATTACATTGAAAACAAAGTGTAGAAAAAGCTGTATGCCATAAGGTATAACAATACAAGTAGGTGTTGTTGAATCTCATATTCTTTGGTAGCATAGACAAGAACTCTTAAGACCCAAGTGAATTTCAAGTACCACAGAGACTGAGAAAGGGTGTAAAAGACCCTTTTATTTAACTCAAAAAAAAAAAAAAAAAAATTAAACAGAAGGCACTATTTGTGCTTACTGCTCAGTCAGCATTTATGGCTCATGTAAAAAATGATAAATTTGACTTAACTAAAAAAAATGTAAATTTGTGCAACGACTGCACAGACAGAAAATGCACAAATTGGCTCAGACCTAAGGTTGGCATGGCAAGCGTGATGGGGAGAATAACCTAACACTGCTGAATAATGCTTTTAACAAAATCAATTAGCAACGTGCCCTTCAGCAGGCAGAACACACTTTGATTCCAACCCTCTAAAACGTTCATTTAAATACTAACCGAACATTGCAGAATAATGCTTTCAACAGATTCAGTTAGCAACATACCCTTCAGCAGGCAGAACACGCTTTGATTCTACCCTCTAAAACCTTCCTTTAAGTACTATCTCCTGTCTGCCTCATCTGAATACATGCGAGCTGGAAATATATATTCTGGCAGGAAAATGAGAAAGACAGTAAAACACATTAACAAAAATTAACTGATTAGTATAATTAAATGAATCCTTACAATATAATTAAATTTAAATAAATACACAAGAACATCAGTTTGATCAGCTGCACATTTATGAAACATATTATCGAAACTTAAGATTTATCATTCTTGAACTGTTCTTTCAAAATAGCCTCACTATTCTTGATGGTAAGCAGTTAGCAAAGACTAACCATGCAAGTTGTCGGTCTGAATTCAAATCCTGGACAATACTTAGATGTTTGTGACCTTAATGTTGGTACAAAATGGAACCATTTAATATTTATTGATCTAACAAAGTGTGCTTTTAGTAAAATTAATATGAAACCTTATTTGCTTTTCCTTGATTTAAAAGTCGGTCAAATCAAATAAAAAAATCCTTGTAATGCTATGGAGAAAGCTTAATCATGCAAATGTACTTGTGTAGTTACATTATGTATATGTTGTTTCAATCTGTGCAGTTTACCACAGCCCAGTGAAATTTAAAAATTAGTGGTATAAATAGTTTATATGTGTATCAGATGAGAACCTATGTAATGTGTTGAAGTACAACAATTTAAAACCTTTTAAGTCCTGCCCTCCCATTATAGTCTGAACTTATTAAGGTAAATGCTTATTTTAGTAATTGAATACCATTTTCTAACTCAGAATAAAGTGAAATTTAAGATTTCAATACATCCCTCCTCCCTTTTTTTTTAATTTTTAAAATTTTTATTTGGATAATTTAATCAGATTTTTAGGTAGTCAAAGTGATATGAATTGTTTGTGAATAGTTTGTATCTTACATTTTAACCAAATTTTGTTGGTGTAAAGCTGATATGATTTTGATTTAGGTATTATTTAGCTGCTGTGGGGCTTAGTTTAGATTAGCAAAAGTTGATAGTAAGATGCAGTGAAGCTGTTCAAAAATAGGCACCTGGTTGAATAGAAGTGTTTCTATTTGTTTGTCATTTATTATCAGTTATTACTCACAATGATCAAAATTATAGTAGCTCTTACAAAAGAATTTTAGGTAAACTGAGCCTTTATTCTTGAACAGCATCTCCATTTTGTAATTTGTTTATATATTAAATAATTTGGTGATTCTAAAATCCTTTAAAAATACTTATCAAATGGGAATAAGTCTTTAATATTGCAAAGCATCCATATTTATGACTTCTCCCTTTGATATCTCCTAACATCTTTCTGATTGCTGTAGTTTTTGGAAACTGGAAATTTTTATTAATTTTTTTACAGCTGTTAACCAAATTAATTAGAATGCTAGGATTTATGGACAGTCTATTAATTTCAAACTTTATTTTTTATATTACTATTGAAATTTAAAATTTTATTTTTTATATCACTAAACATCTTAATTTTTTGATAATGTACTTAATATTTAAATTGACTCAGTATATTTTATCATAAAAATTTTAATAATCTGATCTTTTATAATACTGAGACTATTTTTTAGAAATATATGAATTCATGAATCATAATTTATGGAGTTCAGTTACTTATTATACTTGTATTTTAATAAGATTAAATATATTTAAAATAGCTCAGTGGACGAGATATGTTTACATTTAATCCTGATATGGCTACTGATGACCAAACAGAAGAAGGAGAAGCTGCATTTGATATGAAAACTAGGGAAGAAGAAGAAGTATGAATTTTATATTTCAAAAAATTTTTATACTTCCTCATCGTCTAATTTAAATAATATTATTTGCATAATTCCACATTTTATTGATTTCAGCATATATTCTTATTTAACATATTATTTTTTGTTAAGCAATTATTGTAAACTATTCCCACAATTATTGTAAAGTAAGCCTAATATCTGCTGAGTGTATTAAGGCTTTTGAGCTTTGGAAGCTCATACTGAGCTAAGTTTCTTGCATAGGCAGGCTGTATAAAGTTCTCATGATTTTTGCCATTAATATGAACCAGTTTCAGATAGAAAGCCCTCAAGGAAAGATCCCTTCCTTTGAGCAGATTGTCATGTGTTTTGCCGTAATGAGTTAATTTATCTACCAACCATTACAAATTAGTTTGTCCTTGAAACAAGGTTCGTGATTTTTAAAGTTTTTTAAAGTCTTATAAGAAAAAGTTCAACTTAACTATACAGAATTGTCCAGACTGTGAGTTAAATATAGTAATGCATAATTAACAGTCATTTACTTAAAAGTTTGCATTAAATATTATGTAAAATAATTTTGGCAGTAACAGATAATAATTTTTTAATTTTCTTTCAATGTTTGATATAATAATTTAAATACAGTGGTAACTCAATATATGTCATCAATCTATTCCAGATCCTTAGATGTTTACCAAACAACTAATTCAGTATGAAATGAAGGGAAAATAATTAATTAGTTCTCATAAAGAATCTTGTAGTTGCTAAAATAACATTCTTTAGTACTAAAATAAAAATGCGATGTGTGAAATATATACTGCACATAAATGAAACAGTGCACGATACTGTATATAAATGTTTTTATACTATCCATATCAAAAGAAGCCTTTCATCATACTCTGACATTTCTAGTCTTTGTTTGGTAACCGTTATAACCGATAACCCTTAGCAACAATAGCTGATTTAATAGCATTTTTGTTTTTCATAATTATAGGACACCGTTGCATACCTGCCAGCTTTTACGAATTTTTCGTAATTTTTACGAAAATATGTTTGTCTTTACGTTTTTACGATCGTAATCCATTTTTTTACGATTTTTTTCCTTTTTCAAGTGTTTTTAGAGATTTTTTGTCGAAATTTTAGAATTTTTTGCCAATTCAGCGATTTTTGCCAATTGCATCGTGTTTTACCGCCAACTACCGACTACTTCGAATCCAGTAACCTGCGGTTTCTCCCAACTCGCCGCTTAACCAGCCAATCCAATGCGCTGAACTTGTTTCTCCCACTCTTTTCTTTGTGGGCGCCAGATTATTTTTTTCGCGTTCGCTTCAGCAGCAAGGGAATTATTCAGCTCGGACTCAGCGAACTCAGTTTGAAAGAACTTTATACTAAGTTTGTAAAACCGTCCGTTGTGAAAAACAGTGTGTTGATTCGTGTTGCCTATAATAGTTTGACAAATCAAAAGGATGACAATGATCTTATAATTGGAAATCAAACCAGGGAACTTGTAAATTCTTTGAAAGATCATGAGAAAAAAGAATTTTTTCAATGTGTTAGAAAGTACTTTTCCTCAGCCTGTGATTACATTGTAAGGAAGTTTCCTTTGCAAAATGAAGTTCTTTTAAATGCTGAAGTGGCAAATTTGAAACAAATGGAAAATTCATCTTTTGAAAAGATTCGTTTTTTATTAATAAATTTCCATTTTTGTTAACAAAGAAAATGAATGCCATAATGATGTTTTAGATGAACTACAGAACCAATTTTCTGCTGCACAGTTTGAAGACTTTGCCAGTTCTGGAGAAGATAGACTTGATGTCCTCGTTGGTACCTTAAAAAGAATAAAAAGAGCTGATGGAACACCAAAATATGATAGACTAGCAAAAGTTTTATGTGCTATTCTCGTAATTCCACACAGTAATGCTGAGTGCGAGAGAGCCTTCAGTGTTGTGAAGAAAAACAAAACTATGTTTCGTTCTTCAATTTCACCAAAAACTCTAGAAAACATTTTAATTGCTAAATGTTATGAGGAAACTAATTGTTATGACAGGAAATTTTCCAAAGAATTTTTGGCTAAAGCCAAAAAATGCACTCTAAATTTATTGCAATAATTTTTTTGTGTAACATTAAGTTCTTGTTTTATGTTTCCTAATAAATTTTTTAGTTACTACTAAATTGAGATTTACTAACGTAAGTAAAATTTCCTTTTTTCTATTTGTATAAATTGCTATTTTTTTAATATCAAAGCATGATATTAATTCTTCGTGTTCTTCTGAATTTTGGAGAAATCTTCTGAATTTGGGGGAGAAATCTTCTGAATTTGGGGGAGAAATCTTCTGAATTTTCATCTTTAGAGGTTGGCAGGCATGCCATTGTACTCAGCATATATAGTATGCAGTAGCCAAATCTCAGATATGCGTGCCATCTTCATACTTTACAGCAATCTCCCCCCCCACACACACACCCAAGAGGATCCTAAAAATTTTCTTTATTGCTTGACTATTCTCATTAGATTTTCTAAAACTCGCTTTTAATGAATTTACAAAATTTTAAATAAATAAATAAATAAAAGCAGTAGAACAATGATGAGGCAAACAAAGAGTGGAAAAATTGCTTTGGAATGTGCACCGTTGGTGATCGTACAATGTCTGGAAGATTGCAAAGTATATAAGCACTTGTGAAACAAATATCTCCACTGTGCATCTGGACACATTGTATGATCCACAGAGAAGATCTGGCTTGAAAAAGAAATAAATGACCAAGAAATAGTTTAAATATTGTGCCGGTGACAGTTGTGACCGTAGTAAATTATATAAAAATGAGGCCCCCAAAATCAAGAATCTTCTCTGTAGTTTGTAAAGACACGGGTGCAGTACATTCATCCTTGCTATTTTATTGCGAGGCAAGATGGGTAACACGTTTGAAATTTTTGCAATGTGTTTATGAATCAGGAGATGAAATTACCACTTTTCTAAAAGAGGAAAACCGACATGAAGCTGAGAAGTTTCGTGATGAATTTGAATTACTTGGTCGATATATTCGAGAATTAAATACCTTGAATCTTCAACTCCAAGGAGCAAATATACATATATAGGAGACAAGTGATAAAATAAATGTTTTTTGTAGTAAACTGGAATTATGGAGCAAAAATTTAAAGCAAAAAAAAAACCTAGAAATTTTTGAAAGTGTGGATAAATTTACGAGGCTGAAGAACAATATGTGGAAGTTGTTTTTGAAACCATTAAAAATCTGAATGCTGCATGCTGGCAAAGAATTTTAAAAAGTATTTTCTTGCTGATGATAGCTGGATAGCAAGTTACGAGTGGGTTAGGGATCTATTTCAAAGTACTCCAGAAAGGCCCAGAACTGCTGAATAAAAAATCTTCATAGATTTCACGTCAGGTGGTGAAATAAAAAGGCAATTTAGTAATAAATCACTCTTTGAATTTTGGACAGGGGTGGATGATTAACTTTTTGCACTGAAAATGAAAGCATTTCGTATACTATTACTATCTCCAACATCCAACCTTTGTGAAATTGAATTTTTCGCGGTGGCTGCTCTGAAGACAAAATATAGATCTCAGTTAAACATAGGAAAAGAACTTAAAGTTTCAATTTCTAATATTAAACTTTCCTTTGAATAACTTTGCTCTGCAAGGCAAGCTTATGGAGTCCCTAGTAATTATTAAACTTGTTCTTAATTTAGTATTGATAAATTAATTATCAAATACATTATGCAGTACCGATACATTTATAAGTACATTGTATCAGTGTAAATATGTATTTTATTTTTATTATGCCAGAATGTATTTTGTTTTACTTCCTTTCAGTGAATTGCAAATGTGTATTTTATTTTTTGTTATGTCAAAATATATTTTGTTTTACTTCTTTTCAGTAAATTAATAATTTTTTAAATAATCTTTTATTTTCGACTTTTTGATGTGCTTGCACCTCCCCATGAAGGGTTATCACGCTCCCCAAGAGAGGCATGCCCCACAGTTCGAGAATCTCTGTCTTAATGCAAATGTGTATAATTTTCAAAAGGGCAATTAAGCAAACATTCTTGTATGTTGAGATTAATGCTGATGCTGTATATTAGTCTATCTAAAGATGCCCTACTTTGTTTAAAACATTTGCAGAAAAGACACATGCGTGAAGCTTGCAATGGTTAAATTTTTTCGTTAGTGGGTGTTAGCATAATGTTTATTGAATATGA
This sequence comes from Stegodyphus mimosarum, assembly GCA_000611955.2. Classification (NCBI taxonomy): domain Eukaryota; kingdom Metazoa; phylum Arthropoda; class Arachnida; order Araneae; family Eresidae; genus Stegodyphus; species Stegodyphus mimosarum. Next base: position 705,198 of record KK114328.1, read on the forward strand.
AGACCTATCATCTACAGCAGTATAATTCATGTTCAGTTGTAACTGAAACATCTTTTCACAATTCAGCACATTCTTGTTTTTTGATTAAAGAACCATTAGAGATTAAATATGGCATAAGGCCACTTCAGATGCCTTCTATGTAGAAATGCAGTTTGATTTGGATGCCCACACATAGCAGCATACAAACATCTGATACTACATCTAATACTCATTGAAGAATATTTTACTAGATCTGGTTTAATTGTGTTATGGGATCAGATACATTTTGCGATGGCTGGAGCCATGTCTAATCATGTTGAAAATATGTTTAATGGACAATGGGTGAGAGGTTGGGTGACTGGGATACCTATGGAGGCAGGTTGCATGTTGCAGAGGAAATCTATAGCAGTGTGTATTGCATGTGGATGGGCATTTTAAGGATGAAAAGTAATCCTGGCAGCATGGGTACTACAACAGTACAGGATATTGTTGATATAACAGTGCAAGTTATGCTTAGGTTGACTAAAGGTGTTGTGGTATTATATGCAGTAGCACCCCACATGGTAATGACAGGCATGATAGAAGTATGCTGCTTCCTAAGCCATGGGGTGAGTAGCACTGGGTTGGCCTTCTCTACATATAGATGCAGTGGTCATCAAGGCCAAATCAATGCAACTCCAATCTGTTTTATTCCACCCAGCATTAGTGCAGTACCACAACATACGTTGTTGGTCATAAGCTGATTTTTGTGGTAGAAGTTGTAAGGGGTACCAACAGTGCTGTTCATCCTTTGCCACATGTCATTCAAAGATTCTATGTAACATCAAGCGTCATGGGGAGGGGTAGGTTCCACTGAATGAGGAAAAAGCATAGCTATTTGTGCAGTTGTGGCAGCATGCATTTGCTCAGTTTGTGTGTTGAGTTGTTCTTTGCAGCTAACCATTGCCCTCCACTTGCTGAAGTGAAGATTGTGATGCGTCCTTTCTGGAAGTAGTTCATTTGTATATGATGATTGGGTAGGTCTGCGGGGTATTTTTCTTGGCTATGGCCAGTAATATTATCGTGGAAAACGGTCTGAATTTACATAGCAGAAAAGTGCTGGCTTTTGTATCTGCTTGCTAGGTCCATTGTGGTACTTCTGTATAAGTTTTGTTTCAGTATTGTGTAAGTTTAGTGATTTACATAGCTGGAGTTGCTGTATTTTTATATCAAGTCTACACTTGATATAAAAATATTCATAATGCATTCATTTGCAATTCTTTTGCAATGGTTTTTTTTGCTTCAATAAGAAATTAAGATAATTAACAACTCCAGTTATCACTTTTACATTAAGAATTGCAGCTATCACGTTTTCAATAATTTTGCTATTTTTCCATTTAATTTCTAATTTTTTTATTTAAATGGTTCTTTTTGTAATATATGTACATTTTAAAGTTATATTTTACTTTTTTCATTTTTATAGAATGTTCCGTGCTTAGAAATATCATCTGAATTTTTGAATACTGAATTAAAAGGCATAGATGGTGGAACTGTTGCATCTGTTAGACATTGGGAAAATGCCCAAGGTCTGTATAGTGTTACTTACAAATATTTAAATTTCAGAAATTTCTGAAATGTGAAGAGCATATTAGTCAGAATATAATCATATACTTTGATATGTGTGCTCTTTTATTATTTAAGATTATTTAAAAAAGATGTTTTGCAATTTTGTGACTTTGTTATCTTTAAATCATGTATGTTAATAATTTGTTATTGATTATTGTTCTATAATGATCTCAAGTATGAAAGCTAAAGCATTAAGTTAGATATCTAACTGAAATCTCCATCATAGCAGTAGTTTTTTGTCATAAATTTGGCATTGCCATATGGATCATATTTGTTTAAGATATACTTTAGCTAGCTTTAAAAAGTATTTTTGCTTCCATTATTATATTGACATAGAATTTGCATATATTGATATACATTTTTATGAATCTCAAATTTACAAATTGCTCTTTTTAAAACTGTTGCATTGGTCCCAGAAATATCCAATAAAGCTGTTAATTTCTGTTCTGATTTATAAACTACAGTTGCACATTCTTTTATAAGCTCAAGTTCATTCTTCTTTTTGATATTCTTTTTTTAATGTTGGAAATTTGAACAGGGAAAAATTAAATCTGTAGGAAACAGTGGATATAAAAATTTTTAAACATTAAATCTTACAAATAGGTTGTACAGTAGAGTAATTTTCTTCATTTGCTTTGGAAACTTTAACATGTGTATTGTTTGTCTTTCTGCTTGGAAAATTCTGGTTTCCTAGCTATGTCTAATGAAAAGAAGAGAATGTGTTTGTACAGAAGCTGTGTACCAGAACACATCATGAAGACCTTTGAAAACTATAATGGCGCTCTAGACTTGAAAAGGCCATTTCCTATGCAATTTGACAAAGATATTAGAGCAGTTCTTGACCTCTATCACAACAAATTTTCCATCTTCCAAGAGCCAACATTTCCTTCCAAGCTTCCTATGAACTCAACTTAGTTATATTAATTATACTCAACTTAGTAGAGCCATGCAATAAAAGGAAATTGATTGATATCATTAAAGTGAAAGAGATCAGCACTGTTTAACAGTATCCAAGAGAGGACTTTGTACACACTTATACAGATGGTTCATCTGATCAGACAAACACTGTAGAGGTACTGGAGTATTTCTGACTATGCCAGGTGATACTTATCAACACAAAACGGGCACTGGAGCCATAGTAGTGAATAAGTAAGAAGTAAGGCTTTATCCCCGGTATGTTTGAATCAAAAGCTTTTCAATGTCTAAACACTCTGAGTTAATAATGCTTTATATATTATTCAAAGGCATACATTTTTAAAATAGTTTTTCTTGTATAAAAAATTTAACCATATTATATGTTTTTATTAAATGATTGAAACATGTAAAATTTAAATTAAAATTTTCTGTCTATTCATAAATCTAATCTCTTCAGAGTATTCAGTATCATTATAAATTTTATTTTGAATGTTTTCCTTTTTCTGCAAGATATTTGTAAAAAAAAAATCAAAAGTGCCCCTAACTTCTAATTAAAGCACAATACATCTATGGAATGCATCTACATACTCAGACCAAAAGAAAGGGGGATTGTTCTATATCTCCTGTTCTTCTGGGCTGATAGACAAAATTCAGCTTCTGTTTTTCGTGTCTTGAAAGCATGATTTAGGATCTGTATAATATTTATATATAACATTGTTCTAACAAACATATTTTGACATAAAATCAGACTTTTTCTGAAATAACATGCTAATTTTTTTTCATATTTTGATTCTACAACTCAGATTATACCTAAAAAAACAAATTTTATAAAGTTTGATATGAAATTTAATCAGTAATTCATAAAATTTATGGTGGTGTTCTTTTTTTATTTTGTGCCACTTGGTGAACTTCTCAATTTACGACAACCTATTTCAGTTTCTTTTTCATTCTGCACTAACAAAAAGAAAACATTTTTTTTTGGTATTCCATTTTTTACTTTAAGCACGTTTATTCATATATATATGTAAAATATGAAACACAATTATTAAACATAATTGGAACCACTGGGCAATATACGTTCAAACTCACAAATTTTAATTAAACACATGCCAATTCAAAGGATAAATTTTGCACCACTCTGCAGCATGTTACATAATGCTTTCCCTGTAATTTTTCTGCACTGTGAAATCTTCAAAGTCACAAAGTCTTTGTTACTTCAAAGTCTTTGAAGTCACATGGCTGCTCAGGATTAACACAAGACTTTCCAGCTGTAAATATTATTACAGTTAGCAGGCATCACTTACAGATTACAGTTAGTATGCCTACTGCTGTTTGAAGAAACTGCATTTCTCACTTCACCTTCTTTCTTTATTCTGTGAAATGTAAACTTCATATATAGAAATTGGGGGGCACATTTTGCACTTCTAGTGTGGTACCAAGTTAAGAAGCAAAACTGTATTTCTGAAGGATTTTTCCTGTTCAAAATAAAAATGATGTTTTAATGATGAAGCCAGTTGTGATTTGCCCTCCAGTCTTCTATGCAGCAGTTTTTCTTGACCATGACTAAAGAGTGGCTTGATTTCATCTTCCGCAAAAGCACATCATATATATGTGTGTGTGTATATATATATATAGTTTTTGTAATGTTTAATCAGTAGTACTTTTATTTGTGTTAAATTTTATGGCAGGCACGTTGGGGAAAGAAACAATAAGAATTGAGACTTATGGTATTATGTAGATTTTTATCTATTAAAGTTTTTTCTCTTTTGTCTCAATTATTGTCATTTGACGAAATGCGTAATGGAATTTAGCTATGCATGAGATGTTGCGCTTTTCTCTTGATAAGTCCGCAACAAGCTCGACGTTGGCTAAATTGCCATTTGCTGCCATTCTTTGTAATTTTTTCTGGTGTTTTATGTTAATTTAGTTTGTGCTTAAAATGGTTTTTATTTTTTACATGTTAAAATTTTTATATGTTGAATTTCTTGTATACCAACATTTAGTTTTTAGTTTTTTTTGCGTTACTTTTATTTTTGGGTAATTAATTTTTGTTAAAGTTATTTTAAACTCTGGAACGTAGGTATCAAATTAACTTTTAGGCGATTGCCTTTAGAATTTTTTTCTTTTTGCTTGGAACTTGGATATCAAATTTACTTTCAGGCAAAAGCTTTTAGAATTTTACTCCTTTTGCTTACGTTCAATTTTGCAGTTCAATGCGTAAAATTCTTGACCAAAAGGGCCTCTACGTTCTTATATTACTTTCTATAAATTTTATATATAATGTCAGTAAAGACATAAAGTAAGAAATTTAGAACTACTTTTTCACAAAGATGAAAATTGAAATTCATAATTAATAAATTTCAAATAATCCTATAACTGCAACAAAGAATTTTTAAAATTGTAAAAACCAAAACTCTTAAACAAACATACCCCAATTAAAAAATTTTATGAAATTTAAAAAACTCAAAAGAAGAGGAATTCAATAAACTTCGATGCCATTTCATCAGGGGAATAGAACTTTGAAATCAATTGAAATCTCTCTTCTACAAAAATCCTTGCTTTTCTGTGTCCAGAATTAGCCGATGAACCATTTCAATGTATTTAAATTATAATAGCTTTCCCGAAAGTTCTGGCCCTTCCCCAAAGCAAGGAAAAAAACAAAGTAAATTTTAATTAGAATTAGAAACAAAGTAAATTTTAATTAGAACCTTAAATAAAGAGAATACCATTTAACTTAAAGAAAGAAAACAAAAGTGAAATAATAAAATACTTCAATGGAAAAAATAAATCAAAATTTTTCCTTTAAACAGGCCATGTGCCATATTTAAATAACCAATTTATACACGATTTTGTAGCGCATATTTCTAAACTAAGAAAATCTGAAACTCCTCAAAGCCTAATCTAATGATTAGAGTTTAGGTCTTGACAAATCACAATTTGACTTTTAAAAATACAAGTTTTTTCTAAATCCTATGTTTATATAAAAATATATTTTGCTTTGGAGGAAAAAAGGGGGTCTTTGATGATAAATAGGGGTCCTTTCAAATATGAACAATGGTTTGTTTAAGGAATTTAATATGCAGTAGAGCCCATGAAATATCTTTGCTTATATATATATATATATTTTAAAATTTTTTGCCTTTGACACAAAGTTCTAGTAGAAGACAGCCTGACTTACCTGTGCCATTTTTGAAGTATCATTTGATTACTCAGAAGTATTGTATGCATGTATGATGAACAATTTTAAAATCAGAAAAATGAACTTCGTTGCATATAAAATGACAATAAGCGAAATAGTGGACAATAAAATGGCAAATTACTCTTATGAAAGAAAAAAAAATCTTTAAACTTTTGATTAACATTCTTTTATGTATTTAAAAAATAGCTTTTCATTTATTAATAATAGGTATTTATTAGGGATTATTAATTAAAGGGAAACTAAAGAAATTCCTCATCTTCAGTAAAAGTTTATTTTGAAATTTAAGTTTCAAAATAAATGTTATAATTTATTGGAGATTATAACAAAGTGTGTTTGGCATTATTATCACTTATAACAAATATGCCAAATTTCAAAATGCACCAGTGCATAAATTAAAACATATTTGGGAACTTTTGAATAAAAAACTGATTTTTTGAAGGTATACCTAGAAATACATCTACATTAAGATGATGGCAAAAATTTTATAGGTTATGATTCTAAATTTTTTTTCAAAAAAGTTTAAAAGATATTTAAAAAATAAAAGAAGTAAGAAATTTTATTTGGATTGAACTTTAATTTTAGATTCTGAAAGAAGGAATCAAGTAAATTTAATAAATAAATAGATATTAATAAATGCATACCAAATTCAATGAACACCGAGGAGCTTAAAAGTTTGAGACCTAATATTTTAAAACCTACCGAGGTGATTTTTTATGAAACTTGGCACTTTGACATAATTTTAGGTAGGGAATCGAAATATTGGAAGGGAGGAATCAGTGTGTCATTTCAGACAAAATCGAATTTTGTGCTTATTGTAATTACTTTACATATACCTTTACAGCTGCAACAACTGAACCAGCTGCAGTTGGGGGAGCTGATGATGAAGAAGAAAATAAAGATGCAGTCCCTATAGATGAAAATTTATTTGATGAAGATCTAGATGAATTAGAAGAGGAACTGAAAACTCTTGATGTTGATTGATGCTGGCTGACCTTTAATCAATAAGTGTCATGTTTTAATGGCCTTGGGTTAAATTTGTACAGTTTATTTAATATCAAGTGCATGGTTTTATCTATTTAAACTTAATGTAATAAAACAAAATATTTTGTTTTGCCTGACAGTGCATTTGTGTTTTTTGAATATTATATAGTTGTGAAAAGCTCTGATAATTTAGTTATTTTTAAAAGCATTGCCAAGTTATTTTTGAGATGTGTGCAACATCAGTACAGCCTATCGTAATGCAATGTCTATCTCTGTACAATAAATGTACATTTTTGAACTGTGATGCAAGTTGCAGTGTATCTTTGTATTACATGGTGTTGACGCTAGCCACGAATATAAAAATTAATGATTTAATTCAAAGAATAATAAAATCTCTACCCTTGTATTCCAAAGCTGAAAAAAATTATTACCTTCATAAAGATTTTAAGGAAAACTGTCAAGTTTTTTAAATGTTTAGAATTTCAAGTATTTGAAACATATGATAATTAATTAAAGATAATTTGAAACATCTAATAACAAACCCCGCTGGGGGTATTAAAAAAATCCATATGATATTTCTTTTCCCTTTAGTGAAATAATATTTATTGTTAAAAATGAAATAATTTTATACCTGTGAAACAAAATACTAAGTATACCTTTTTTGACCTAATTAAAAATAAAATTTATTTACCTAAATATAATAATTTTTATTTATTTAGGCCTAAAAACTGAACATATATCTTATTTTGATTTTATTATATTAAAATTAAAGAATTTTTTTTTTGTTTATGTGAAACAAAATTGTAAGATTTATTTATAATCAACTAAAGTTAAACTAAGATTTTTTAACTTTTATTTTATTATTTTACAGCTGGTCTATATATTTGATAAAAAAAATTAATGATCAAGTGCATATTTCTTGCTCACTTTTTCCAATAAGCTTCTTAAAAAATAGGCTTTGTTGTATTATCTTTTTATATTATTTATTTCGAAACAGAAAGTTTAAACAAGTTAACTACAAGCTTAGTTTTATTTGATTTTGGGGGGGGGGAGTGGTTTAGGTAATTGAAATTCTAGATATTTAGAATGTGATGATTGAAATTTTGCTGTACATATCTCTTTTGAGTTCTGTATACAAAATTTCAGTATTTTTATAGTTTGATTTTAAATAGATACAAGGTAAAAATAGAAACAGATGGAAAAGAGAGGAAAATTAATAATTTTGACATTATATTTCACTTTTAAGCTGTGCTGAAGCTGTCATTATTAATTACCAATTTGGTTTTAATTGAAAAATGTGGATTACTTATCTGTATATCAATCATATTTATTAAAATAAAAAATTTAGTCTTTAATGAATTTACTAATACTGTATTTAACTTAATGTTTTTTTTTTTTTTTTTAATTTT
>KK114328.1:713306-731301 GCA_000611955.2 Stegodyphus mimosarum
AAACTTGCTTCATTTTGGAAAGAATTCTATGTTTAATATTCTTGTGGTAAAAGGTAATTGAGAAATTAAAGTTAATTTTTATGTATAATTATTTTAATAAGACCATTTGTTACATAAAATATATGAGGATTTATTCTAAAGTTTGTCTAATATAAGCATTGAAGTAATCCTTTAAATTTATATATTCTGTCTTCTCCTTAATTTTCAAATATATGTGCATCTTTGAAAATAAAATATAATTATTTTGATATAATAACTTCAGTAATTCAAAGTGTACTATTACAGTATGAAAGAAGGATGAAACATCATAAAACTAGGTTATTTACTGATTGTACGTCCCATCTGAAAATTGCAAAATGCCATGACTAATTTTAAACCCTGAAACTGAAGTTTAAAAATGGAATACAGTTACAAAAGCATTGATTTTTGATAAAACTTACATCACTTCCCCTAAATTAATTCCTAGCTACAGCCATTGTCTTATATAATTTATATTATACAGTGAGCCGTGTGATTTCTGGTCTAGGCAGCTGGTTTCATGCAGCACAATCAGTATTCAGCTGGTGCCAAAATTCATTAACTTTGCTGCAACTATTTTTTTCAATTTCTCGGTCAATTTAAGTAAACTTTTTATATATTATAAGGTATTTCTCCCACCTTTTAGCATGCCTTTGTGGTGTAGCGGTCAGCAGGCTTGGAACATATTCGAGAGGTCCGTGGTTCGAGTCCCGCCGAGGGCATTGCTAATTTTTCATTGCTCCAGCTTTAAAAAACAGTACAGAGGTGCCCAAACTAAAAAAAGGTGGTGGATTATGATTCTCCACCACCAGGATTTGGTGATTGGGTCCCCTATTCCCAGTCGCCTTTAAAAGGGGGAATGTATAAGGTATTTCTCACACCTTTTAGCATGCCTTCATGGTGTAGCGGTCACCACACTCGGCGCATACTGGAGAGGTCTGTGATTCGAGTCCCGGCGAGGGTATTGCTAATTTTTCAATATCTCCTGCTTCAAAAAAAAAACCTAACGACTCTACAGTATATATGTTTTAGTTGTATTTTGCCTGTGCTGCTGCTAAACAAAAAGTAAAAAATTTTCAGTTTTAAAACATTATTAAAAAATGCTGAATATTCTATCAATCATCCTCATGACTATAGCCACTAACATGACTATTGTATCATAATTGTGAACAGATCAAATCATGATAATCACTGTCACAGATAATCATGTTAGCTGTGCAGGAGACAGAAATTATTTCTAATTATGGGTTAGAAAGATTTCAAAATTTTGGCCAGACATAAAATGTTCTCTAAACATTCAAGCATATATGCTTATGTGAATTTTGAAGTTGTAATTCCTATTTCTACTAGGATATTTTTATTTTATAAATCAGAAGTTTATGATCCCAAGTTCTGAAATCCTGTACCAGTTTGACTCCAAAATTCAGTTAAAAGAATTCTTTTATTAAAAGGAGCTATAATAGATGTTTTGCTGTCTTTTTTACTTTTGCCCATTTTGTAAATAAAATTTTCCTTGCATGGTGTTGCTTAGCTTGATAATTTTAAACAGCTACTTTGTTATCAAGTTGGAGAAATTTTTATCAGGATTTATATAAAAATTTTATCTTATATCCTGAATTAAATATTCACACCATTATTGTCATTCTGGTAGCTGCGGTTTCTGTTAAGTTTTTATTAAAATAATCTAATTAATTTTCACCAGAAAAGTTGGTATATTCTCTAAATGTTTTCTTGATATCTATTAAACATGTTGCAAAAAGTTAAAAAACTGTCATGTACAAATGTTGTTTTACTTAATGTGATGATACATTTATTGTGACTTTTTATATACTTATGTGGAACCATATTTGGTGTTAATGTAAAAATATATTCATAAATTATATAAGCAAGCATAAAATAATAGCTACAAGATATCAATTTTACCTAAAGTGTCAAATTATTAAATTCAGTTTTAAGTATTCTGCCAATATTAAATCAGCCAGACGTTTTTGACTTCTAAATAAAGAAATAGTTTTTTAAAATTGATGTGTTATGTGTTTTTAATTAATGTGTGCTTGATAAAATGAGTGTTAAATATGAAGGCTTACTACTATGAACAAAAATGACTTCATTAAAATAGTAATGTGTAAGCATAGAATTCAAATACTAGAAAATGCATCTGCTACTAAACATCATCTGTTGACAAGTAATGCAGCTGGGGAATCAATATAAAAATTGCTGTTTTGCAAGGGATGCTAAATTTCTGGGAATATACAAGGTGGTCTAGACATAACCAGGACTTTTTTTTTTAATACGAAATCCTTTATTGTGAATGAAAGAATTGAACATGTCATCCTTTAATGTACATCCCTCCAGAGTCAATACATTTTTTATGCTGTTCTGGAAGCGTTTTCATTGCTTTTCTTAGAAATTTTTAATTTGGCTGTGAATCCTCTCCCAAACACTGATGGTGGTGCCAACTTTATCCACAGATTGTATGTCTTCCAAGTGGGACTTGAGACATAGGATTGAACTAGTGGTTCTGCATTCATTGAGAGCCATCATGACCTTAAAACGCATCTCCATCTTCAAACCATGGTAGGATATAACTAGGAGTCTATATGTGTATCGCTTTGCTCTTGTCTGTCAATGTATGTGGAATCCATCAGGCATACATCTTGCCATAGTACAAATATTTTTTCACATTGAAGTCTATGATGCCAACATTGATTGAAAGCATCAATGCAGTTCTTTGATTATAATGCACCTGCTCTCCAGAATAACTGCATTTACACAGTGAGTATTTGTTGAGGTGATGGAGGTTCTCTATGCATTCTTGTCTTTCAATGAAGCAGTTACACCACTCAGATGCATAGGTCCTAGAGAGACATCATTCTCATACTTTGCACAAAGTGTTTGCCAAGATAAATTCGATCACAGTCCATTCTTCCAGATTCTGAGGCAGCTGCACTTCGTACGTTACTCTCGCACATACCAGGCGCTTGAGCAAGTTCTGTGCTTGATCTTGGTAGGTAAGGTAGGGGTACTGTCTGAGCTCACTTGAAGACACACAGCACTGTGCCTAGGCAATGGTTTGCAACAGCAATAATCCCAGTCATATTTGAATTCCCCTTGTATTAAAGCCTGATTCTTATTAAAGAAAAAAATAGTGTTAAATCTTGGTATGGATGTAGCTTTAAAGCATTTGCAGTAAAATGAATATAACATAAAAAAAAGCACATGAAGTGTATGATTTTCTGCTGTATTTGGCTTGAAGAACATCTCTTGCGACTCTGTAGGAGCTAAAAAACATTGAGAATCTGTTGAATTAGATTTTCATGCCTCAGAACCATACACTTTGCAGTTGATCTCTGTTTGTATACTTGGCAAATTAACACAACATTGAGTATGATTCTGGTTCCCTATCCTGTACAGGTTAATGAAGTAAACAGATTTATACAATGACCGTTATATAGAAACCTGAAGGATCCTCCACCTCTTGTTTAGCGGATGGCTGCTGGCTGTGCAAAGCTGGATTAAGCATTAAGCAAAATAAGCACTGCAAAGGAGCGCTTGAGACACAGGAACACAAAAATTTACCCACATCACAAAAGTTTATCATTGCCATTTTAACTGTGGAATTTATTGTGCAGCTAAACCATGACCAAAAGAGAAAGGACGAGGAGAAAACAGGTATCGGTGCAAAAGTCGTTTAAGTGCTTTAGAGCCTTTGAAGATGTTAATCCGGTCCTGTGGCTATGTAGTTTCTGCAAGTTATAATGATTTGTTGTTACAGTGGCACTCATATGCCTGACATGTAGACACTGGATTTAATTTAGTTTCTCACTATCATAAATTTAGTGGTAAAAACAGTCATTATGCACATCGCTGACAACTTCAGAATGAGCAGGCAAGAAATAAAAAAAAATGCCAGATCGTGCATTCAGCCCGCATGCAATGAGTTTGAGACCACTGTAATGAAGCAATGGGGGGGGGGAGGAGAAGAAAAAAAAATATCGATCATTCGATGCAAAGAAAACAATCTAATATGGATTGAAGTCTACTAAACCTATTTTATAATGTTAAATAGCACCTGACCTGTTCTCTGGAATTTGTCGGACTAACAAGGATTCAGCAATCTTATCCTCGCGGTCTCTGATGAGGTGAGAATCATGCGATGCTGATTTATCACACGAAATTGGATTGCGAAAGAAACTGTTTTTACACTGGAAAGAGTATTAAAAAATATCACAATCAAATTTCAACAACTTCGTATTCTTGCTAAGCCTTTCTCACTTCGGTAAAATTTTTGAATGTATGTTAGCCAAATTATGATAATAATAAGCAAAGCTTACTTACTGAGAGAGAAATAACTTTGCATGTCTGTTGCTGCTGGGTAAGACGAAACAGAGATATTGTTCGGAGAACAGCCTTGGTTGAGCCAACTTGTCTTCTTTAAGGGTATGGGCGACATTTCATCATGCCAACGGAAGTAAATACTACAGAATAAATACTGCAATAATAAATACTACAGTAATAAATACTAATTACTGTACTACAATACTAAATACTGCAGATAATAAGTTAATACTACAGATAATCCCTTAGCAAGGGAAAAGTATTACGACTGTCTGCCTAGAGGAAGTACGTAATCGAATGACAACCATTGCCTGCCATACCACAATAAGCTGTTTCTCCCTTTTTGGCGTCAAGGCTGTTCTCCGAACAATATCCCGAAACAGAGATATGAAAGAATTTCCTTAAAGCTTTTACAGTTAATTAAAAATATAGGCCTGACATATTACTGTACTACTACGAATTTCTCTTGCAGTTGCTGTAGTGTTACTTATTGTAAAAGTAATTTTCCTAAGTGAAAATTGATTAAGGATCACATAGATTTAAAAATGATTGAGTACCTTGTGTTTAAAAATCTTTACGGCATTCTCCTGAACAGAAGCTTGAGTAATGAAACAAACATCAAGAATGCCATCGACGATTTTGGCAACAGTAATTAATCAAGCAAAAGAGCACTTTAAAATTCTATTTAAAAAAATGAACACCGAACGTTTATTAACGGGGGGTGCTGACTCATTTTTAGAACGACTTCGGGCCGTTTAATTAATGTTTAAAATATAAAGATTATTTTTTTAAATGTTCGATTTGATAGCCTTGTTTTTGGACTATAAGTTAGCGTTATGAGTTTTATGTTAAAACTGCTTTTCTTAAAATAACCAGGGTTATTGTTTTCCATTTCTATCCCACTACTTTCCAGAGTCCATCAAATCTTTTCAAGAGACCAAAGGCGCAATAGTCCATAAGAAGTGTCAGATGACTTCTCAGAAATACGCTTAAAAAGGTATGGTTAAAAAGGTTTTTTTAAGGAATGTAGTGGTACTTTTTGAAGTATGCGTTGTTGCTGTGTGTTGATGAAGTTTCACTCTTTGAAAGTCATTCTGATAAAGAAATGGAATTTCGTCGATAAATATCGAACGTTAAACTTTCTCTTGATAGTAAGTTGAGTTGATTTTAACATTTTTTTCACTCTTCTTATATTTAATTTCCCATTGTAAGAAAATCCTGCGACAATCATAAACCCTTTATTAAAACTTTCTTTGCATTGACAGAACCAATTATATACATTTTCCCCTCTTCCTTTTCGATAATAAATAGATATTTTTTTGTTGTAGTCGTGTGAGTAATGCTTCATCAACGATTTAATTTTAGAAACAGTACGTACCTTTTTCGGGTATTCGTTTGGAGTCTTGTTTCCATGTAGAAGTAACGATAGACGGATTTTTCTCGTCCGATTAATAATGTTGCTTATTTTACACTTGGAAATTTTAGCGTTATGAATTTCACAACATTTTTGAATTACGGAATAAGAATGTTTCTATTCGGTTATCTCTTCGGAAATATCCAGCGCTTTCTGAATGACTTCAGTCCACAGCTTGTTCACACACAATATTTTGAAAGAAGAACGAGTTAAAAAATAACATTTTCGTATTTGTCGTTTTGTGGTGTTATAGATGTTTCAATGTGCACTGAGAGGGGTGACAAACGGATCGCCTGGTATGGTAAAAGCTGTGGGTACGCCACTGGATCTGATACACTTATTGGAGAAATTTCTGTATAAAACTGTTATATGCGACTTTCAGTATGTGTTTGTGTGAGTATAATTGATCAGGTGCATATGCACCTTGCCTAATGAACGAAACATTATCTTCTTTCGTCCAAGAAATGTCCGTTAAATACAGATGCTTGTAAAGAAGTGAAACTGTGTGTGCGTGTGTATGTATATGGGGAAAAGTTAAGGTAGGCTCACGGTATAGCAGTTTTTCAACTCCAACAAAACATGCGTTTATGTTAACTATAAGTTTAGCATATAGTTAACATATAACTGGAAGAATTCAAATACAGGCATGGCCGAAATAAATTATGAGCTGTTTACAATCGGCGTATACAGGTTAATTACGAGATAGGAAGCAAAACAGATAAAATAATGGACTGTAAATAAATTCACTAAACACAACAACACTTTGTTTTGAAAGCCGTCCGCATGACGACAAAAAATTTTAGTTGCACATTTCACTCAAAAATACAGTAGCAATAAATTCAAAGTTTCACTTTATGAAGGAGATGTTTCACAGTTAGTGCGACGTGTCCCGGCTCCTTGAAATTAGGCCCGATGGGCACTTGACAGGGAATCATGGGACATGGACAGTGGATCATGGGATACTTGACAGTGATCATGGGATCATGGACACCGATGGGACGGTGATCGTGGATTTCTGGAGAGCAATATGGAGGTAGGAAGATTCTTATCTTCATGAGGGAACAGTAGCAATAAGAAAGAATGGAATACACTAATAAAACATACAAAAACAGGCTCGTTACCATGACAACCATAAATGAACCATGAAGAAGTAAATCCATCTATTGTCTTCAAGACACACTAGAAATTCGCTTGTAACAAAAAAAAAAACTAAACACAGGTTATACGAAAATAAAAGGGTGCTTTATCGTATATAAATGTCTAGTCATTGTCGTTTCTGTAGATGCCATAATATAAATGTCTTCAGTGAATTCTGGTATATGCTGGCTATTCCGAAACTCGTCACAGGCCATTAACACGGTTCTTTTAAAGAAGATTAGTCTAAGGATGAATCCACTCTAAACTCTGATATCAGGCAAAGGAAACAGACGTTTTATGGCAAAAACATAGATTTTCTTTAAACCAAATGGCCATTGTTCTGATTATTCATGGTACCATTTATATCAAAATATGAATATTTGCTCCAGACGGTGCTCTACGGCCTTGACACTTTAATTTTCATTCTGGAACGAAATGAAATTAACGAAGCTGCTGGTTATGACTAATCTTAAATAAGATAGAGGGGGGACATTAACTTTCACTGCATTTTTCATAACATACCATACGAAATGTCGAACTGGCAAGATGCTGAGTAGTATGCATTACTGGAATTAGCACAACATACTGTTGCGTTTTACGCGTTCGCAGATTTGAGAGTATCCGATGAAAACACGATGCAGAACAATAAAAAGCGCAATTTATTTACAGGAATCACTATTTACAGCACAGTTCCAAAATCACCTTTAAAAGCGTCGAAAATCTACAATAAATACGCTGAAACAATCAGCAACACAGCTTCAGGCTGTAACTGTACAGGTAGCTTCACGGCAACACTAAACTTCTAATAAACACCGTGGAACAATCACCAATACACTGTTAAGCTATACTGTAAAGATAGCCTCACGGCAAAGCACTATCTCGATTGCTTTCCGTTCACAAAATTCTCGCGTAGCAGCTATTCTCACACTGCTCGCAACACTTCACAATTTCACAACTTACTTCGCAACTCCACAACTAACTCGCAACTTGCAACAACTAACAACTCTCAGAAACGCAAGGGTTTATATAGCTTTTCTTTAAGTTCGACACGTTTCGAGAAATATCTCGACAGGAAGTTATTCTAGAAGCTTCCCGATTGGACCATGGGATATCGCCGATTTGGTCGCCAAATGGGCGATAAAGTCGCCAATCTGGCAACCCTACCATACACTATTTTATGGCAACCCTAGTGCTATGCCGGAAAGCTTACATACAGGCGCAACCGCCGAATTTTTCGTAACAATACTATTGATTGTTCGACAACAGCTGTCGAAACAACTTGTGCCTTGGTCGCTTCAGTCTTCCCAAAGAGTGCAATTTTTACTGGAAAGTTTGGGCACACGTAGAGACATGGCTTAATTTCTTAACGTTTCTCTGATTGCCTTCGGATAGTTCTTGTAAATGCTAGAAAGTTTTGAAAGGTTCACAAATGCTCTTTAAAATTTTCGATGGTTTATTTAATTTTTCTGATAGTTTTACTTTTCTGTATTTTATCTTAAATCGAATATTACTTACCATTTTTGAATTCCTTGCAAAATCTCTTTCTCCATCCTTTGAATAATGCGTATAAAAATTTTGGTGTCAATGTTAACAATTACAGAATGTTCTGAACACAGTTTCAGAGCGCTTTGAACAAACTACAAAGTATATTTAACAGATTACAAAGTGCTCTGAAAGGTCAACCAGTTGCTTTGAACAGGCTAAAGAGTTCTTTGAACAGTCTGCTTTAATTGCAGTCGTCCTGTATATCAGATGAAAACGGAAATCTCAGATTTCTAGAATATCACCAAAACGTTGGTCGTGTTTTATTGACAGAATGGTAAATTCAGAAACGCAGTTAATTGCAAATGAGAAAGAATACTATTTAAAGCGTTGCTTCATCGACTTCGAGAGAGAGAGAGAGAGAGAGTCTGATTCCCTGACTAGCGCGCATTTGCCTTTTGGCTACGTTTCTCTTAGCTATTGCTATGCTCGGCCATACCTTAGGCCCGTGCTTGGCTTCGCCGATTTAATTAATACTTAGGGACCAACTAGTTAGATTCTGATAGCTTCGGCTATACCTTTCAAATAGCTTAGTTAAGCTAGGTTAATTTAAATTTTTATTATTTTAAGTTCAAGCCCGAGTGGAGGCTTTGTGTAAAGTTCCAAGTAGGAACTCATTGTAAATATACTGAAATATAAAGGGTTTAAACCCTCTTTAAGTCTTACGTGTTTTGTTCACACACTTAAGCGATTATTCGCTTGTCAGTGTTCATGGGGTTCTAATTTAGAACCTTAGGATCAAATAGTAAAATCACACAAGGCTATATTAAAAAAATGCTGTTTTTTGCTATCGTCTATGGGAAGGCTTTGACTGCCTTCATTTCATTGTTCAAAGGTACTTACATTTTTACCTTTTGTACTGATAAATTTACCTTTTATATTAGCACATTTGAGAAATAAAGTAACTTGAAATAGACTCAATGCTAAAAAATTTGCGCACCAAGAAAGAATTGTCAGAATGAAACGAAATTTTACATATGTAAGTACTACTTTGATATAAGTAAGTGATTAGGAAATCAAAGGATCATTTATTGCAGAAAACACATGAACGGAAGTTTTAGTACTCTGCTGGACCACCTCTAGCGAGAATGCACAATGCGATACGAGCGGGCATTGAGGCATACAAATTCAGTATGGTGTTCTGAGACATCTCGTTCCACAGTTGCTGTAAACGCGCCTCTAGTTCAACCAATCTCATAGGCTGTCCAACATGCCGTCCCAAATGATTCCAGATATGCTCGATTGGTGACAAATCTGGGGATCGAGCAGGCCAGATAAAGGTGTTAATGTGGAGGCAATCTTATGAGATCCGTGCTGTGTGTGGCCGAGCATTGTTTTGTTGAAAACAGACTCCTGGGAGCCCTGCCATGAGTGACAACACATATGGCTGAAGGATGTCATGGACGTACCGCTGGCCTGTCATTGTACCGTGGATCCATATTAGGAGTGACCGTATATCGTAAGCAATGGCATCCCATACCATCACACCAAAACGGTGTGTTGATGTAAAGCGAAGGCAGGATTGAGGCGTTCACCACGAGGCTTTCACACACGAACATGATTGTCATCACTGATCAAATTAAATCTACATTTGTCGCTGAAGATGACCTGGTTCCATTCCATTAAAGTCCAATCCTGTCGTGCACGACTCCACTCCAAACGAAGGCGTTTGTGGGTGGGTGTCATTAGCAGCACACGTAATGGGCGCCGCGATACCAAATGTCCTTCAACCAGGCACCTTGCAATAGTTCGGGAAGACACAGGGGCCCGTAATGAAGCTGCTGCGGCCGGTGTCTGGATAGCGGCCAATGAGCCAGTTGGCTGTACCCCTGCGTATCGTATGATGTGACGGTCTTCTGAAGACTGGTCTGTCGAGGGCGTCCTGAGCCTGGTTGCTGTGTAATGACGTCTCTTCTGTCCACTGTTTCCAACACCTCCTCACAGTAAAATCAAAGCGGCCTACCTGACGAGCTACTTGCCGAGCTGACCACCCAGCTCCCATCATCCGGATGATTTTTCTCCTCTCGAACTCTGACAGCTGCTGATATTGGCTTCGATGGCGGCGTAACGGCATGTCTACCTCAGCGTTTCCTCAGCAAAAGATTAAGTACATTTCCAAGTTCCTCTCTAGGCCGCGATTAGCACGTAGAATTACGTGCTGTGTTCCGATTGCATATAAGCATTCTGTACCGCGCCACGCACATAGTTAAAAATCCCTCCTCGTGATTGGATATGGCTTCTGATGACATCATTTCCTCTACGCTTAGGAACGCCTTGACTTTGTTTTGGAATACCTTCAGACCGTTTGCTTACATTTTGATAGCAGTACCGAAAAGATTATTACATGCGTTGTATTTTTGGTGCTATGAGATTATACTTCTTACAACACTGTAGTGTGGTGAATTTTATATAAAAATGTGGGGATTTTTTTCCTAGAGAGAAGTATTATTTTGTTTTGTGTTAACTCCGGTAATGTGTATTAATATTAAGTGCAGAGATTTTTAATAAATGTATTCTTAACTAAAAACCTTTCATATTAAAGCTGTTGTGATAATTAATTCATTATTTCATGTTCATTATATATACATTGTCTGCTGATGCAATCTGCGAAAGCATGAGACACGTCAGTTTTCGGAAATATCAAAAACGACGCTGGAAGCTATCATAATACACAATAAATTCACAGCATTTATAATCGGTCTGAAAAAGTAAAATATATTTTTAATTATATACTAATATAGATTTGGAGCAGACAAGTTGAAATGCGTATTTAAATTGAATAATATTACTTTATGAACATTGACCATTTTTTAATGTGGAAAAATTAGTGCAAAATAGAGCCTTTGCCAAAAAATAGTGTTTGTCAAAGAAGGGAGTTTCTTTTTTTATACACGTATATTAAATTCAGTGACAGTATTGAATACACTTTTTTCTTTCATTTAAGGCAACAGAATATTAGAATGACATGGGCATAAAATAACATAATATTTGAAAAGGAAATATTTTCTGCAATATGAAAGCAACAGATTGCGACAAAACTGAAATAATAATAATATACTTACTAGCACACAATGCCTTAACACTTGGATCGAGATATTTGTGTTTTAGTTTTTGCACTAAATTCATGAACTCGGCTATTTATATAATCTAAGCGCTTAAGATTACTTGTGAATTAACAGCATCTGACATTAACAGAAAGATTTTATAATTTTATTATTCCATGAAACAGGAAGCCATCTGGAAAACGCTGAAGCTAAATTTTTTCGTTTGAAAGAAAACAAACGATAATTTTCACGCTTCCGTGTCACTCATGCGCGTTATTCGACGAAAACAAAACCGTAAGAATCTAGCATAAACGTCATTATGCCAAGAGAAAATGATGTCATTTGAAAGTGTGTCCAATCACGAGTACGGATTTTTCTCTATGCGCGTGGCGCGGTACAGAATGCTTATATGCGTTCCGATTGTCATAATATAGATACTACTAGAAGCATTGAAGGTAAAGAAATGCTCGAGCTGGACGGTGCAGGATAGCTAAAGTGGAGAGGGGGTGTGACCAAAGTCACGTGAGCAACGAGATGGCATCTGATTTGTGCAGTTCATTGTGCTGAAAATGCGATAAAATACAAAATACAGGAGAAAATATAAGATAAAATGCAAAATAATAAAACATATAATGAAGTTCTCGATTAGATGTTTACTATATACATACGTACAAAGTCTCAGGTAAGTAGTATAATCTGGAGAAATTAGTAGTAAATCGGAAGACACAGGTAGATTAAGTGCAAGTGCTTATCTTTTTTATACTCCAAGAAGAACGAAGTTCAACGCCCTCTAGTGGCATTACGCAATCACGCTGCATTTCTAGTCATTTGCATATCTACCCGACATGAACCTTCATGCCAAGTTTCAATACATCCCAAAATTATTTCTTGGTGCGCAAATTTTTATGGCAACGAGTGTATTTAGGTATTTATCAGAACGTAACCAACAAAACCTTTTCCTCTTAATATATAACAGATGAATATTCTGGAGTCGTGATATTAATGGGAATATGACTTTTAAAGCTGAGATAGAAATGGGTTGATTCGGTACTAAGCTACTAAAAATAACATAGAACAACCTTTGAAACTGTGCCCCTTAAGTAAGAGCATCTAGGGACTTTAAAAGTAATTCAGATCCTTTTCTTTTTCCTTACCTATTTGTCACCGTTGTTTTCAGATGACGCATAAATAGTATTAAAACATTTCGCATCCAACCAGAATTTCCGCGTTTGTAATGATGCTATTAGTATTTATGTGTCTCATTGATTTAAAATGTGAGTTTTCTTTTTCAGGTTATAAAACGTGTTAATAAGCTGGAGCATAAAATGTTTCCCGTGATTCCTCGAGAATTAAGTAGAGTGGTTTTTGTCTTTTCTTGAAAATCGTATATCAATTCTTTTACCACAAATCAAGGTATATTGTTTCCGTCTCAGTATTATTTATATTTGTTTGCTCCTTAATTATGTGGTTGTTACTGGTCTACTCAACATTTTAATATAATTTTCTTTTGTTTTCGAAAAGTTAATTATGCTTATTTACTTGAGATTTCTGTATTAAATTAATTGATTTACCATAATGAATGTTTTCTGTCCACAATGACATGCCTTGCGATAGTACAATATAATGATTGTTATAAGCTACTGCCTTAATAACATCGAATCGCTGAAATCGCTGAATACCTTGCGTGAACTTTTCCAGTTTAATGACTTTAGAATGAGTTAAAATTATTTGCAAACATTTCGCTAAAAATGCATGCACATTACTTTACTTTGAGCTGCAAAAAGTGAAGTATACGGTAGCTTTTAGCAAGCTGTAAATTTCCATGTTAGTGGCAAGATAATGTATATTTTTTCTAGTCTGGCCAAGGGGAAATCGATAATTTCTTGAAGAGATCCGAGAATCTCAATCCTAAACATGATACACACAATAAAAGGCGCCAAATGCTACAGCAACTACAAAATGCAAATCAAGGATTCCAGAAGAAACTGACAGACTATCAAATCTTAGTTTCCATGATGACAGCGTACTTCCGGAATTTTGAAGAGGTACTAAAAGATTATGATACAATAAAATATGATTATGATACGGTAAAATATGATACAGTTTAGCTACTGAAATTTTCAGTGTTGAATAATTGTGTTATTATTTATTCCGAAACTATCTTATCACAAGATGCAATTTAAATAATTATTTTTTCGGTTTAATAATATCTCTTTCCTAAGCATAGAAATAGGTATTTTGAAGTTATATTTCCTTGGATAATCTATTTAAAATAGTTTTTCACTATACTTAGAATCCTCTTAAGAATTGCCATCTACAAATTGCCGCATCTCAATAATTTTTAGATATGATAATCATGATAATTTTCAGTGTATTTTAAATTCCTTAGGTGAATATATTAAATTCTTATTAAATAACCAATTTCGTATGGTATGGAATTTAATTTTTTGCAGATAAGCTGAATTTAAGTTTTTGTAATAATAATCGTGGGTTTCCTAATTAGTTATTATGGAACTGTTATGAAGAAATAATGATTTGAATACTACTTCCCAATGCTTAAATTGTAAAATAACTATGTTATGAATGTTATGAATTGTTCAAAACTTCTTTACACTAGCTAATATGTTTTTTTGGTGTTATATATAGCGATATTTAAACCAATAAATATTACAACAAAAGGCTATTATAATGAATTACTCACGTAATATGCAAAAACCAAATAACTTTTCATCTGCGATGGATAACTTAAAACGATCATGCCGTAATACGAAAAAGAGTTTAGAAGATTAGACCAGCAAAATCTGCCCTATCGAATTTTCTATGGAACATTTTACATGTTGACCCAACCTAAGACATACTTCGCCTTTTATTTCGAGGGAAGGGGAGGAATGTAACAAATGACTGTATCCAGCAGTTAATAAGTGCCTTATACATCAAATCACATTTTTTCAAAAAAAAAAAAAAAAATTAACAGACTGCAAATAATGGAATAAATTATAGAAATAATAAAATACGCTAGGAATTTATATAATTAATTACTTAGTTTTCTGAAATTATTTCATGCTCTTGTGCTCTGCTGATATGTTTTCTTATGCAGCTGGAAAAAACTAGTAGATATGCAAGAGTCACAGTTCAGAGTGAGTTCATTACGAGCAAAGTGGAAGTTTTAGTCCACGATCATTAGAGCTGTTCAAATTCACGATCATCAGAGCTGTTCATCACAGCTCAAGAACTTGTCAAGAAGATTGACGAAGCTGTAAGTGTCATATCAAGTGCTTTTTAAAACTTCTCTTGTATAATTATGTGTCTCTTTATAGTGCTAAAACATCCTGGTTTGAAATATTTGTAAGTAAAGATGAAGCTGCTTCAGGAAGAAGTTTAAATAATAGTACTCTTCTACACTAAATTCCTCACGTTTTATCAACCTCTGTTCTATACAGAGATATGTTTCTAACAGAATGAAACATCACAGAGTAAGCACGAAATGGTTTTCTCTTAGAAAGCTTCAACGAAGGAACTTTTTTCTTTCTTTCTTTTTTTTTTTTTTTTTTGGAAGATAACCCTTGTGCACTTTATGTAATCAGCTGAATAAACTAATATCATACGTTACGTAAATAGCATAGAATAACTTAAAAGTGTTTTATGATGTTGTGCATTTTTTAAAATTTCTTTAATATTTAAAAGCGTTTTTGAAAATTTTAACGGCAAACTCGTCTTTGGTGTGCTAGTTTTCTGAAGTTCAATTCTGAAGTTTCCAATTTTCCCAGAAGAACTATTAATTTCGTTTTGGCATTTTGCGTTGTTTCATTAAAAGCGTTGTTTCATTTTTCAAATTGTGAACACCAAATATTATCGCCCTGTATTATTATATTTAAAGAAATTAAATAATGAAGAATCTCCATAAATGTATGTATGTTTCTCGCACTGTGAAAAAGCATCAAATTTTGAATAACGTTGTCCTCCACTCGAATAACTTCTGGGAGCTCAAATATGGAATTTGGAATTTGTTTTAATACCTATTTCATATTTTGTGAAACTTTAATGAATATTTGATTAACAAACTCAACGATTTCAAAGCGAGCAATGGAAATACTGCACTAAAAAAACATTTTTAACTCCACTGTGCGTGACTTTGACTTTGTATCGGAAATTCTAAAGATATACTCACTTTAAAATTATTTTGCGATATTGCTGTTGCACTGAATTTTATGGTTTAAGTGCGAAGAACATGGTATTTAATAAATAAAGATGTCACACAGAACGTTAAAAAAACGCCCATTTGGACGTAATTTAAAATCTGAAAACTTTCAGATTTTTCTTTTATTTATTATTAATTTTTTTAATATTTGAAAAAAGTATTAACCGAAGTGGCGTTAGCATAGAAGGACTATAAATTTAATTTTGACATTTTGCGTTGGCTCGATATAAATATACGTTCACATTTCAAATTGTTGGCACCAAATATTAGAGCCCTGTATTATATTTAAAGAAATTAAATAATGAAGAATCTGAAAAAATGTATGTATGATTCTCGCATTGTGATAAAACAGCGGTTCCTAGAGCCCTCCAATTTTAAATAACTCCAATTTTGAACTGAATTTTATGGTTTAAGGGCGGATAACGTGATATTTAATAAATAAAGGTAACACACAAAACATTAAAAAAACGCCCCTTTGGTCGCAATGTAAAATCTGAAAGCTTTTAGGTTTAAAAAAAAATTGTTTTAATTGTTTTTTATTCTTTTTATTTATCTGTCGGTCTTCACCAAAGTGTAAGCTATGTGAGGTTGAAAAACATGTGTAGTAATTGTTTAGTTCCTTGCAAAAGGAACAAATATTTTGGGTGTTTAACTGGCGATTAAGCCAAGACCTTGATCTTTCTTTTCCAATCTGTTTTATATCCCTTTCCAGACTGTCCAGTAACTCACAGGTTTGGTGAATGCAAGTCTTTTACTTAAGAATTAGGATTAGGCTAATGAAAGCTAACAATCGTAATTAGAAATTATTGTTTTAATTACTCTATTTTAAATTTAAGTATTAGAATTAATTTGATTTGGCTCCCTCAAGTACCAATGGATAAGTTTGCAAGTTTTTAAGTTCCTGTGTAGTTTTAATATGTGTAGTTTAATAAATTTTGAGAATTAATGATAATAAACGTTGTAAAATTTGCTAGGTAACTAAATGGGAAGAATTTCTGTAATCATCTCAAACTTCTCGGCCTTATTTAATTTATTTGATATTTTCCTGATTTCTTTTGCAGAACTGGTTATACAGTTTCCGAAAGTCGATCGCTACCACATTAGTAAAACTAATGCATAAACTAATTCGTTAAGCTATTATTAAAACGCAGGTGAGCGGACGAAATGCCATTTCATGCTTTATTATATAAACGACTGTCTTCTTCTGAAGTCTTATACGTAACTCTGCCTAAAACACAAGCTATTTGCTTCGGATTTAGAATCAATATCGCTTCAACTGGCGGCGAAAAATAAAAGCAACACTTTTCCACAATTTTCAAATTCATTCTTCGTTAAGGTTTGGCAAACTTTTCCAATACTGCCTAAGGACGAAAAGTACCTTAATTAATTTTAAAAGAAAAATCAAACAATTCTCAGTTCGGAAATATACGACATTCCATTGCTTTAGTGCCAGGAGAGTTCCTTTCGTTGCATTATAATGACCAATGAAGAAACTGAAAATGAGTAATATAAAAAATTATATATGTGTATATTTAATATTGAATTTAAAAAATATTTTGTACGAATTCTATTCAATAATTAGGGAACGAAAGAGCAATAAACAATGCAAGAAGTACAATATTGCACAAAATTAGAAGGTTATGTAATATGAAGTATTCACAATGTAAGAAGGATGAACTAAAGTATTATACAAAAAATAATTTCGTGCAAATGTACATGGCTGTGTGCCAAGCAAAAACATATCATGCGCCGTTTATATATACATTTATTTACTTATTAACCAAGTGAAGTATGTATGACCATTTTAGAATATTATTTTTAGGGAAATTTCAGCTCTTAGTTTGGCATTCATATTTTTACTTCCTTGTGCGAAGTAAAAAAAAGTATTGTAAGTACTTAATAATTAATTAATTGTAAGGGCAGTTAAGCCTAATTTTTGTGCGGTTAAGCCATATTTGTTTACATTGTAAAAAAATTTGGTAACTTTTTAACTGTATTTGGTGTGTTATGTTTTTCTACATTTTTCTATATCTAGAGAAACTAACCTTCGCAACAATGAAGATAATGCCTTCTTTTATTATTGCGAATTAAATCATGCTTAATCTATTCTGAAATTCTTCGTAATTTTTAATATACACTCTTAGACAAAAAAAAAAAAAAAGCACCACGACGCACCGAGAAGATATAAAGCAAATATAGGTTTCGATGAAAAATGCAAAAGTTTACATTTTGGCTGCCAATGAACGATTGTCGCTACAGCGCTTTGGATCTGCGCAACTGGCAGGATATTTAAGAGGAGGAGGA
>KK114328.1:750822-803083 GCA_000611955.2 Stegodyphus mimosarum
AAACATCCGCAAGAATAGACCTTTCTTCTAAACTGATATCTGGAATTTTAATGACATCCTCCGTATTACTGGTTAAGTTCCTTTCTTCCAATTGCTCATTACTCACGATCCTTTCACTTTCTATCTTTTTCTCTTCTTCCGATCTGGAATCTAAGTCTTCTGCACTTGCTTTCTCTAAACTCCTGCGCGCATGCGCCTGATCACGAGTCTCCACAATATTCAAGAGAACAGGTCGTTCCCTAATTTCCTCTATCAACTGTGCAGTTTTGTTTCCTAACAAACTAACTAGTACTCTTTATCTAACTCTACTGGAGTAACCGTTGCCTTTGTGGTGACTACACCAAAATCACCTTCAATGGTGACTTTCGCCAAAGGTAAACATTTACATTATGTGTACAAAGGCTGTTTCACACATACAGTTTCCCCTAATAAGTCACTAGTATTAATCCAAGTACTGTTACACAGATCTATTCCAGCTCCAGTATCCCTCAGATATTCTTACTGCTTTTTTGAAATATGGCTCAAAACATTTTCCTAAACTCTCCGTTCTTAGATTATTCACTAAATTAGCCTTCCAGCGAAGACAGTTAAGTCGGATATGTCCGTCCTTTCCGCATTGGTAACACCTTATTTTTTGCTGTTTCTCGAAACCTGCTTCATTGAAAGTTAGCCTTTTTTAAGGAGCTTCCACTTTTCTATGCTCCTCTGATTCAATTCTTTGATGACCACTACGTTTCTGATAACTACCATTGGAATTTACATACCGCTCTCTATCTTTCTCAAATGGTTTCTTTAACCCCGCTCTCTGTTCTAACTTCCTCGTATCTCTTCGCAAAGCCTCATACCTGTCGCATTTCTCTCTAAAATAGAAGCTGTCTTAAATTCTTCTCAATTGTCTAAGTAGCGCTCTCTTACTGCTAGAGGGACTCGCCGTTTAATTTGCTTGGTGAGCATAAGTTCCTTAAGACTTTCAAAATCTTGAACTTCCACTGCATCCAACCAATTCTCTAAATACACTCTCAATTCATACATTAAATCCACCCATAACATTCCGTTTTTTTCTAGGATGCTCTTCAAATTTTGAATCTATGCATGAGTAATTTCTTAACATGCTGATAGTCATCCCCTTTATCCGCTGGTTCTTTCACTATTAACTGGGCTACATCGAGAGGTAATAAAGGAATTAACTGCGAGACATAATTAATCTCCTTAATGTTCTCTCTTTGAGCCTGTTTCTCAAATAACATAAAGAATAATGAAATATCTATTTTATTCAGTTCAAACGCGGTACTAGATCCTTCAAATTAACCCTTTTTTCTTTAGATTGTTCAACTGTCGAAACCGTGGAAACTAGGCTATTAGTCGCAACCACATTCATCAGTTTTAACTTTTCCAATTCAAATACTCGCTCCCGTTCCCGCTGTGCTCTCTCTTGTTCACGTTCCCGTTCTTCTTTTTCGGCTATTTCTTGTGCTGTTTTCTGCTCAGCCGCAGCCCAAATTCTTGCCGCATATTCTTTCGCCGCTTCCTCTTCATAGTCCTCGGCATTTAGAATAGCCAGCCTAATTTCTCTTACTCTATTTGCCTGACACACATTTGTATCAAATTCCTCAGCTAACTCCAATAGCAGAGCTTTAGTAATTTTTCTCACAAACTCATCCATTATGGAAAATTAAAGAAAAATAACCTGCCTCAAAATACAATAACACAAAAAAACAACAGGTCTATCTCAACTATATAAATATTGTCCTCTAACTCTGGGCTAATTTAAAGACTAAATTTTTCTAAAGTATACCGTTACAATACTTCAAACAATTTAAATCTTTACTAAAACAATAGAATAAACAATTAAATTCCAATTAGCAAAAGTAACCACAAAACTAACTCTCAATAACCACTAGAAAACAATTAATCCCCAAAAACAGAGCTATATCCAAAATAAATATAGTCTCGAATAACTGGCATAACTTCTCCAAAATCACAAAAATGATACTCACCAATTTGAAGACGTTTTCGATGACTCTCCTGGCACCAACTTGGATACTCCAACTCTTGCGAAAAATTTCACAATTTTGCGGCACTAGATCACGCTTCCTCCGGTGTTCCCTTCTGACACATTGTCACTTTCTGAAGAGGCTTCACCAAGCGAACTGTCTTTGCACCCAAAATTAGATCGTTTTTGTGCAGAGAAGAAAGTCTTGACTGCTCACATAAAGTCCTTTACAATACTGCCTTTTCTGGAACATCCACTCGACGATCTGGAACACTCACACAAGGAGACGCTCGGAAATCAAAGCACGAAGTTAACTCAAGTTCACAGGCGAAGAGGTCCTTTCCTAAATTTATTCTCAGGAACATCCCTAAATGCTGCCACCAATTTTAATATTACTGCTGTGGTGAGGTATTAATGCTTCAACGGTGTGGTGTTGAATTCCAATGAAAACTCTAATGATGGAACACAGCAAGAAAATTTTATTGAACGTCCAAAAATTCAAAAGGCTACATACAATCACAAGAGAAAAACCTATTCTCATCATTTTGAAATCAAAATTCATATCTCTACGTTTTTCGTGCTAGAGCCATACGTGGCTCTCGAGCCTGCGTTTGAAACATTGCCAACGTAGAAATGTTATTTTTTTAAACAATTAAATCAACTTAGTAACTATTGAAAAAAACATATTCGGAAGTTAAATGATAATAAGCATATTATGCTCTCGAGACAACCTTGCTTATTTTTAATGTTCAGTTTTTTCTTCCTTTATCCGAACTTATGACAATACATAATTATATGATTTGCATGCATACGCTTAGTCGCTGTCGTTTATACCGTTAGTATAACTAGCAAAAGTTGCGCTTAACGTTATACATTATATAATACTTTCGTTACAGAATACTTTTTAAAATATATTTATCAGCAATATAACTGTATTTAATATTTCTTAAACAGTTATTCATATTAATTAAATATATTTTGAGGTTAGAAACGCTTCTAGATTGACAAGGAATTATCGCATCCCTTCCTTTCATTCTTTCGCTTAGTATAGATGTTCAGGTCGTTCAGATAGAAGGTGGAAGTTCCGTAGTTCGCATACTGACGAGGCATAATTAATATTTCTTATTTTTCTGGTTCCGAAGAAACATAAAAATGTAACAGGTGTCGCCAGAGTCTTTATATTTTGTGTTCGCTTTGCCGCATGTTACCACTGCATTTATCATCAATTTGGCCAAGTAAATTATCACTCAAGACTGCCACTCGCGGCGTGTAAAATCTTTAATTTATACTCCAGGTAGTACAATTATATTACTTCTGAGGGCAAAAATCTGTGAGGTTTAGAAATGATGTGCATATAAATCTAATTAATATAATGCGTGATGTTCTTGAAGTGTAATATCTTTATGAATATTTACACTCTTAATGCAATTAATAAATGTTGTTCCTAATGTTGCTTTTATGCAGCTGGTCTTTAGAGTAATCGATTATGCATCCTGTAATATCTTAAGCTTTCTATTTAATATTAATACTAGAAATCAAACATTATTGATTTCATTATGGCCATTTCGTGATCTGGCAAATTAATGATTGAAACCACTCCACCGAGCGTACTGGAAACCTTCTGCACAAGCTACTGAGTGAAAAAAATGAACAGTCATTCCTTGAATAAATAGGTCCTTTTTCAAAAATAAAATAAAAAAAAATCTGAAATGTTTCAGATTTTAAATTACGTCCAAAGGGACGTTTATTTAACATTTTGTGTGTTACCTTTATTTGTTAAATACCATGTTCTTCGCACTTAAACCATAAAATTCAGTTCAACAGCAAAATTACAAAAATTTTAAAAACAGCGTAGCGGCTCATGTTATCCTTGTTCAGTTTTCTTACTAAAATGACTTTACAAAACAGGCTTTGAAATCTTTGAGTTTGTTAATGAAAAATTCGTTAAAGTTTTAGAGAATATTGTTACGAATTTCACATTTATTTGGCTATTTATTTAGAACTGTAATTAAAATTCCTTTTTATTTTCCCGTGCAACGCACGCAGACGATTTTTGAAGAGAAAGCTACGTCAAAAAAAAAAATAATAATAACATGCATACATTTATGCAGATTTTTCATTTTTTAAACTTTAATGCAGAGCGATAACATTTAGTGGCAACAATTTGAAAAGTGAATCGGGCATTCAGAGTGAATCAACGCAAAATCGCAAAACGAAAGTAATAGTCCTTCGGGACTAAATCCCTTTGGACTAAAAAAAGATACATATGTGAGCTTCAGGAGTTCAACAACACAACCCGACTGACAATCTCGCAGGTAGATGGATGATGGGAAATATGAGAAGTGTACGTGCTGCGACTAAGACGAAGAACGAGGAAGATGGAACGGCTCAATTATCACTTCTTTATCATTTGCAAATACCATTTTAATGTAACTCCACTAATAGCTAAATTAAATAATTTAGTCAACCAGAAGTGTTTTTGTCTGTCTACTAATCCCTTAGATGCCGAGCTTACATGTCAGCTCGGCCGATTCTCAATAAAATTTTCACTAAAGGTAAGCTGTTGGTTGATCTTGATTATTGATTACTTAAAGAATCTTTTGAATTGAATTTTGATGAAGTCAAACCATTTTTTTTGCCACCACAGAATTCTTACTGTGTAAAAACCAGAAATTTGTTTTGAAAGTGGAACTGCGTTTTAATTTTACTGTATTAATCTGTTCTTCACTAGTGTTCCTGGAATTTTTTCTTACTCCTATTTTGTATTCGTAGAAAAATTTATTTCGTAAGAATGCCAACTGTAAACGATACACTTATATAATTAAATCTCTTAAATCTTCTTCGATAAAACAATTAAGTCACTACATAAATTTGGTCAAGAAAGTGACCATGTAAATCGTAAACGACCTCGTGAGTTCAGCGGACTCGATGACTCTTTTCAAACTCCTGAAGTTAAAGAATGCCTATTAAATATTTCCACACTTGCAGATCTAATTTCAATTCTTAATATTCTGCATTTAGAAGGTACTATTTCTGCTAATATCTGTTACAATACCATCGTGAGTGCTTTTAATTAATTTCGATCGGCTTAGAAATTACAGTATAGGATTCTGATTTCGACGGTAAAGTAGGAAACCCTGAAGAAAAAGTAATTCTCGGAAATAAAATGGAATTTCAAATGACTGCGCAGTTAACAACTTGTTCGAACTTGGCGGCTAGCCAAAGCGTGCAAACCTCCAGCTCAGATGCTCGTTTATGTAAACATAATAAATATATATACATGGAATGTCATCGGTGGTAAGCCAACAAAATTTAATATCCGTGATTTATATTGTCAGGACATATTCCGTGATTTATATTGTCAGGACTGAGTGTTCGGTGCATACTTTTGGCTAACATATTCGTGAAGTTGTTAAAGTCCTGATCTTGAACAGGGAGCTGAATGCAACTATGTTCTGTGGTAGAATAACTGTGGTTAAGTGGTAGAATAACTGCACGTAAGAAGGATTTAAAATCCCCTTTTTTTAAACCACTATTTACAGCCACTTCCCAACTCGAGAGGGATAACAGAAAATAATGACCGCACTTGGGTCTAAACTGAACAATCAAATACTTTAAAATAAAGTGAATCGAAATTAAGTAGTCGTTGCTCACAGAGCTATAAACGCGAGGTTGGCCTCTATGCTTAACTATCAATGGTGAGTAGCAAGATTTAGCTAATACTAACGCACTTAGATTACTTCAATAAGTATAAGAGTAACAGCGCTAAGGCTTAGAATTTAAATACTAGCTGGTCAGGTGGACGTCGAACAGAGCCGCAGTGATCTGAGACTAAAAGCTTTCTCACACTGAGAAGTTCCTTGCTAACCTTTTAAATACAAACTTGGCTCCACTTCAAATTAGCATAAAGCTGAAACGCGCCCTCATTCTAACGGGAAGTTGAAATAAGAACTTACAGGAAAGAGAAAATTAACATAAAACTTTGTTAGTTTAAACTAAAACCTTTAAGGTTCTTTTGATAATAGAATATTTCTTAAATGACCTAGAAGAATTATTTCAACTGAATAGAGTTACGAACGATGTTCACAAGATTACAAAATTTACACACACAAAATGTTTATCGGGCTCGCTAAAACATTTGTAAATTCTTTACATGGGGAACTTGTACTGCGCTAAAAAATATTTGTTAAAACTGCGTTAAAGAATTTTCCTTTAAACTGGTTAAAATGATGCCATATTTTAACCAGTTTAAAGAAATATTTGCTTAAAATATTTCCTTTAAACTTTTGCTTAAAATATTTCCTTTAAACTTTTGCTTAAAATATTTCCTTTCTGGTCATATTTGCTTGAAATGATGTTTAAAAGACGTTTAAAGCCAAACGAATCCTTATTCGATTACTTTATTGCTATGAGAGAAATTTGTTCCCGATGTAAAATCGATGTGTCTTCTAGTTTTGATTATCGCGATAAACGGTATTCCAGACAACCCTAACAAAATTTTATAATATGGTTTTAAAACTGTAAGTGAATTTAAAGATTAGTTAAAGATTTATGAAAAACTTGTATCTGCTTCCAAACATACTAAATTTTCAAGTGATCTGAAATTTAAACATAATAATTCTCATCACTTACAGAGTAAAATTTCTCAAAAGTCTACCCAACCTACTATTTGCTACTGTGGAGTCTAAAGATCATAAAAGTTCTAAGTGTTCTCATAAACAATATAAAAGGTTTCCTGAAGTTCACTTAGCTGTCTACTTGTACTAAAAACCAAGTAGTGCTAAGTAACCTCCATCGTAATAAAAATGAGACAGTTCTCGATCAGGTTGTAGTACAGTCACAACCACTGCTTCTTATGATGATTCAAATCAATATTTCTCATGTTGTTATTCCATCATTAGTCGACACTGGTAGTCAAGCTACTATAATTAATACATCAACACATACGAAAGTGGTTTTCCAGCGCTTCAAAAGTTTTTTGAATCATTCTCAGGACTAGGGGATCATATTGTGCACCTATCAGGATATTTTACAGATTGCTTCAAAATAAAAATATTAAAACTGACGTTCGTGTCATTAATGACAACTTATTATTTGTTGACGCACTTGTTATTGGAAGTAATTTTATCCAACAAGCTGAATCGGAATTATTTTATCCAACAAGCTGAATCGGAATTATTTTATCCAACAAGCTGAATTTTCTATGGGAAAACATGGCATTAAATTAATAGAAACAGAATCTCGTGATTTTCTAATTAACATTGTAAATATTTTTGAAGAACCTGATTCTCCTGATTTATCGCATATTAACAATACGGAAAATTTCTCACAACCCATAGAATAAGTTACTTCCTACAAACCTAAAAAAACTAAAACTGATTTAAAAATGTCTTTAATTTTAAAGGATGAGCACCCCATCAGTCAATGTTCTCGACGTTTATCCATATCTGAACAACGAATTGTAGAAGCTCAAATGCACCAGGGTCTGAAAGATGGAATAGTCGAGCTTAGTTGTTCTGATCATGTCGCCCCTCTTATCCTGTGCAAAAAGAAAAATGGATTCTATTGCGTATTTATAGATTACGACCTCTTATGAAGAAAATACTGAAAGACAAATTTCCTCTACCTCTCATAGAGCAAATTTTTGATAATTTACAAGCTTCTAAGATCTTTACATTTCTCGACGTGAAAAAATCGTTTTTTTTATGTTCCAATGGATCCTCAAAGCGCCAAATACACTTCATTTGTTACTCACGAAGGTCAATATGAATTTCTTACAGTTCCTTTTGGACTATGCAACTCTCCTAGTATTTTCCAAAGATTTATCAACATCATATTCAGACCTTTCATTAGTAATCAGACTGTTATAATCTATATGGATAATATAATCATTTCATCTAAGAACGAAGACGAAGGAATTCAAAAATTATGACGATTCCTTTAAGTTGCCTCAGACTACAGTCTAGAAATAAACTTTCAGAACTGCAACTTCCTAAAAAAAAAAAAAAATTCTAAGCCATGCTATCGAAAATAGCACCATTCGACCTTCGTCATCCAAATCACGCACTGTATAGTTATTTCCTGAGGCCGAAACAACTAAACAGGTCAAAGTTTTCTTGGATTAACTGGGAATTTTTGAAAATTCATTAATTCCCAATCTCAAAACCTCTCAGTGACTTACTACGAGATTCCATTCCTTTTTAGTTTGGTCCAACTTAACAGCAGGCTTTCTCAAATCTGAAACAAGCACTTTCTAGTGAACCTTTTTCTACACTTTACCAACAACGTTTACCTCTTCAACTTCATGGCAACGCGATTAAATACGGTTATGGATCTATTCTCTTTGCAAACAAAGTACTGATGGTTCCTTGCGCCCAATTTACTATATGAGCAAACTACCTCACAAGAAGAGAAATACTCCAACTATGAAAATTAGAAATCCTAGCCATCATTGAATCTCTTAAAATTTTAGATGGAATAAAATTTGACATTTTTACAGATTGGTTTGCTTTTAAAGAAAGCCATGTTTAAAAAAGATACAAAACTTAAATTGCTCGATGGGCTGTTGACCTTGAAGATTTTCATTACACGATAAAACACTGCTCTGAACATCTAATGAAACATGCAGATGCAATTAACACAACATTCATTTCTCTGTTGTGCTAATTGCCACCAACAGTCTCTCTCAAAAGATATTGACACACAATCAACTGATGACTTCATTACTACAGTCAAGCAAACTTTAGAAAAAATCCATTTAAATGACTACTCTTTAAAGAAGGGTTGTTCTGTATAAAATAGTTAATGACAAAAGACTGTTAATTGTACCTGAAGTCATGCAAGAGGAAATGGTGCAAAATGTTCACTCTGAAGGTCATTTCTCTGCTCTTAAAACGGAATACAATGTTAAACATGATTATTACATCCCTAATTTGTCTGCAGTTTTTCAGAAATCATTTTGAACTCCATCCTATGCATTTTCTCTCCCCAAAAAATCTGGTAAAGCAGAAGAATTTCTTCAGATATTTCCAAAAGGTGATGTACTACTTGATATTTATGATATAGACTTGATATGTATCACATAGTTCAATGCTAACAACAAACAAGAACTACAAATATCTTTTTACAGTTGAAGCATTCTCAAAGTTTCTTTGGTTTTCTCCTGTTAAATCGACAAACACTCAGGTTACTCTTGACAAACTGAAATTACAGCAAATAACATTTGGTAATCCTCGACGCATTATCTCTTCAGATAAAGGTGCAGCTTTTACATCAACTGAATTTCGGGCTTATTGTCATGACGAGAATATTGAACATATCGCAATAACTACGGGCATTCTACGTGGAAATGGACAATGCGCATTATTTTGATACCTATCTTAACCAAGTTATCAGTTGGTCTATATTTTAGGGTGCCCCTTGGATTATCACTAAGTTGTTTCATTTATCGCCAAAATGTTATTTCACTTATAGTAACCTGAATAGTTGAATGTTATGGAAGCCCTATTATGGCGTGATTGGTTTCGTGATTGCGGTGAATTTGACTGTGGGAAAATATTTGGAAGCGGTTATTTACGTGTTGGATGTTCTTTAGGAAGTATGTTGCTTATTTTGTACTTTACACGGTAAAATGCCTGTATGTGATAAGATTAATCTGAAGTTTCTGTACGATTTGGAACGAAAGGGAAAAAGAGCATTAATTGACTAGTGTTTAATTCAAGGCTTACATAGTAGTCATTATAAGCTTCTTGTTTGTATGAAGGACATGCGTATGGTCAAACGTAAAGATCGTTCAGCTGGCTTTGAATGGGTTTGTCCGATACTACAGTGGATATTTTTTATTCTTATTTTTGTGAATTTATGTGGCAATAGCAGTATAAGATTCCAGTTCAGATAATTGTAGAACGTTTTTGAATGCAATTAAGTAATTTTATGCCACAGACTGAAGACACAGAAATTTCTAAATAAGTCGATATTTCCTTTTTGTAGTGCGTAAATGATATAACATATATTTCTTTTTTTATGTTATTTCATTGTTTGATTTAAAATGCAGTTTATTGTGAGATTATATATTTTTTGTTTTAATTATATTTCATTGCATTATGGTTTGGATGCCATTGTACTGGAGAGTGCATTTGAATGTAAACAGGAATGTCGCCAAAAAATCGCCAATTTTCGCCAAGGGGTACACTGAAATATATTTTTACTAAATTATCCTTACAAGGTCACTAAAAATGATTTAAACATGGTGCTCCTGTGGTAACCTCACATAATTTGAACTGCATTTTGGCATCAAGATGAACAATAAAAAATATATCAAAATTAAGCAAATACTTGAAGAGGAGCATTTCCAGTCTACCTTACAAGAAAAAGCAAGATAACGTGACGAAGCGAAAACAAGAAGGAAAAAAACAACATTCTCAAAATTCAAGAAGAGAAACAGACCTCACTATAATAAGCGCTGTAAACGACCAGGCTTATTTAAAATTGGTGATCAAGTAACACTTCAAAGCAGTCAGTTTAGAACTCGAATGAAACTCCGTCCCAGATTTTTAGTCACAGGTGCATACGCAAAGTCCTACAAAGTGACTGGTGTTAAGCCACATGACCGCTATGAAATCGAGAAAGTTGGAATACATGAAGGCCCTAGTAAAACTTCCAGAGCTGCTGATAT
The DNA here is from genome assembly GCA_000611955.2 of Stegodyphus mimosarum. NCBI lineage: Eukaryota > Metazoa > Arthropoda > Arachnida > Araneae > Eresidae > Stegodyphus > Stegodyphus mimosarum. Next base: position 761,490 of record KK114328.1, read on the forward strand.
GATGAAACCATAGATGCCTTAATGGAGTCTTTATTTATCATTGACGTTCCACACAAACGGACTACTATTTACTACCTCTATTCTTCAATTCCAGATTTTTTTCTTTTGTATTATTTTTCATTCTTTTTTATTACTTACATATATTTCTCTTCATTAATTTCTTTTAATTAGTTGAAAAAATTTTCATTGTCCTCTACACAGAATTATATATAATATATATATATATATATATATATATATACTCACGAAATTTATACGACGTTAAATTTTTCCAGCCTCGCCAAGAGGTTCCAGACATGCTCCTTAAGACGGTGTGGAGAAAAGACGTTTCCACCCAATACACATAAGAGAAATTTTTTTTTATTTATTTCAGATTTTGCTGTATCTCCATCGTTGGCAGGAGAACCTGTCGCATCAGATGCCCGAGTGCGACAACACAACACGACTGACAGTCTCGTAGTCAAAAGGATGATGAGAAATATATAAGAATGAGTGTGCGGGTACTGAGTGGGCGCACTTCGACTAAAAGACGTAAGCATGATGAAGCGGAGATAGAACCTCTCAATCATCACTTCTTTTTCATCTGTAAATACGATTTTAATGCAACGAATAGCTAAATTAAATGATTAAGTCACCTAGATGTGTTTCGTATGTCTACTTATTCCGCAGGTGCCGAGCTTACATACACTGGTGTGCAAAAATTAAGGACGAGACGGTTTTTTCAATATAACTTTGTACAAAAGCTTTCCAAATCAACACATTTAATACCGTAAGATCCCCAAATACGTAAGGACATGAGAAATGTAAGCAACACTTAACTAAAAGAAAAATCAGAGGGATAAAAAGAAGCTTTATTGAAAAAGTAGCATGGAGCGCAATGCGACTGAAGACCGAAACATCCCTGTGATGGGTGTCCAGAAAGAAACATCCGGTCTTTAATAGGGGATATGATCTCCCCTGAATGCTAGGTAGGTTTCACATCATTTGTGCATGCTGGATATGTGGCTGTTAATGAGCTGTTGAGACACTGCTGCTCGTTCCTCTTGTAGCACCAATCGCAGTTTCGGAATCGTTACTGGCGATAAGTTACGTGCTGCCACGGGTCTCCCTAGTAAGTTCCGTACATGCTTGACAGGATTTAGATCCAGAGACCTTGCCGACCAATCCATGTGTTCAATATCTTCACTCTCCAACAGCTCTTCGACAGTAACTGTGCGATGAGGTGGAGCGTTGTCGTCCATGAAGAGGAACTGAGGACCCATAGCCCTTGTGAAAAGACGCATGTAAGGAAGAAGAACCTCGTTACAATAGCAGTCCCAGGTGACGAACCTCCTTGGGAGATATGAAGGTCGGTCCGGCTACCAAGCATTATGTCTGCTCGAACGAGAACTCCGCGACCTCCAAAACAGTCCCTTTTGATGATGTTGAAGGGGTTATTGCGTGTTCCCCGCTCTGTCCAGATGTGTATGTGTCTAGAATCGCAACTCAGACTAAATCTGCTCTCATCTGTAAAGAGTACTCGTCCCCATTCATTGTCTCTCCAATTCCGGTGTTCCCGGCACCACAGAGAACGCCTTCTCCGATGGGCAGGCGTCAGAGGTACACACAGTACAGGGCGTCGTGCAAACAGACCACCACCGTGCAGTCTTCTGGCCACGGTAAAACGCGATATCGGTCGTCCAGTCGCTTGTGTCGTGTGCCTAGCGATTTCTCCCGCTGCCTGCCCCCTGTTTCTTCTGGCCTGTAAGGCAATATACCGGCCATCTGCGGGTGTGGTTCCTCGTGGACGACCACTACTAAACCCCCGGATAGCTGTTCTTGTAGTTTTAAATTGTCTCCAAAGTCCTGAAACGATGCTGTGAGCAATTCCGAACTCTGCAGCCACACTTGTCACACTGCGGCCTTTCTCCAACTTCCCAATGATTCGACCTCGGGTAAAAGCATCCAGATTTCGTCTAACAGATTGATTATTCACCATTTCTCGCTGAGGCAGCAACTCGGTGTGATTTTAACTGCTATACGGCGTGCAATCTCTTTGCCAGATATACTGATCTTACACCGACAACATGCTTTATACTACTCAGACACTGCCCCATTACGTCTACCTGCATATCTGCGCATGTGCTACCGTACATCACCTTACTTAATCTCCTGATTGGTCTTTCTGTCCGCTCTGCCTCTTCGTTCAGCTGATATGCTAATTTTTCTACTTCGTCCTTAATTTTTGCATACCAGTGTATGTATGAACAAGAGTCTCCATATGGCGTTAATTTAAGATTGAATACTATTGCGGCTTGTTTTCCACCTATCGCTTGGCATTGTAATTTGGGAAACTAGTTTTAAATATTAAATGATTTTTATGTTCTATGTATTGTATTTATGGGGATTAATTCTTAAACTAGTAGACCTGTTATAACTGCTTGGCTTAAAGCGCTTCAGATGTTAAACTAGGCCTTGAATACGAAGACTAGGTTAAGATTTTTTTGTTTAAAGTTTTCATAACTTATTTTTAATTTAATATCAACACTCATTATTCCACTTAACAAACAATTTTTTATCTATCACATAATTCGTATTTGAAATTAAGGAACGCGAAATCGATGTCATTGGAGTAAATAATATTAGGAGAAATGTCTAATGCAATTTGTGTAGCATATTTTAATTTATTATAAATTTCGGAGTTAATTTTTTTTACTTCTACACATTTTTTTTACATAAATTGGATACTAACCAGAGATGATGCGTTTTACTTTAAGAATCATTTTACATTTTTTGTCTGAAGAATTCATTATATCCAATCATCTTTTAGAGGAAACAATAAAAAAGTTTTCTAAAACTCAAGGTAAAGTTTCTCCGGCAAGGTTACATTACATCAGTCAAAAAAAATTAGATACAGCCAACCAACTGGATTTTGAACCCAATAAAATCCAATTCATTCTTCAGCGCCTTAAAAGTAATCCATTTTTATGCATAGATCACAACATTAACTACTTAATTAGAGTGCATCTAATAAATCAAATCTTTCAACCGATAAGCTTCTAAGTTCCTCAGCAATTAGATTTGTCTGAACAGGTCATGAGATCAAAAGAGCCACCATTCTATTTTGATTTCATGCTAAAAAATAAAAAAGGTACATGATATCAAGTCTAGGAAGTAAGGGGGTGTTATTACGGATTTCATTCAACCAATTTAAAGCGATTAGGATCACATCTGATCCAGGGGAGAATAATTTTCGATGTGTTGCCTTCTTAATATCGAAATAAGATTGATTTGATGGTACGCAACATATCAGTTGAAGTTCTAAGACGGAATAGTCTTTTGAGGCTTGAAAATTTTCATTCAACTTATAAGGTATTTCTCCCGCCTTCTTAGCAGGCCTTTGTGGTGTAGTGGTCAGCACGCTCGGCGCGTATTCGAGAGGTCCGTGGTTCGAGTCCCGGCGAGGGCGTTGTTCATTTTTCATCTCTCCTGCTTTTAAACAAAATACCTAATGTCATTACAATATCATCCCTTATACTTGTCAGGTTTTTACCCTGAGAATTTATTTTCGATTCGGAAATCAAAATTCAAGAGTCTCCATTTAAACTTTTTATGAAACTTTTAGTCCGAATCGTAAAAGATACTATATATATATTTGAACTGAGAGACGCGCATAGAGGATACTAGCCAAGGTGAAAGAGTTGGAACTAATGCAATAAAGGGGAGATTGAAGGGGATACAGACCGAATTTCACGAGAATAATATTTAAAATCTGGATGGCTTTGCCCGACTTTTTTTTCAATCATACTAATGTTTTCAGTAAAATTACCCCCCCAAAAAAACAATTAAATTTATACTTTTTGGAATTCATTCAGTTATTCCAGAACTAGGTAAATTTAGCTAATACAAAAGTTTATACGTGCTGTAGTAAAAAAAAAAAAAAAACGAAATTTTTGCTTTAAGTTGGTTGAAATTTGCGATTTTGATAGATACTATTTTAAGATTATATCTGTTACACTGGCTGCATCTGTATGGGCTTCACCATTTTCAGTAAGTGTTTAAGTAATTGCTGATGTTTGGCTAAAAAATAACAAAATTTCATCTCTGCAATCCATATATAGTTGTTGATTCCCACAAATTGATTTCGAGCATTTTCCTCCATCGTCGTCAGCAGCTATCTACCGTAAGTCATAGTTGAAGCACGGCACTACTGTTTTATTTGCATTTAGAATAATACGTTTTAGCAAGGGATTACATGGTTTGTAATTTAATGATAAAAACGTTGCATTTTAACCAAGAAAAATGACATCAAAAATACCCCAAGAATCCTAGTTTAAAATATACAAATGCTTTAATTCATGTGCCCTCAAATAAAAAAATGATGTTAATAGATTTTATGAGTACCTGAAAGTTTTTTATCTGATTTTAACCTCATTTAAATGCGCGATTTTTTGGATAAAGTTTTCTTCTATATATTAGTATTTATTTAATAAAGTTAATTTGATATTTTTTGTAACTTTTACAACAAGCTGACCACTTTTAATGAAAAAATACTTTAGTAGAAAACTTGAATAATGAATTTACAAACTTAAAGCTGAATGGAAGAATCACGAATCAAACAATGGAGATTACAAATGTAGAACTTAATAATAAGAGTCTGTTCTTTTACGCAAAATTTTAGAACTCTTTTAGTTTACCAGTGAATGCCAAGCAACGCAAATGAAAAAAGATATAAATTCATCCCGAAATTAAAATACTTAAAGAATGTTAAATGAATAGAATAAAAGTGATATAAATTCTCCAAGAATAGATTATTTATGGCCAAATTGTTCAAAGACTGAACTACGAGTTTTATTTAGAACGGGGTTTAACTTGCGGAGAATAAATGCAAGTTTCTGACTCTGTAGACGGATAAAATCGGAGGCCAACGATATCAGTGCAATTATGCATAGCCGGGAAATGTTACTTAAAGTGCTAAGATAAGAAATAAAATTTAATGAGCTGTCATAAAATAATTTGATCAACTAACGACCCAAAGCATAAAGCGAGGAATCCATTGCAATTTTTTGTAGAATACTTCAAGGTAACATACTTTAACAATAACTGAAAACAGGCATCTAATACATATCACAGGTACAACTAACACTGACCATATCTCAAAACTGTCGAAAGCAGGCATAAGACTTGACGACGGCAGGATAATCAATAAGACAGAAACAATATAAGACATGGGGACGGGTGCCTAGAACAAAAGAACAATAGATATTTTAATGTCACTTCTGGTAAAATTTAACTTCAAGAAACACAAATGCGTAAAACAAAGAATACCTTTATTTGCAGTCTAACAACGGTTTCTCAAATATACGCATCCTTCTTTTAGCTGGATTATTTGATACATAATGAATGTAGTCGCAAAAGTGCGCACAGTGCATGCACCCGCTATGCAGGCTGGTGTTGCCAGTTACATAAAAATTCCGTTACAGAGCTATTTCAAATAAACATCCTGTATGAAACATACTGTTAAAGATCTATTAATCTATCATCCCATTAAAGATCAGAATTCAAACAGTATGTTTATTTGAAAAATATCGATTGTTTCATCTTCTGCAGTAGTCACAAGGATGCTGTATGAATTTAACCTTAATCGTAATTATATTTGACATTTCTTTATAGTTCTGATGATTTTTGAAAACAATTCTCTAACATACCCATCAATATTCACCGCCAGACGGATACTGAAGCCGATCATGTGAGCCACACTTAAAGTATGCGCATTAGAGGTCCTCTGGCATCAAAATGTGTTAACGTTTTGCTTCTGTTTTTATATTATAGTTAAAATATATAATAAATAACCACTGAGTAAAAAATAAAAGCTTACTGACAAATATCATAATTTTAAAGCCGTATTAATATTTGTTTTCAAAAAAGGACGTTGGCCTTTAGTCGGTTAAAGAATACATCAGTGTAAAAGAAAAGGGAGCGGAAAGGATATATAGGAAGCTTGTGAATCAGTATCGCGATATTCTACTTTCTAGGATAAGGCGATGTATCTTTATTTGTAATATAACAGCATGTGTCTATCGGAACAAAGCGCTCATTGACAAGATTATTAATCAAATGATTCGCAGCTTATTGAAGAATGCCTCATCCTAATTCAATGGCGTTATCATTATTTTAAGTTACCTGATTTTAAGGTACTTCCATACCCAATGAAAGTATTCCCAAACATTCTTTCTTACGAAATCGAGCGAACTGCAAGAAACCTGAAGAGATAAAGGCTCATTAAGTTACTGTTCAGGTTGTCTAAGATACACGGAAAGATTATACTGTTGCGAATTGGACTTTTTTTGAACTTATTATCCGATGAACAATCCGGGTTTTCTAAACACCTTACTGTTCTCTAATTCGTCATTTATGTGAATCATAATCACTTTAATAAACGAGAATTGTGTGAAGTGGTATAATATGAAGACAGATGATGGTAAAAATACAGCAGAAAGTAACAGACATATTGATTCGTCTGACACTGCGCTTCTGCTTCGGTACTTTACTCAGGAATGAAGTTATATTAAGACTTAAACAAAACCCACTGGGTCTTGCCAAATATTTTGGCGATAGGTTTTCAAAAGGTTGCTCTCTTGTTACGTTTGAGAAGTATACAGGGTGTTTCGTATTGATCGAGACGATACGGGAACCGTGATTGCCTCCGGTGACATGGCAAATATCTGTGCGGTATTCCAGTTCCCGTGATAGAATATCCTTTGTTAATGATTTGAGCACTTCGATTATCCGCTACTTCAGTCGCTGTAAGTCCTGGGGAAATGTAAGCAAGAACACTTTGTCTTTAACAAAACCTCGCAGGAAAAAATAACAAGGGGTTAGATCTGAGGATCTCGGTGGCCAGCAAAGCAATGGCATATCGTTTGACTCAGCACGGCCAATCCAAAGATGTGGCGGATTACCGTTCAGGTATTAGCGTACAGTTTTATGCTGACGTGGTGGAGCACCGTCTTCTTGGAAAATGAAGCCGGAAACCGCTACCTCCTGCTGAGGAAACAGCCATTCTGTTAGCATATCTTGGTAAACGCACCCGTTAATCGCTTTTTCTACCTTCCGGAAAAAGGGGAGGGATCAGAGGCACAACTGTTAAAAATGGTGCTGAAAATGTTTACTCCTGGAGAATCATGCTCACATTCCATTACACCACTGTAGATTTTCTGTGCCCCCCCCAAATCATAAACTATGGCGATTAACTTTGCCATAAACGTGAAAATTGGCTTCATCCGTATACAAAAGTCTATTCGCAAAACCGTTTACCTCCAGATTATATTGAAAAACCTCACAGAAAGTTTTACGCAACGATTTGTCGGAAGTTACGGATAAAATACCTCTTACGATACTATAAAAGTCTTTATGGTTTTGAAAATTGCGGTGTAGAAAGATAGTGAAGAATAAAGGTTATCAAACAGAACATTTAAAACAAAAAACTTTTAGGTAAAATATTTCAGTAAATGTAATGAAAATCGTTTAAAAAAGTGTGCGAACAGCCTCTGTATATGGGCCAGTTTCGCTTAGAATGTTCCTCACGACGGCATCTCTCCTCTTAGGCACATAGCCCTCGAGAGCTTTTCTATAATCAGATGGACTAGACCGTTACTTTATGCTCAGTACGACGTTTTATTGACAACAATAATTATGCAGGTTTTGAAATAGAAAATAACCTCTAAAGATAGAGCCAGGTTTCAGCTCTAAAGGGGGGGAGAAGCAACAGAAAGTAGCTTTGAATGAATTTGTTAATTAAAAAAAAAAGACCTAGCGCAATGAGTTTTTGAATATCCTGTACTAATGTATTTATGGTACGTGCGTTTATGACTCAAAAATAAATGAAATGTTTGATAGTTTAGTTTACCTCCTTTCCTTGGATTTTAAGATATATACGAAACTCGAATTATCCGATCTGCCATTCTTCTTTCCAAGCCATTCAACTTCATTTTTACACTTTGAATTTTTTCGTTCAATTATGTGACTATTAAAATTATAAATTTACTCCAAACTGTAATATGATCCACGAGTGGCCGAACGGTAAAGTCGCTAAATACTAGTAGTTTTATTCGTGTACAATTCCCGGCAAACGGGCAGGCTGTATAGGAGCTTTCGTGGTTTTAACTATGTGTAACTTTGATAAAAACCAATTTTCCATAAGAAATTTTCCGCGAAGGCAACCCTTTCAAAAGTAGATAGCCCTAGACTTACTTTTTGCCCTAATCAGTCAAATGTAACGGCGAAAATTTTAGTCTTTTATTCATTTTGCACTAACAAAAAATGATTGCTTAGTTTTAGTTTAATATAAATAGGCTATGAGTTTTATTTTAATGAAATAAAAAGAAAAACAAGAGTAAAGGTTTAATTTTAAGGCCTATATGTAAATAAAATTAAATTTCCTGGTTTAATTGAAACAGTAATGGTTGTGTATTTAGACAAATAAATGATTATTTTATGGCTTAATTTTGTCATAAAATAATTATTTATTTTCCAAACACACAACCATTACTGTTTAAATTAATGCTATAAAAATATTACTTTGTATTTTGCTTTATATCAATATAAATATATATTTTTAAGTTCATGATTTTTGTCCAGTTAGAACCTCATCAGTGGCCGATTGGCTAAAAGAGTTCGATCTGGGCTCTAGCTCACCAGTGGCCGAGCGGTAAAGTTACTGAACTCAAGTAGTTTGGCCTGGTTTCGAAACCTGGGAGCCCATTGCCCAGAGTTCGTGTGTAAAGTCGATATGAGCTAATTTCCCTTAGAAAGTGCTTCACGAAGGTGTTCCTCCCATTAGAAATACAGCCTTGAGAGTTTTATGATGATTAAATCGGGCGAACGGGGCTTGCATTTTTGGTTTTCCTCATGTGTAACATGAACCTGAGCCAGTTTTCCTTAAAACGTACTTCATGAACGCATCCCTGCCCTTAGGCAGATAGCCCTCGCGTGCTTTGCATATTTTGATAACCTAATCTAGTCTAACCTAGACTATATTGAAATAAATGTGATAAGCACTGAAAGAAATTTCTTCGTTTCCTTACTTGAATTGATCACTTCATTCGAATAAGTAGTTTTCCTGCATAAAAATGTAAATTTAGTTAACTGACTTCTCGAATGTCTAGGTGGATTATAGTTCCAACTAGACTTGATATTTATGGTTATTCTGTGCAGTTAATGAATCGGATAATAAAGTATTGGAGCCGTATTATCTGAAATGAATGAAAATGAATGTTTTCTGCTATGATAAACAACGAAAATAATTTTTTTATGCAATTTAATCTGCCTGACGACAGTATTTGCAGCAATATTAATATTTTTTTATATGTATACTGTGTATTGTCTCAAATAAAGTCTGCTTGGCAAGATTTGCGCCGGCGAAACGGAAAAGTACCTTAATGTAAAATATGTAAACAAATGAAAGGGCTAAATATTAACAGTTTTTATATTAACTTATCGGGCAATCAACATTTTAGCTGCTTAATCTCTGCATTTTTGTATGTTTGGCAACAAGTGATAAGAAATGTCGAGTTAATGTTGATGAATTCCATGAGTAGTAAACCATATTTCAGGAGTTAAAGCAATACTGAAATTACGTACAACGAAAGATCAATAAGCCATTAGAATTTATAAAAGGTGTCAGAAACTTAAAAAAAAGGTTTCTCACTTCTATAAATTTCTAATTATATATTACTTAGTAGAATGTATAACGGACATTTCAAAATTTTATTCGAAGTAGCTTCTTTAATCTATAGTTGAAAAACTCCAAATACTATTACTCCAAATACAATTTAATTTCAATTTAATATTGTTTAAATTAATGACGTGAATAAAATTACAACTCGGTATTGTTTTTTGGAGCACTTCCAGGTCGTTTAAACTTCTCAATGAATAGAAGTCTCCGGACTGAAGTTTTTATCGTCAGAAAACTTCTCTTTCGCGAATCGCGCTATGTTTGCGGCCGTGATGGACCCGCTTTTGCGCCGACGCGAACTTGGACGGAGCAATGCGAAGACTGAGTGTCAGGGACTCCGCTATCCGGCAGCGTGTCAGGAAGACATCCAGGATGCTCTGGACAGAGATTATCTTGCTCTTGACCCTCCAAATGAAGATCACCGAGTCCTTTGGGACGAGATTTAAAAAACTACAGGTGAGGAACATTTCTGTTTTTCCCAAAAATAAATCCTAATGTGGCAAAAAATTTACTATTCAAAAATATTATATTTCCATTTTTTTTGTCTTTCCTAAATATTCATCGCATTTTTTTCCCGGAAAAATAAGCAAATGATAAACCTGGAATAATTTGTAAATTTTTTAATGCAAATGCCATATTTCTGGTTCGCTATTTTTTTGTGAACTAAGTAAATATTTCTCCCTATGTGTCCTTATGTCAAAAATCTTTGATTGTGGCTAGAGAAAGGAATTTCAAGAATTAAAAAAAAAGAATATTTTTTTAGAAAGTCTAAAGATTTAAAATTCAAGTTAAATTTTCAAACTATATTTTTATTTAGAAATGATTATGGTCTTTTGTTGGTAATCTAAAAAATTAGTATCAGATTATCTTTGATTTTATAGCAAATTCTATGCATTCTCAGGGGTCATGGCACTGTTCCTTGCTAAATAAAGCTAGGATTGTTATGAAGTAACCTCTAAATGCCCAATTTGAACTCAAATATATTATTTTATCTGTTATGAGTGTAGAAAGAGTCTATTATGGGTGTAGAAAATAATATTAATAACATAAGTAACAATTTCATATTGGAAACGAAAATCGTTTGCTAACGTATCATTACTCGAGAGTTAGGATGAGAATTTAAATATCTTTACAACGCGTCTTAGGTATTACTCGAAATGAAAATTCTTCAATCAGAAAAATGAATATTTACGTAGCATAAGTAAAAAGTATGAATGCACATCCCTATATTTATATTGAAATTAAATCACGTATATATATTCATTCGTATATTTATTAATATAATAAGCGTATGACTTACGTACGCAGATTATCTAAAGCTATTAAAATGTTTGAGCATTTTTTAGTTTGAACATTGACATAAGTTATTTAATTATACTGTCTGACAGTGTGAACTTTTCACATTTCACCTTAAAATGCGTTACGTTCAAACGCGATAAGAATGGAAGGGGCTTTTTCCTTTTGTATAGCTCTACTTGAGTTTGGCATCACTGTAAAGACTCGAGTTTCATCAAAGGTTTGAAATCTGAAATTTCCTGTTCCTATGGCTCTTGTTGCATTTATCCATTAATTTACCTTACCATTAGTTGAAGCGAGGAAATAGCAGTGGATACTTAACATTAACATACGCGAGTGTGATCCTGATGCTGGTGAACAAAAGTATTTGTATGCAATTTGATAACAGGCCTTTCAGATCTAATGCGATGAATAATTTGTATGATTTGTAATGTAAATGGAATAAAGAGGACTAAAAGATTAATACTGAAACAGAACCAAAACAATTAAATAATTAAAAGTTTGATGTTTTTTTTTCACAAAATATCTTTGAAAACAATTTTGCTTACATAATGAATGCCATTATGAATGAGAATAACTTTTAATATCAGAATGAAAATAGATTTTTTCCCGATTAGAAGATAAAATTCTGGCCACAAAACTTTCAAATAATCACCAGGTTACTTCGATTTGTTATGTAATTAACTCTCAGGATTACTCTGCCATTTACTGCACAGCCATTTCTCTAGCCTGTGCATTGTTAATGCATAATAAAAGACTAGAGTCTGGAAATTATCGTAATTAAATGCTTGTGACTGCAAAAAAAATTGAGTTAAAATGAAACAGAAAAACAATCTGACATTAACATAGAATTTGATAAAATTCTTGAGGTTGATCTGACACAAAGCGCTCTTTTTCAGAACCCGGAATTTTTAAATAGGTGGAGGAGCACTAATCAAATTTATTTTCAAATCAACAGGCGGGGCAGAGTGAAAAGAAAATAATACCGTCCTTCGAAGAAAAGAATGATGAATCATGCAAAAACTAAAATATTGTTATTTTTCAAATGTTGGGAAATGTGGATTGGAATTAATGTCATTAACTAAAGAACGAAAATTTTCGTGAACATGAAAGGCTTTAAGGAAATTCACTTCACCAGCTGAAGAATTTTTGTGAGTAATTTTTGCAGGACTGTCAAAACTGTTGTTCAGAGACCATCTGTGATTAGCTATGAAAGATTTGTTTACTTCTACCTTCCGATTCTAGGATAATGTTTTTTTTTTGTTCAAAACTTTGGTATTCTTTCTTTTTGGTTGATTTACTTTGGTTGATGATAAATGACTTATTTTGGTTGATGATAAAAAAGGCTATAAATTCCTCAATAATTAAAATCAGAGATAGAATCTTTATAACAATGAATTCTACTGATAGATGAGAAAATGACCTAAAAATTCATCTTGTTGTATCCAACTTGTAGAGGTTTTATTTGTTTTGAATTCCGTATAGCCATTCAGTTCAATTTTAAAAGAAACTGATAAATTTAAGTAAGACAAATTTCTCCATTTTCTTCGCATTAACCACAATAATTACAATTAACCACAATAAGCACGTATTTATTTGATTTCCAGTGCAAAATCATGTCATTCTTCTGAACAATAAATGATTCTTTTTGCTCCTGCGTATATCGTGCTTTCAAGGGTTATACTTCAAATTCTTTTCTTTCCCAGGAACTCAATTTTTTTGAACCAGTTGTCAACGGCAAGGATTTTCTCTCAGGGTTATTAATAAAGTCTGCAATTTTTTTCCCTTTTTTGAACGTAAAAGACATCATTCTGGTAACGGGAATAACCACAGTAACCTTGTTGTCATTCTGTTTTATACTTTTATCAGTTACAAAATTGCTTTGGTTCTCCATAAGTTGAACTTTTAGAGTACTGTCGTACGTATCAATAAAATTCGATATTCGATTCCTAAAGATTTCTCTTCTTTTTAATTTTTGGGGAATTTATAATATTTCTTGTCATAGTGGCTTTTCATGTATCGGCCATTTTTAAAACACGTTAAAAGTTCACATCAAGAAACACGAATCTTATGTTCGAAAGGAACAAATCTTGGACAGCCGATCATAGCTGAACGCTTAATCACAATTTTGATTTTGTTTTGAAAATTCATCTTCATTAATTAATTAATCAAAAATTACCAAAGCTTCTTTACCTTTTTAGCGCTCTTTTTTTCCCCTGGGAAATGCGTATTAAGGAAGATCGACTTATGTCAGATCGTTCTTTAAATCGACAGAGTTTTATTTAAAATCTACGCCAATTTTACATTGGAATGTTCTTTTTCTAATCAAAATTAAATTATTTTCAAATTTCTGTACAACTGAAGTAATGTTCGATCCTAGTCATCTGTTTGACATGTTTTATGACGTGATTAATGCTTTGCTCATAGGTGCCCTGCGTTGCTGGATACCATTTATAAGACGCAAAAAATCAAGAAAGCATCTCTTGGTGATAAACTATATGTGTACGCATAAGCAATATAGTTAGTTGATTTTGAAAGGTTTAGGTTTATTTAATTATGACAAAGCGCTCGAGAATTATCTACCTAAGGGAAGGGACGCCTTCGTGGAGGATTTTCTAAAGGAAATTGGTTCGTATACACGTCACTTAAACTCTGCATCAGTTCCTAGAGATTATGGACTTTTCTCTTAGCAATCGATTCATAGTTATTCTTTAATTATAAAAGAAAAGTACGATTTTTTAGTTCACCGATGTCGCCTAATATCTGCATAATTATGGAGAATTTTAAAGTGAATATATTTACAAACACCTTGCCCACATCTAAAAACGTTGGGGAAAAATTTTAATGTTAAAATTTTAAGTAACATAAATTTTATTTAAGTTTCAAAATAAAGTCCATTTAAAGGATGGGGGCAGTTTAAGAACTGAGTATTGGATATTTTGTTGTCCAAAGACGGCAGCACTTTTACGGCATAGAAGACCTTCCCCTACTACTATAGCAAATGAATACCTTCAGCTATTGTCAGTGCTTCAGTTACTACGAAATATTAATCTGTGGTGCTACTTGCCATTCATAGTTGGAAAAAAGTCTTAAAAACGTAAACTTCTTTCTAAAAATGATCTGAGATTACTACTGAAAAATATTATTCATAAATGAGCCCACATTATGTTGACGAACTCATCAAACAAATAGTAATTCAGAGAAAAACAGTGATAATATTTGTCTGTATGGCATATCTGAAAAAGCTACTATGGTATAAAACGTTTAATGCTTTGAAAAGTTACATTATTTACAGTGCAAGGAAAGTAAATGAGCAACCTTCATGTATGATGCTAAATATACACAGGGGAAATTTTCAAGTCTTTATATACGACCTTATGCATCTCTAATAAAAGATATATTGTTTTGATTAATCTTACTCGCGCTAGAATAACGTCGTAGATACTGATTAGTTAAAGTACGTCAGGGGTATTTATTTCCCTAAGGAAAGCGTGTTCGCAAATGCCATCTCAAAATAAATTGATTCGGACTTAAGGTTACACAAGGGTAAATCCATGAAAATAGCCAGCTAACAAGCCTGTTTCGCTCCCAGCATAAAAGAAGCTGGAAATAATTTGTGCTATTAAACCTGATTAGCTGTCTAAGTGCACTGGTTTTATCTTATTTGTTTCGACGCTGTATCGTCTTCGCTACTTAATAGAAGTATAAATTAATTTCAGTAAAAGATCTTAAAATTGTAGTTTAAAATTAGCAAATCTTTATATCAAATTAACAAATATTTACCTGAAAATTAACAACAACTTGCAGAACTTCAATAACTCAAGTACATAAATTTGTAAAACCTACAATCTAACATTCATCTACTAATGCTATTCCAGTAATGAGGATTCCCACTTTGGGCTTTAACAGGTACAGGTTATTTTCTCTATCCATTGGTCAACTAAGTCGGAGACTTCTTCTCAGCTAAATAATTACTGGGGTGTTTGCCAAAGTACTCTAAATTACAACGTCACTTGATATTTAAACTAAAACTAGTTTGATTCCTAATAAAGGCCATTTTTTGTTTTAAAAAAACGTAAAAGTACAGAAAAAAAGTAACACAAAAATAGACTTACAAATAATTACTCCTAGTAAAATAAACTTTACAAAACTACCAGCTGCTGCACTATACTCTACTCAGGTGGTAGCTCACTTTCAAAAGAAGCCGATAATGTTCTGATTTGAAAAATATCTAATATGTTTGAAAATTTTGGGGAGCTGTATTGTTACGCTCATCTTCCCTCTGTGGGTTCACCTCGGCGCGGAGGATGGGCGGCAACTTCTTCCGGATGGGAAGCGGCTAACGAGCTCACCATCAAGCTGTGAGTGGCCTCCCAAGATGGGGGTATCTGAGCAAATTTTGGTAGTACATTTGTAGAGACATTAAGTGTTTTTTGAAAGCAGAAGAGATGAAAAATGTGCAATGCCTTCACCGGGACTCGAAACACGGACCTCTCGAATACGCACCTAGCGTGCTGACCACTACACCACGAAGGCATGCGAAGAAGGCATGCCTTTTAAAGGGCGACTGGGGATTAGGGTACCCAGTTGCCAAATTCTGATGTTGGAGAATCCTCATCCACCACCTTTTTAGTTCGAGCGCCACTGTAGAATCATTAGGTTATTTAGAAGAAGAGATGAAAAATGTGCAATGCCCTCGTCGGAACTCGATCCATGGACCTCTCGAATACGCGCCGAGCGTGCTGACGTTACACCACGAAGGCATGCGAAGAAGGCGGGAGAAATACCTTATACATTTTAACATCACATTCACAAAGCAGTACTCAGCAGTGGGTACTCTATCTTGGCTGGCAATGCTCGTAATCGTCTTGTTGGAACAGGCAGGCGTGAGTTTTACAGCCGGTGATAGGGCTACTAATGTCTTGGGATCGGATAATATCATGCCCATGCTGTTACCCTCATTTCCGTTTTCCCTAAACTTTGAAAACTTTAGAACGTTTTATTGTTGTATTGTGATTTATTTCATTTGTCTGACAGTGACAGATCAAATCTAATTTGTATCTTGCCCAAGAGGCTAAAATCGCACATGTTGTTTGTTCAAGGCTTTGACACTTTCTAAGTGATAGTACGAATTTACCCAGCTCGGCCTAATTTATAAAGGAGAATACCCGGGGAATGGATTCGAGGGTCTTCCACCTTTCCTTTTTCTTCCACCAACCTCTCCAGAGAACTTTCAGATCGGTAGTATTCTGACCCTTTGACTGCTAACTGCTCTAAGTTGAAGCGCTTCGGATGAGCGGCGTGCGGCTGTAGAATGACTGACCAAATAAATGAGATTTCATTTTTTCTCGTTGCTAAGTAACGAACGAGGTATGAGGTTTCTGCCAGTGAAACAGAAATGTACGATAGAACTAGTTTTCGAACGTACACACATGAGGCAGCAGTAAACAGCCAAAGCCTTCGCCAAGCATGCACTTGCGTCCATAGTCCAAACCGATGGCTTGGGCCGGACGCGTGTATTTACCCATAGGCCACACCGATGGCTTTGCTGGACGCATATATGCGCTCATAGCAGTCAAGGAGTTAAAAGCCCTTATGCCGCAAACACTCTATGCACTTACAAATATCATACTTTCTACAAGATTCGAACAAAGCCCTAGCGTATGCAGTCGGTTTATCTACTATTAGGCATTCAAAGCCTAGGCGGCAACAGCAGTCGGCTCGTCTACCCTGTGCTAACACAGTGATTAAAATAGATTTTCTACTTAAAC
Source organism: Stegodyphus mimosarum (assembly GCA_000611955.2). NCBI lineage: Eukaryota > Metazoa > Arthropoda > Arachnida > Araneae > Eresidae > Stegodyphus > Stegodyphus mimosarum. The sequence continues at coordinate 778,272 of KK114328.1, forward strand.
AATATTTAATATCAAGTAGCCTTACAGATAAAATGTAACATCATGAAACAGTGAGTAGAATGTGATAAAAATCTAGTTGAGACATAGAGAATGCATATAGCAAAGTGATTTTAATTTCAAAATGTTAACGTAATACAACGATCGAAAATACAGCTTGATCAGCAGAAAGTGTTATATTAAGGGTTTAGCATATATCACCATAGCATGTTCACCTCGGCGCAGAGGACGGGCGGCAACTTCTTTCGGACGGAAAGCAGCTAACGGACTCACCATCAAGCTGTGAGTGGCTTGGTGTATATTAAACATTTTGGAAGGGATTTTATAAACCCAGAGAATAAGGCATGCACCTAAAAATTGAGCTGCTATGGGAAAGTACAAAATGGAGTAACAAGAAAACAACAGCTTGCCATTCCCATGAAATGTTACCTGCCTAAATTAGGTAGGCAAACTAATGACCTGTTTCAAAAATTCAAAAATGTTCTAAATGATATTAAAAAAATGCTTATAGTAAGTTAAATGTTTTAGATTTATGATATTGTTTCTCATTAAAACAGTTGTTTTCTTTTTCCAATGTGTTTGTATTTTTTCTGACGTGAGTATGGTGACCCGTGAGTATGGTATGACGTACGAATGACCTGTTGGCGATATTTAGGCCCGTTTAAGGGAAATGAACCTAAACACCTAAACGCGCGCGCGCGCACACACACACACACAAACACACACACACACACACGCACACACACGCACACACACACACACGCACGCACACGCACGCACACGCACACGCACGCACGCACACGCACACGCACGCACGCACAATTTCGATTCAACGACTCAAATGTGTCAAACTGCCCAATTTTGTAAAAACCGCAAGAGTAGTTTTTAAAAAATTACCTCTCGTAATTTTAACTCCTCCATGTCAATTTCATTTGGTATATATTTATTAATATCTCTTTTTATATTAAACTTAGTTGATTCTTCCTTTCATATTTCAAAACTTAGGTTCATTCCAAATAAAATTCGCCTATTTTTTATGATTTACTTTTAAACTTTGTATTTTTAAATAATTTTTATAAATTTTTCGAAAAACATTTTGAATTATAATCTATAAAATTTTAATATCATCATAAAGTAGATGCATTTCATGGCACACCTGCAGAAACGTTTTTTAATATTTACATGAATTTCCATATTGGCGCATTTTGAAATTTGGTATATTTGTTATAAGCTATAATAACGCCAAATGTGGTTTACGCACTCTGTTAAAATTATTTGAAAGTATGAACGATGAATTTTGTTTCCGTTCGTGGGCAATGAAGAAAAGGAAAGGGAAATAGGTTGCTATAAATTAAGAAGTTCGCCAAGTAAATTATTCTTGGCGTAAACTGAAAAAGATCCGCCAAGATAAAATTTTAAATTTCTCACCAAAAATTACAAAATTTCATATTCAAAATTCAAAATTCCAGTAGAATAGGAGATGTAGAACTGCCCCCCTTTTTTTTGGCGCAGTATACCTCCAAATGTTTCGTCTTTAACATAAGTTTCATGTTGTGGTCCTTTTCTCAGACTCGTTTGCCAGGCAAAAGACTTCTTTCTTGAAAAATGATATGGCATCCACGTATCCACCTCATTACTTGTAAATTAAAGATTGTTAATGTCATATTCACACACACACAAAAGAGAGTATATTTTTAACTAAACCGTGCGGATTCCAAAAACTCAGCAAAAATGAATAAAAACAGGCGGCGAGAGCAAAAATGCAACACAGTGCCAATATACGATTATATACCACGCAGCCGCTGCTAATGGACGACCAGTTGTCTCAAACTAGTGAAAAACTTCAGGGTTCCTGAGTCCGCATGAGGTTCCTGAAGCAGTTTTACGTGGCCAGCGAAGAAATTTCAATTATATATTTGTTGTAAATATGGTATTGCAAAGATACTAAAACTTAGTTAGTATTTGAGATCTGAGCCGACATTATTTTCCTTTTCATGAAAAACGAACACGAATAACGCACTAGGAAATCAAATCTATAAAAGGAACTAATTAATTTACAGTGTGAAATGAATCTTACTAAAAAATTTGAAGGTACTGATTTTATGAAGTTTTTTTGTGCTTATGAAAAGATAAGTAAACTCAGTTACGAATTTTTGCTCTTCGAATAGTTGCTTTGTTTAGTAATACATTTATATGTGATATTCTTTCTTATAATGGAAATTTAATAAGAAAAAAAAACCCCGATGAGCATCTACAATTCGTAGAAGAATTTTTCTAAATGGGAGAACTAGTCATTTTTAGGGTATCGCCACTATTAAGGCCAAAAGTGGTTCTATTGGGCGGTCACCGTTGTCTCCGAAGAGGGCTTAGACAATTTACATCGATACCCTCTCCGGGATTTGAACTCTTTGGTATCGCAGACGTCTCCCCTAACCACTATACCGGTATGGGCGGCTACATTCCTGATGAAGATACTAACTTCTCTGCAAGTTACAAACTTTATCGGACGCCATTAAGCGTCAAACTGTAGTAAGAAATAAAGAAGATTATTATTATTTACATACGAACATATGTATTTTTGTTTAAACGTCAAAGGAAAATTTAATAAATAAGAGAAAATACTTAAGTTATTTGTCGTTATTTTTCCTCAAATTTTATCCCGCTTGGAAAAATTTCTCTTAAGTTTTCATAATTTATTTATTTTTAGTTTAAATTAAAGCAAGCTATTTAATGAATAATTAAATATATTTGAATTATTTGAAAAAAAATGCCAGTCTCAAAATTTAATATTTAAATGTTAATATATTTGAATTACAAAGAGTTACGCAAAAAATGTCTCACAGGTGCAAAATTTAAGATTTCAGATGTAAAATCAATACGAATTTGCGAATTTTTTCCTTTGCGATATTACTATTACTATTCTTTATGTATGTTTTTGATAAATACTTAATTAAATAAGCAAAATTTAAAATTTATTTAAAATATTTTGCTAATAAAATTTTTCATTTTGTCTCGATAGCTGTTTTTAGGTCGTGCATTTGTCCCACCTGAAATTTCAGTTTGAGACCACTGTATTAGATTGTCCAGGAGTTCCTGCTGTAATAAAGTGTATTTACGATTGAATAGCATCTTTAAACTCCTAAAGAGTGCTAAGTAAAACACGGTATTGTATTGCTTCAGTGATGCAAGTCGCCTTGTAATGCGTCTAACATATACTCCAATTTAAGTTCGGAAAACATGCGGGTCTTTCCATCCACCAGATTCCTTCGCGTTCATTGTAATAGGTCAATAGTGTAATGCGACAGGGACAAGCATTATAGTCCATTAAAGTAAATTATTGCCGATTACACTTCTAAATAAGTTGCATGGAGACTTTGCAACAAGCATCGACAACTTTATCTCCGTGTATTTCAGCATTCATGGTTGCATTGGTAAAATGTGTAGGTTAGTACGGCTATTCAAAATGATACCCACTTATACTATGATTCCAGCACCTTTGTACCTATACCTTTCATGGATTTTTTCTGGTTTATTGCATGTATTTTACTCTCTTCAGATTGTAACACGTCTAGAATCACTCTCCAAACAGAAGCGAAACTCACCAATAGAACGAACGCGCCTTTATTTCATGGTACTCTAATCCTGATGATCTCTATGTCACTGCAAAGAGGCGCATTTCGTAGTCCGAATTTGTGGGACGCAAGTCATCCGTTTCGTTCCATAAAGCCGTCGTATTTAGACAGCTAAGTTCCTGTAACTTCAGCGAATTCCCTTGCAATCTGGGCTGAAGTCAGTTGTCTAATTCATTAAGGAATAGTTGTCGGAAGCAATTCTGAAAATCTGTTATATCACATTTTCGATCTTGACCTGTTTGTCTACGTACAGTACAAGTGTCTTAACCACTTTCAGACTTTTGACATACGGTTTTTTGTTATCTTTAGATCGTTGGAGGCTTGTATCAGTGTCTGCCCTGCTTCCATTCTTCCAATCGCATGCCATTTCTGATCCCTCAGATGCCTTCTGAACATGTTCTACCTTCCACACACGAAACGTTCATCCAGCTACTTTCAATTAAAATTTGAAGCACCCTTTCGTTTTCCTTTCCTTACGCACCAAAAGAACGGGTACCAGAATTTCCATGTTCACGTGTAGCGAAAGTCTCTTTGGCCTGTGTAATTACTTTGAGCTTGATCTATCAATTAACTGTTTTTATTGGTTTGCTTTATTTTAATTATGGCAAAGGACTCCAGGGCCATGTGCCTAAGGGAAGAGATGCCTTTGTGGAGGAAGTTTTAAGGGAAACTGGCTGGTATTCACGTTACACATGGAGAAAAAACAAAAACGCCCATGCAACCAACCCCTTCGACGGGATTCGAACACCGAACAGAACTACAGAACCTTTGTGTAGTTTTCCCTTTTGTTTTCTCCGATAGTGACTTTAATTCCAGCGTGTTCGTGGCAGTATAGAATTATCCAACTTCTAACACCGCGTGTTAATTCCGAATCGTATCCCATTACGAAATGCAGTTATCTTTTGTGAAGTTGCAGAAATGTTGGTCCAGTGTTCAATGATCATCTGCTTCAGTTAATGATAAGATCATCAAGAACTGCCAAGTCAAATTCATGACTACAAGATTTTGTACAAGCGATCATCTTTAAATATCCAGAGAGCAGGAGAATCTGCAAGCTATTCTGGAAATTTTCGCCTGAAGTTCATCGAACTCAACTCGCTAGGCTGCGCTTGGTGATATGCCATTCCTCCAATACGACTATTTTAAAGGAGTTAGACCGTGACATTTCGTAAAGTAATCTAACACGACTATGCAGTATCAGGTGCTGGGTCATTTTGAGCTGCTCATTTTATTCTGAAATAAAATATTTCAAAACAGACATTAGCAATACAGTTCTTCCGATTTAAGGACTATGCTTTTATTCCGTAGAAATGCCATGATTTTTAGAAAAGCAATTTTTTAATAACAAGTTTTTCACTTATCTTAAGTATTTTAGCATTTTTTGTCCTCATTTTTTAAATAATATACTGCCATTTATACGAGTTTGTTAAGATCCTTTTAAAATAACCAAGCCAAATGATGAGGAATACTTTGTAGGTAGCTGTAGGAAGCTTGAATTGGTATCACTTAATACAGATGAATTAAAACAGGACAAAAACTTTGAAAATCTCATTAATACAAGATGAATATCGTACATTATAAAATGGTCTCCCCCACTCGAAAAAAAGGGGAGAGATCGTAGTTTAAGAGAAATGTCATCGAATGGTTAACCCAATAATATACCAATTTATGAATACCCTCAAATTGTTTCTTGTAGCATTTCAGTTAAAGCTAAACAGGAGGTGTTTCTACTGAACCGCATAGAAAAATAGGTTCTGTGGTCTCGAAACTATGATTTCTGGGAACTACTCAAATATCCACAGGTTAGTAAGAAATCGAAAAATGTCTCCCAAAAATGTGTTGATGAAATTCAAATAGTCCTTTAACATATATTTCTGCTTCTCCTGAAGCTATATTCACAATTATAGTGTTAATTTGCATAAATATACGAGTATTGCAGTTTAGTAAAGGCATCAAAATACCCCAATTGCTTATAAATTAAAGATTTCACCAAATACGTTAAAATGAACTAAAATTATTAAGATGTACTGAATAGATAAAGAAAAATAAGCAATACATAAAAACACTGTACAGCAAAATGCAAATTAAAACAAACCAAACATTACCAAATTATAAATGCATACCATCTGCCCAACCTAATTATGACCGAATAGTCGTAAATACGACTAAAAAACCAAAAAAATACAAATTTGAAACTACGAAATAAAAACTGAAAAAATGCGAAATTGAAAGCGTATATTGCAGTAAAACTGAATTACTTGTTTACTTTTAATAAAGGAATATTTACGGTATTTTAGAATAAACGCATATATTTATAAATAAAATCACAAACATACAGAATCTTTACTTTTTCGAAGATCGTCTGTTAGCGAAGCGTTTTTTACTTTCTGCAGCACTAAGCTCTAGGCGACGTTATTACTTTATTTGCAGCTGCAAATTGCTTTCGCCGTTTTCGAGTATAATTGCCATCTTTTGAGAAGCGTTGCAACTCAGTTTAAGTGCATGTTTTAATCTGTATTAAATAATATACTAAGTGGTCAAAATATTACGGACACCTCCTAATAACGCATTATCCCGCCTTTCCTCCATTATCTATCTGCGTTCAGATTTAAGGTATCTACCTATATCTTTAAGGTATCTGCCTACGTTCAGAACACTTTTATAAAACAAACAGAGTACTCATTAAATATGTATTTATTTAATCAAAATTTGATTCAAAATCTTGAAAATAAGTAAAAATTTAGGAAATATTTCAGAAATTTTTGAAAAATGCAATTATATGCATATATAATTTTTGGAAAATTTAATATTAATGTTAAATATTCTATTTCAGCTACGTTTATTTTAATTTCCTTGATATGGTATGGTACTCTTCTGTTAAGGGGATCGGATTCAGAAACGTATGAATGTATACATGTATGTATGGATGTATGTATGTGTTCATTGTGTGCATATGTACGTGCATACGAATGTTCATGTCTGCATGTGTACCTGCATATGCATGCGTGTGTAATGTATGTATCTGTATACGCGTGCATATAAGCACATACACACATACACACGTGCATACACATATGCAGGTACACATGCATATGTATACATCTGTATACACATGCATGCAATGTACGTAATGTGTGTATAATGTATGTAATGTATATGTGTATATGCACGTACATATATGCACATATACACACACACACGTGCATACATGCATACATTCTTAAATTCGGTTCCGCTAACAGAAGAGTACCCAATATACTATTACAACCCTCACCTGTGCTATCAGCTAAAATATTTCTAAAATGACATTTCTAAATTTATATGAAGAAACACAGTTTTTAAAAAAATTTTTTTAGTTATTATTTTTCAAAGAAATGGCTTTTAAGTGATCAAATTAATTCAGAGAGCTTAATTTTTAGTTCGAAATCTGGTCAATAACGCTTTTAAAGATTTCGCATTAGCAAGGAAACTGTTTTGCTGTGTTTGTATGCAGTTAAAGTTCATCACACTTAAGTAAAATTTGATTTTAATTTTTGTTTCTGGTTATTTTCGAAACGAGTAACGATGACGATTCGAGTTCATTATTTTTTCCTTGTCAGTTTCCGGAGTAACTTTTAATCATTACTTGTTCAACTGATGTACCTAAATATTCAAACACAGGAAGTAATCCACCGCCCAGATGGTATAGTGGTTAGGGACCGACTACGATACCGAAGGGTCCGGGTTCGAATCCCGGAGAAGACATGGTTACAATTGTCCGTCCTTCATAGGAGGTAACGGTCGTCCCATTGTGGAGGCACATTGAATAAAATGACCACCATTTCCGGTGCTAGGAGAGGCCAATGTCGAGAAAAGATAAAATAGTGCCCACCATTCGTTGTAAAAAAAGGAGAAGTAACCCAAGACATCATAAATTAAAAATTCAAACTGTCGTGTATGCAACCGGCAGCATAGCCCTACAAAGATTTTTCCGGAGAACTGTCCATAGCACATTATTAAAAGTCTCATTGCAATTTTGAGTAATTCCATGTCAACATTTTGAGAGTAGTCCTGTATCACACAACCTCCAATATGTAGACTTAATTCTGGAATACCAGGAGATTTATCTGAAATTTTCAATCCGCTTTGCACTGCTCTTTGATACGAATACCAACTGCTTATTCCTACTTGGCACTCTACGCGAAATTTCTTTTATATTTTTAGAGCAGCAATGAGAAAATGCAACAATAACTGCTGACTGCATATTCTGTAAATTATCTACATTGCTTCGGATAGCAATTCCAAGATGTTTCCTTAATTTATGGAAAAATTTATCCTCTTATTTGCCTTTTTCCATCTAACACTTTTTTTTGTCTTAAATTCGGTCAAGTCTTCAAACAATCAAATAATTATTGCCAGAGAAAAGAAAAAAGGTGTAAAGTAAAATGGTTTAGTACAGTTCTTGCGCAAATAGGTAAAAATAAAACATGGGTAACACTAATGTTTACTTTTATAGTTTAGCCCTTCAAATGACACTTCTGGTCTTTCGGATTCACTTTCGATGCAGTAAATTAGCTTATCTTCTCTTCTAATTATCATAAGCATATAAGTAAGTTATTTTTTGAATCTTAGGAAACTACTCCTTCAAATGGGACAATAAGAGAAATCGGTTTCTCCCTTGAAATGGTCTCTTTAACGTAGACAGATATCAGTAGTGTGAAACGGAGAGTTCACGGGCAGGATCTCAAACTTGCAGGCGGATTGCGGATGAGCCCGGAAGCAGGTGAGGCGGTGCAAGTCAGGAGGCGCAGTTTGATTTAGTTGATAAGGTGTCGTCACACTTTGATAAGAGATTATCTTTTGTTGATTTTCCAGCGGTAATTTCTAATTTTAGGATTTTTTTTTCCTTTGTATTTTTCTTCGTCTTTACTAGGCATATAATGGTTATTTCCTATGTTCTCTAAACGCCTGGAATTTAATGACTGGCAGGTAGATGTAAATTTTTAATTTTTGCGCTATATTTCAAGAATTATAATGTCCTATGCACTCTTAGTTTTAACGTATGCCTTACAATTTTTTATTCATCAGAGCATATTCATTTTCCTTTATCTTAATTACATTACTCATTTTACACAAGACGTTCTTCATATCTTTTAACCATATACTCGTAATTTTATTTCACTTATTAAATTTTAGGAGTGTAATTATTCAGATATACATTTTAATTTATCATATGATTTTAATTTTAGATCCAATTTTAACTTTTTTCCTTCTTTCTAACCTTCGTAATGTTTAATGTACTCCAATTTATAACTTATTTGCTATATTTTACGAGCGTAATTATTGAAATATATGTTTCTATTTATTATATCATTTAATTTTATATATAATTTCAATCTTTTTTTCATACTTTCTAACATTTGCGATCTTCAACATATTATATATTTTAACTTATTTCTGATATTTTCTGATCGTTTACATGACCTTCACTTAATTTAGATGTAAAATTTTTAATTTATTTCGTAAATCTTAAGCTTATTTATTATATTATCACACTATACACACTGACTTTTATTTAATTTTAGATGTAATCTTTTAACCTTCTTTCCTATTTTTAATGTTTTTACTTCCCAACATACTCTAAAGTTTAACTAATTTGCTATATTTTCGCATAATATACATCCCATTTGTAACTACTTTCATACATTTTAACTTTCATAATTTCCAGTATAGTCCTAACTTTAACATAATTCGTATATTTTCCTATCATGTACCTAACTTTTATATAATTTTACATGTAAATTTTAACTTCTTTTCTATTTTTCGACGTTTTTAGTTCCCAACATACTCTGAATTTTAACTAATTTGCTATATTTTCACACTATGTACACGACTTTCATTTAATTTTTAACTACTTTGTACATGACTTTCATATAATTTTTAGCTACTTTCATACGTTTTAACCTTAGTAATTTCAAACAGGCTCTTAAGGTTAGCTTAATTCCTCTGTTTTTTATCATATATATGGACTTTATTTAATTTTAGATGCTATTTTTTACTTACATCTTATGTAACTCGTACATTTCAAACCTTCGTAATTTTTAAAGTACTCTAATTTTGAACTTGTTTATTATATTTTCTTACCATATACATGAACTTTAATTATTTTAGATGTAATTTTTATACTTTTCTGACACTTTGTTTCTTTCTAGTTCCCAACATACTCTAAATTTTAACCCATTTTTATAATTTTCGGTTGTAATCACGCTTTTGATTTTACTATTTCAGCTAAATATACACGTTTAAATGTCTTAAATATAGAGATAGTTTTCAATTAAACATTTTATTTTACAACCTTTAACTGCTATTTGTACCCAATTCGTTGAATAGCCTTTACTTACTCTATATTTTATAGTACTGTTTTAATTTGCCAACTGTACAATTTCTTGTTTTATAGCAGTCTTACCATGACTGATTCTAATATTTTTCTTCATTCGCATTTTCAGACTTTAACCTTTCCTGAGTATTCATGTATTTCCTTAAAATTTTTACATCATTTATATCTGAATACATGCATTTAAGCTCTATTTATATCTGAATACATGCATTTAAGCTTCCAATGTTCAGTTTGAACCTAGATTGCTATTAAGCTAACTTGATAGATTGCGAATTTTTAGAATGAATTCACAATTTTCATCTATAATATCAGAACCTAAGAATCATCTAAGAATAAACAGATGGGATACTTCTTATCACTTCTGCTTATTCTATGATGATTCAGTGTGATTGGCATCTTCCTGGAAAACATGAGGTTATCCGAATAAATAATGTGATTATAGATTAGAAGAATGAAATCATAGCAGGATAGTGAATCAAATGGTCCTTTCTTATCAGTAAATGACTATATAAATAAGTTGTTTAGAAATATCCTATCTCACTATATTTCTCATTTCATTGCAAATCTTGGAGGATTGTACTTCGAAGCAGTTATTCTTAACTCTTATAATACTCACGATGACCGAAATATTTGATGATCAGTTAATACTGTCCTATTTTAAAGATTTTCATGACAAAGAAAAAGCTGATTCTATATTTGCGGAACTGTGCACCTATCCTTTCCAACCCGTGAAACTGAATATTTACGGCCGTCAACATATTCCAGCTCGACTTTGTTGCGCCTTCGGGGATGAAGATGGACTCACCTACAGTTTTTCGGGGACATCAATTGCCGCCCAGCCCTGGACTCCTATGCTGCAGCAAATTAAAAGTGAAGTGGAAGCACTCACCCACGAAAAATATAATTACGTTCTACTCAATAAATACCCTACCGGAGATGCCAAGATATCCGCGCACAGAGACGATGAAAGCTCTCTGGACCCTTCCTACTGCATTCCCACACTGAGTTACGGTGCGACGCGAGTGATGCATTTTACAAGAGAGAATTATATGACTCACATTCTGAGTCTTGAACATGGATCGCTTCTAGTGATGAAACCCCCCACTAATGTAATCTGGAAACACGGTATTCCATCCCAGCCCGAAGTGAAGACTATTCGAATAAGTTTGACGTTTAGAAAACTTATATCTCCACAAGTGAAGCGTTCTTCTGATGAAATGGACTTCGGTTATTATGACGATATAACCCCCAAACCGTATATGAATAAAAGGACTTTTCTGCATAAGAAATCACGTTTAGAAGATAATGAGATACTCGAGATACCTCAGGACGATTGGTTGAGTCGGCATTACCAGTCATCACGAAATTATGATGAAGTGATCAATTATTGGTCATTAGAACGGATGTGTCGTCTTTCCATCGTTGTGAGCAGGAATAATAACGTTCGAATTCATATACAGAACTCTGCAGAAAAGAATAATTTCAACTGTGGATCTTCCCTTGAGGGTGTGAGTATGACTCCTGCGACGTGGTATGATTTTATGAAAAAATTATCAAACTTTAATTTCAAGTATTCGGAAGCATCCTTCATAGCCAATAATCAGTTGGCGGTGTTTTGTACAAACGCGCAATGTGTTCTTCAACGAATTTTTAAAAGCTCCTGCGGTGGTTTCCGTCTCGTAGCAGATTGTTTTGAATTAGAGTCATATCAGACCGATAAACTTTTAGATTTATACAGTGAAGTAACACAGACTATCCAAACTGCTCTATTTCAAAATGTGTTACCGGATGAGATACGAAAACGGCGATCAAAATGCCAGCAGCTGGAACATTTAACTAGTGAGCAATGCATGCAGAAAGTTAATAATATTATTTACGAGGAGTACTTAACCAGTCTCAACGAGGTATTTATCTGTGAGGGATGTGCAGTCGATCATCCAAGTCAGCGCCGCCACCCCTGTATAATGGAGACGACTCGGGAAAAAGCTATGAATTATACTGACAAAGCTATGTTGTCAATGAACTTTAAAAGACTTGCTCAAAAACTGTATGTAGACACATGCTGTTGTATTTATGACAGCGATGACTTTTTAAAGAATATTTCGTTGTCAACTTTACGTGATAGAATAGAAAATTTGTGAGAAAAAATTATTTTAGTAAGTATGTATTTTAATAAAAAATGTTTTATTTATATTGAAATGTATCGTTATTTAGCTGTCAACTGTTTCATATTATGTTTTAATGAATATCTCTTTACCTTTCTCTTACTGCTTAAGTCTTAATAAGGTATCATAAGAATACTCTTTTTATCCGTATACTGCTTATTGGAAATAATTTGTTAGTCAGGTTTTATACTAAAATACAAGATTTCACATTTCGTGGAAATATGCATAAAGTTTTACTTTTCGTATTGTTCTTAGTGGGCATGTGGGTCTTGGGTATTTAATTGTATTTTCCACTAATAATGCTTGTGACTAATCTAATAATATGTATCATAAATCCGCTTATCTTTTAAAATTTCTAATTTAAATTTAATTAAAGTTAGTTGAATCAATATTGACTGTATCTAAAATGTTGATTGTACTTCACAATGATTCGTGGTTCTTATGTGTATAGTGACAAGGCTAGATAAAGTGAACATCAGGTTTTTCCGACTGATAGCAAATCTGAAGCCGATAAGAATATCCTAAGACTCATTTTTAGGTAAATAAGTTGTTCTTTGTTGGAATTCTGGGAAAAAAAAGCTTAAATTTGGTAAAGTTTCTATCTTCATTTTGGATAAAATAGTAAATAATCTACAGTGGAGCATGCTTATTTTGTATTAAGTTCTTAAAATTAGGAAAATAGTTCTAAGATAGTTATTCTGTACTGAGGAAATAATGCAGGAAAAGTTGGATGATTTAGATAGCCTTTGGAGTTTTTCTCTTGGAAAACAGCAATATTTAGCAACAATAATTAAATTACATTTCTCAAAAATGCATAGAAAGTTCCTATAATGCGAACATATACGTACAAATATAAGAAAATATTATAATTATTTGGGTGTAATTTTGCATTGAAAGGGGATTATTCCTCATTAAATGTGTCTTAGTAAAGAATAGTTAACTTACATGATGAGAATTTTATGAAGAAATTTCTGTATTCGGGGCAGATGGAGGTAAAAATATTCAGAAATATAGCGGAGACTTGGGTAAAGTGTCTCTTACTGTTTCTTTCTTTGGTTCCTTGCGTAACTATATGTATATTGGTAAGGATATATGATGTGTAAAAGTATGGCAGGTGTTTCATAAGATTTCTTTCATAAGAAAATAACTTGGTAAATAAATTAATGAAAACTGACATTTCGCTAATTTTACTTGAAAGTTGTCTATGAAGGCAGAAATACTCGTACTTGGTGCAGAAAAAAGGTGATAAATTTAGCATAGTCGGGGCATTTAAAGTGATGTAGGATGCAATGAATTAGCAAAAACATACCGAATTAAAAGGTATGAAACGTCTAAAACAATATGAAAGATTTCTGTATGTATATATGAAGCAGTGAAAAAGGTTCTGAAATTATAGATGAAAATTGGGAATTCATTCTAAAAATTCGCAATCTATCAAGTTAGCTTAATAGCAATCTAGGTTCAAAACTGAACATTGGTAATACTGAAGAGCTTAAATGCATGTATTCAGATATAAATGATGTAAAAACTTTAAGGAAATACATGAATACTCAGGAAAGGTTAAAGTCTGAAAATGCGAATGAAGAAAAATATTAGAATCAGTCATGGTAAGACTGCTATAAAACAAGAAATTGTACAGTTGGCAAATTAAAACAGTACTATAAAATATAGAGTAAGTAAAGGCTATTCAATGAATTGGGTACAAATAGCAGTTAAAGGTTGTAAAATAAAATGTTTAATTGAAAACTATCTCTATATTTAAGACATTTAAACGTGTATATTTAGCTGAAATAGTAAAATCAAAAGCGTGATTACAACCGAAAATTATAAAAATGGGTTAAAATTTAGAGTATGTTGGGAACTAGAAAGAAACAAAGTGTCAGAAAAGTATAAAAATTACATCTAAAATAATTAAAGTTCATGTATATGGTAAGAAAATATAATAAACAAGTTCAAAATTAGAGTACTTTAAAAATTACGAAGGTTTGAAATGTACGAGTTACATAAGATGTAAGTAAAAAATAGCATCTAAAATTAAATAAAGTCCATATATATGATAAAAAACAGAGGAATTAAGCTAACCTTAAGAGCCTGTTTGAAATTACTAAGGTTAAAACGTATGAAAGTAGTTAAAAATTATATGAAAGTCATGTACAAAGTAGTTAAAAATTAAATGAAAGTCGTGTACATAGTGTGAAAATATAGCAAATTAGTTAAAATTCAGAGTATGTTGGGAACTAAAAACGTCGAAAAATAGAAAAGAAGTTAAAATTTACATGTAAAATTATATAAAAGTTAGGTACATGATAGGAAAATATACGAATTATGTTAAAGTTAGGACTATACTGGAAATTATGAAAGTTAAAATGTATGAAAGTAGTTACAAATGGGATGTATATTATGCGAAAATATAGCAAATTAGTTAAACTTTAGAGTATGTTGGGAAGTAAAAACATTAAAAATAGGAAAGAAGGTTAAAAGATTACATCTAAAATTAAATAAAAGTTAGGTACATGATAGGAAAATATACGAATTATGTTAAAGTTAGGACTATACTGGAAATTATGAAAGTTAAAATGTATGAAAGTAGTTACAAATGGGACGTATATTATGCGAAAATATAGCAAATTAGTTAAACTTTAGAGTATGTTGGGAAGTAAAAACATTAAAAATAGGAAAGAAGGTTAAAAGATTAAATCTAAAATTAAATAAAAGTCAGTGTGTATAGTGTGATAATATAATAAATAAGCTTAAGATTTACGAAATAAATTAAAAATTTTACATCTAAATTAAGTGAAGGTCATGTAAACGATCAGAAAATATCAGAAATAAGTTAAAATATACAATATGTTGAAGATCGCAAATGTTAGAAAGTATGAAAAAAAGATTGAAATTATATATAAAATTAAATGATATAATAAATAGAAACATATATTTCAATAATTACGCTCGTAAAATATAGCAAATAAGTTATAAATTGGAGTACATTAAACATTACGAAGGTTAGAAAGAAGGGAAAAAGTTAAAATTGGATCTAAAATTAAAATCATATGATAAATTAAAATGTATATCTGAATAATTACACTCCTAAAATTTAATAAGTGAAATAAAATTACGAGTATTTGGTTAAAAGATATGAAGAACGTCTTGTGTAAAATGAGTAATGTAATTAAGATAAAGGAAAATGAATATGCTCTGATGAATAAAAAATTGTAAGGCATACGTTAAAA
This sequence comes from Stegodyphus mimosarum, assembly GCA_000611955.2. NCBI lineage: Eukaryota > Metazoa > Arthropoda > Arachnida > Araneae > Eresidae > Stegodyphus > Stegodyphus mimosarum. Next base: position 793,672 of record KK114328.1, read on the forward strand.
CTAAGAGTGCATAGGACATTATAATTCTTGAAATATAGCGCAAAAATTAAAAATTTACATCTACCTGCCAGTCATTAAATTCCAGGCGTTTAGAGAACATAGGAAATAACCATTATATGCCTAGTAAAGACGAAGAAAAATACAAAGGAAAAAAAAATCCTAAAATTAGAAATTACCGCTGGAAAATCAACAAAAGATAATCTCTTATCAAAGTGTGACGACACCTTATCAACTAAATCAAACTGCGCCTCCTGACTTGCACCGCCTCACCTGCTTCCGGGCTCATCCGCAATCCGCCTGCAAGTTTGAGATCCTGCCCGTGAACTCTCCGTTTCACACTACTGATATCTTAACCTTGAACACAGCCGGTATTTTTCTAGCATCAGCCCAACAGGTGATGATATCATTCTCGAGGAATATTATCCCTTGCTGATATAATGGCAGTGCTAATTTCGTTCAGACTGGATTGTAGCATTTTCAAGCTTTGAAGAAATCCTTCCATTTGTGGAAACAATTTGAATTTCGAATTATGCCTTTTGAACAAGTTTTGAAATCAATCGCGCACAGGGACAAGACGCATTGTCCTGATGAAAGTGAACATTTCAATCAAAGAGCAGGGTATCCTTATCGGAAGCGATATTAAGGTAAGCTGTGGTGGTAAGAACTGTTTCCAGGCAAATCAAGGAAAACTGTAGTACAAGAAAATATATCCCCTGAACTATAATTCCACGGCCTCCAGCTTGAAAGAGTTTTCATTAACAAAATGGGCGATGAGTCTGCTTTGTATGTGCCGTATTTTGATACACTAACTGCATGATGGAGCAGGAAGTGCGATTCATTGGACCAAACAACCTTATTTTAGTCATCAGGGGTTCAGTTTTGGTGTTTACGGGCCCGCAGCAATCGTGATTTCCTTTTTATGATCTTTTGCTGTCAGTACGTCTAGTTTTGCATTCGGATATGCTTTGTGATATAACTGAGTGGCACTGAATTGCTGCAGTTTGTTTTGTTGTTGCCTTTCTGTTGCTGTGGAGGATTTATGCTAGCCATTCCTCACCTCCTTCGTTCACTAGCATATTTCATATCTGATATTGGAGTTGTCCTTACATTTTGAAGTTTTCTTTTTTGCTCAGCTACCACTTTCTGAACATCCAAGACATTGCTGCACGCGAAAAGCTTCAAACATATGTCATTTCAGAAATGCCGTAGCCGTACCTTCTTGCACCCATGAACATGCCTCTTCCAGAATCCTTCAAAACTTTTGCCTTACTGCTTTTTTATTAACCGTAGTGCTAACTATTTCTTTTCAAGATGAGAATACTTTATCTCTATTACATTAAGCTGTACTTCGCTATTACGTAGCTACAGTCATTGTCAGTTTAGTACACGTTAAAAGTAGGTGTCTGCAATATTTTGACCGTTCAGTGTATGTTTAGTATCACAAAGTTAAGAAAGTTTACAGTACCAAATTAAATCCCAAAAAGGGTTTCATCTAATTAGACAGTACCTGTATGAGTTAATATAAAATTATTATCTGAAAGAGAGGTGATTGTCTTAATTTCTTTGTTTTGGTTTTAAAACTGTTTCCTTTTTTGAATATATTTCTCTATTAGATTGAGGTTATTGAAGTATTTGGAGGAGGAATAGATGGCAGAAAATGGTTTTGATGTATAACATAAAAACCGTTTTCGGTGTCATTTTATTGTTTAAATTTCTTACAGCAGAAGATCTTTTCAGTCTGGATCAGCTAGATCAGTTTTTGATCGTTCTATGAAAGAGAGAACTTTCATTACCAGTACTAACGTTACTGGTAAATTTGATCCAGTTTCACTGCATTTTTTGGCAAAGTGATTTTAAATTCACTTTCACAAAAAATATCTGCTACATTTCTACTATTTAGAGAAACTGTTGCAGGAGTAATTTTAAGTATTCTGGCTTGGATTCCTTTGAACTTTTCTGAAGAAGATTCTTTAAATGTTATGTATTCCACAACAGGTCTAAATAGAGTTATGTAGCCCTTACTATTTTTAGATGTCCTGCCAAGCTTGCATTGCAAAGTTCCTTTATGATCTTAAGTTTTTTTAATGTTTTGTAAGCGCACTTCTTAAACATTTTCGTAGTATGTCGGGTGAAAATGGACTGTCGGATAAACGTAAGTATAATATTAATTTGATAAAAAATAAATTAAAAAAAATCTGAAAGGTTTCAGATTTTAAATTACGTCCAAAGGGGCGTTTTTTAAACATTTTGTATGTTACTTTTATTTATTAAATATCATGTTCTTCGCATTTAAACCATAAAATTCAGTTAAAGAACAATATCGCAAAATAATTTTAAACTGAGCATATCTTTAGAATTTCCTACACACAGTCTCACGCGCTGCAGATAAAAATGTTTTTTTTTCTGTACAACGTTGCCATTGCCCGCTTTGAAATCCTCGAGTTTGTTAATCAAAAATTCGTTAAAGTTTTACAAAATATGAAATCGTTAATAAACCAAATTGCAAATTTCAAATTTGGGCTTCCAGATGCCTATATTCGCAGTAGGATTACGGCATTCAAAATTCGATGGCTTTAGGTACCGTCATTTTATCACAATGCGAGAAACGTAGATACATTTATGCACATTCTTCATTATTTAATTTCTTTAAATATAATACAGGGCTGCAATATTTTGTGGCAACAGTTTGAAAAGTGATTCAGACTTTTAATTTTTCCGACGCAAAATCGCAAAACGAAAACAATAATCCATCAGGGACAAAGCCGCTTTGAACTAATAATAATATAAGTATGACAAGGATAATAATATCTGATTTTATTCATACGATATGTAACTAATAAATTTATTAATATTGTTGTGAAATGCCCAGCCGCGGTAAGATAGCTTCTCTTCAAGGCTGTTTTAGGGGTGCAAGAAAATGACAAGGGAAAGCAGAGTTACCATAGTTGGCGCGAAATCATCCATTTAGCGAAAAAATTGGAGATATCCCATCGACGGATGGAGAACATTCTAGAAAGAATTTTTATCGGTTTGGCCCAGAATGTTCTCAAAGACAGATGTGTTGAGCTCCGAGAGGGAACGACCGAGTCGGGGGCTGTACTTTGATGCTTTGCTGTGAAGATGTCTTCACCGTCATAGCTGATAGCCGGAAGGCTTTGTTGCTAATTGCGTCAGCTTGTTTGTCTTAGTTTTTCTACGACTATAAATGCGATTTTGGAACTATCCTGAGTGACACTCACTAAATAAACTGTGTTTTGATTCTTCATCAAGTGTTGTTTTCAATCACTCCAAATCCACGAACTCGTACAAAAACGCAACAATATTGTTAAAGAAGCCTGTAATGCTTAATGCTATACATAATATATTCAAATGTAGAAATTCAGAATTATGGTTTGCATGCCTCGTAGCACAAAGTTTGCTGCATTTGAAAAATAATATTAAATGTAAGAAAATAATGTTTTTATCTCATAATGCTTACCTACTAAGAACTATTTTCCCAAGATATATTTCATTTATTAGGGTATTAACCTATTCTGGAAGAATTAGTAATACTTTTTATTTAGAACAGTTGTGATTATCGTAGTCTTCAGCTGGATTTCTTCATCCATAGCCTTTAGTTCATTTTCAATGTTTAATGGATTTTTTGAGGTATTTTTACATTGCTTCAAACTCAAATGTGTTTTCAGAATATTTAGACTTCGGAACTGCATTTACAACTTAGCTTTTAAATAAATTATATTCAAGAAAAGTTTTATTTACTTTTCCTTGTCAAAAAAAAAAAAAAAAATCCCAGATGGAAATACATGCGAGTTACCTCTTCCTGAAATCATTTAATGATGGAGAAGAGTGGAGGTGCAAAATAGCTGTATATTCAGAGTAAGTAGGGTCGTTCAATAAATGCTTCAGAATTCTAAAAAGGGTTTTCGGAAAATATCTCTCCGAAGTACCTCACTTTCAACTATTCGATACCGTTCCAAATTTGATCGGATTACGTGGTCGATGCTTATCTAAATAGAATTGCCCCCCACTTTACCACTATCGTTTGCATAAAAGGAACAAGTTATGACGTCAGAAGAATCCAATTTTGCCTTTTGTAAATTCTGTTATCAATTGTTGTTCCTAAGGAGTAGCATCAAAACTATATTTAAATGGATAAAGCTAATATTGCAATTCGTGATTTCCTTCACTTTAAATTTCTAGGCGAAAAATCGATGACGATGCAATATTGATCTTTATGACAAGCATAAAACGGAAATTGAGTCTCTATGATTTTTATTTCTTCCTCTAAAACTTCAGTGAATATTTAAAGTAAAAATTGGCTTCAGCGGAATAGAAGAATGTAGATTAATGAGTACAGGAAATAAATAAATATGTATTCTCTTAATTATAAAGTTAATTATATTAATCCTGCTAAACTTTTTATCTAGCTTATTGATCGAATAGTGACAGATCATTTAAAGTCTCGAAATATTAGTATTTCTTCTCAAGTTTTAAATAGACTAGCGTTTTGGCTTCATTATGGCTTCCTCCGTGTTAAACTTTGATAGTACTGCCTATTCCTCTGTGAAACTGTCGAAATAACGAAGAGACTAGTAGATTTCAGTATGCCCTTTCTGCTGATACACACAATGACCCCAAAAACTAAGTCTGAAGAATTCGATTCCTGAACCTTTGTTGTAATAACCATTTTCGCTCATTATACTAACCGCCCATTATATTCTTAAAAAAGAATAATGTAGTTTAATTCCACCTGAAATCAAATCCAATGCAACTAAGTTATTTCTTTAATAACTAGCGCAAAAGGCGTTAGCCGAGAAGGGCTCTTAATTTCGTTTTGACATTTTGAGTTGAAAACTTGTCCATTTCACTTTTCAGATTGTTGCCACCAAATATTAGAGTCCTGTGTTATATTTAAAGAAATTAAATAATGAAGAATCTGCATAAATGTATGTATGTTTTTCGCATTGTGATAAAACTGCGGTACCTAGAGCCACAAATTTTTGAATAACGTAATCCTCCACCGAATATGGGCATTTGGAAACCTTAATTTTGAATTTGTTTTATTGTAGATTTCATATTTTGTAACACTTTAACGAAATTTTAATTAATAAACTCAACGATTTCAAAGCGAGCAATGGCAACACTGTACGGAAAAGAAAAACATTTTTGTCTCCAGCGCGTGAGACTGTGTATCGGAAATTCTAAAAATATGCTCATTTTAAAATTATTTTGTGATATTGCTGTTGAATTGAATTTTATGGTTTAAGTGCTACGAACATGATATTTAGTAAATAAAGCTAATGCATAAAACGTTAAAAAAACGCCCCATTGGCCATGATATAAAATCTGAAAGCTCTCAGATTTTTTTTGCATTTATTTTAAGTTAAGATGTTTTCTTTAATGCATATAAGGAGCTCATATTCTTGGTTATGTTTGCATGTTCTGTAATACATTCTTAGCAGGCATCGTAAAAAAGTAAGTAGTCGCAGTAAAATAACTGAAAATTTGATGATTAGTAGCAGTAGCAATGTAAAAAGAGATAACATATTCTAAATGCCCCAAAAGTAATCGATTTAGAATTTCCCCAAAAGTCTTTTTCTGAAAACATAATGATATTGCAGTTACTAATAAATGAATTCCGGAAAACTGAAAATTTTAAGATTTTTGTTTAAAAACTGACTTAGGATGCAGGAAAAGAAACATTAAAGGATTGAGGATGAGGATACTAACATAAACGTTCCGAAATGAAACGAACAGATTTTTCGGGAAACACGAACTTACTTAGCGAAGCCATTTTAATGAGCATATATAAGGTACAAAATATATTCGAAAGCAAAAAACAGTAAACATTTCACTATTTGACAAAGAATCAAATTTCACTGTAAATAAAATTGTTAGAAAATGACAGAAATGCAGAAAAATATTCATACAGAATACTTGACTATATTGTTTGAACATGTTTGTTTCGAATAGAAACTCAAATTAGAAATAAAACACAGAATCGGTCAAATTTCGTTGAAAATACAACGAAGAGTAATACCAATAATAATTAAGTCAATGAAATTTTCTTGTGATTCTTAATTATTTTTAGTAATGAATATACTTATAGATATTCCCTCGTGTGACGGATGAATGTTACCAGTTCTTTGAAGTTGAGGCATTTTCATAATAAAGTGGGTTCAATACTTCTTCGGCATAGCTTATGTGCTTTTTGAGTTTTAACATAGTCATGAGAAAAGTCTCATCGTGTACTCGGGTGTACAATGGAAGTAAATCTACAAGTATAGTAGCTGCAGGATTGAAGTTGTAGTACGGTAAGTTTGGGTAATTCGAAGAACAAATGAGCGCTGAGTGCTTAGTATATGTTTAATTTTTTCTGTTTTGCATAAAAATTGCCTAGATAGCAGCTGTGTCAGTAATTCATTCTATCACAGTGATAACTGCTTCTACAGGGTGGTTGAAAACTATATGTCAAATATATAAAGCAGGTACAGGGTACTTGAATAAGTAGATTTCGTATTGGAATGTGCGCGTGGTAATGCCGCATTAAGGCACTAGCACGTAAAGCAGTATGAATCACAGAAATCTGAAAAGACAAGTAAAGACAAAGCAAAAAGAAAGCAAAAATTATTAACAATTTACAATAAATGCTCAAAAGAGCTGCCGTTAACAGGGATTCAAGATTCACAGAGTCGGCGCATGAATCGGCTTGTATTAGGAAAGACGCCAGTCAAGTCGAGCGCATGTCCAGGAATAACAGACAAGCGGGCAACAAGATCTTCTGCAGATGTTACGGGGACTCTCTTACATGAAGCTTTTAATATGACGCAAAAGAAGAAATCTAAGCAGGTTAAATCACGAGAATGCGGTGGACAGAGAACTGGTCCGCCCCGTTCTATCCAATGCTGGCCGTAGACGGCGTGACGTTCCGGCTGAAGTGAGCTGGGGCTTCATCGTGCTGGAATCACATTCGTCTGCGAACAGCTGGAGGAACATCGAGCAAAAGTTCAAGTAAGACCTCCTGCAAGAAGATGCATTACGTGTAACCAATTCAACGACTAGGTAGAATATACGGTCCTACTAAGTTATTGTGTACAGTGCCTAACCAAACATTAATGGAAAACCTTTCTTGGTAGGTGTGTGCTATTCTACCATATGGGTTATCATGAGCCCACAGGTGAGAATTATGAATGTTAAACATCCTCGACCTCGCAAAGGTAACCTCATCAGTGAGTAAAACATCTGCATGGAAAGTTCGATTGTCTGCAGTCTGCTGTAGGTACCTACGGGCAAAGTTGAGACGGGGAACATAATCGTCAGGGGTCATTGCTTGTCTGTAAATGATACGGATGCATTCCGTTTTCACGTAAAGTCCTCAAAACAGCTGCATGGCTCACACTCAAAGCACGTCCTATAGCTCTCGCGCTTGACGAAGGATTATTCCCTACTGTGTTTAGTATTTTTTCTTCCACTGTGGAAATTCTGCGACATCTTTCAATGCCAATATCCCGCCTGGGCGTATAAAAAGATCCACTCATGCTTAACTCCCGATGAAGACGCTGGGATGTTCTGCGATCCGGTTGATTCCTAGCCGGGAATCGCTCCCTGTACATCCTTTGGGCAGCTAATCCATTTCCTTGTGCAGCCTCAGGCATCAAAAGCATGTCGGCAAGTTCCGCATTGGTGTAATGATGCATACTGCTTGAGAATGAAGAATCCAGCTGGCGCAGCTCCGCACTCATCAGCGCTTTCTATTGGTTCAACGCGGCATTACCGCACACACATTCTACACGAAAGCTGCTTATTTAGGTCTCCTCTATCTGCTTTTACATTTTTTACATATAGTTTTGAACCACCCTGTATATATATATTTAGGCTGAAATGCAATTTATGCCCTGAAGATTTTATATGATCTGGAATTACTTTTGCGCTCATTTTTTAGTTTTGTATATGCGATATCCAACGGAGCTCTTCATCCCATGTGAAACCTAAATATTTAATTTTTTATTACTTATCAAAAGCTCTTTTAATATCTAGGTTAAAGTTAGCGTTGTGAATTCGTGCTTTTCTATTTTCATCAATTACTTCTTTCATCTTAGAAAGTGTACGTAGATTCGTATATCCGGTGTGAAATCCAGTCATTTAAAAACGTATTTCTGTTAATACGATATTTGATTCTAGTGATGATAAGTTTTTGATATATTTTACCTGAAACAGAAAGAAGGCAGATCAGTCAAAAAGACAGAGGATATATAGGTGTTTTTAAGGTTTTTAAGTTGAAAATTTCGGGAAATATTTTGTACTTTATGAACTTATTAAAATATTTAAGTAATTAAAAATTAATTAAGTAAAATTCAGAATGTACCTTAAATGCTATTTTAAATTTTTTTGTAATCTAAGTTATCTGGACTGTTCTTTTGAATTCAATTTTTCCAAATTTTTATGCCATAGATATTAGAATAAATTTGAATTTCTGAATACACAGGGTGACGCATGTAATATCATACCATTCAATCACCTCGTGAAAATTTTAGTATTGTAGTGCTTATGATATAAGGCTGTAGGTGTAGCATATCACCTGCTATCATTCATCGATATAGAGAGTGCGAGGATGGGAGGGAGTGAGAAAGAAGAGTGAGTGACAGAGACGGTCAAGTGCGCTCGAAGAGACAACCGAAACAGAGCACGCTTCGATACTTTCTGTGTTTAGTTTGTGGCTTTTGTATAGAGGAAAAGCTTTTACATTTTTTGCTATTTAATTTTTAAATTTATGCCTCCTAAATGCACTATTTAATTTAGCTATTTAAATTATTTTTATATGCCTTCCATCCGAACGTAGAACAAGTACTTCAATTAATAATGAATATTAAAAACGCTTATTCGGGTACTTCGTTTATGAAAAATCTGGTATTTATCAAGAAAATGTTAGTACTGGACATTAATTTGCCGCTAAAGAGCAGTTTGCAAGATGGCGGATAAAGGACGGTTGAATGTTGAACAGAAGGTAAAAGTTGTTATGCTTTTTGAAGAAACGTTGATTTGGTAATGACACAAAGAAACTTCATGCTTGCTCACTTTGGTACAAGAGAGGGACTCCTTGCAAATTGACTATTCACAGACTGTTTCAACAATTGGAAGCCACTGGCGCAGTGTTGGAGAATAGATGGCGTCCATCAAGTGTTCATACACCTGAAAATGGCAGCAGGTTCCCTTTCATGCACTTAATGCAAGACGGAGACCTCACACACATTGAAAATGTTGTTTTTTGATTTCCTGTATGAGATGCTTAATGTGGGTGTATGAGGTGTTTATTGTTACATCACTTTCCTGAACAAGACAGGGACACCTGCATAGCTCGAATATTAATCGATGTGATTTCTTTTATAAGATTTGTAGAGCCATTAGTTATTTG
>KK114328.1:808526-829267 GCA_000611955.2 Stegodyphus mimosarum
CCTGAACTTCAGTTAGGAGAATCTTTTTTTCCTTCTTTCTAGGTTTCTAGGTTAAGTAAAATTTAGTTTGTTCTGAATTTATTAACGGATTTATTAAGTTGTTGCGTTTTAATTTTTATGTCCTTTTAATAATATAAAGACGTAATACCGTGGATAATTTTTTAAAAGTATTAAATTAATTTTAATGAATACATACGGCATGCAGAGTACTTATTTTTAAAGAGCATGTATAATCTAAGAATTAATAGGAAAATAATTAATTTCTACATATAAGCCTACTGATATTTGTTTATTACATGAGTCTTTGTTTAACCACACTACGTGCTTTTTTTTCTAAAAGAGAGTTAAGGAAACGTGATAACGTTTTCTTTGCAAGCGAATTATTTTTTATTTCCTTGTACAATGTAGGATGTATTGTAAAAAAAAAGTACAAAAAAAGTACTTCCTTGTACAAAAAGGAAGTATTGTAATCACGAAACATTTCGGGTATCACATTTTAACGAAAATATCCATTTTGGCCGGTATCGAATTCTATTTGACTATGTTTTTGCCTGACACCTGTACGTCGAACAAAGGACAGAATAAAGGACTCTGTTTCCCTAAACGAATTATAAAACTGATTAAAAAGGGATTCAGAAGAGATTTTTTTCATGGTGTCTGTATGTATGTATCTCGCATAACTCAAAAACGAGTAGCATCAGAATGTTGAAATTTTGTATACAGGACTGCTGTACCGTATAGATGTGAACCTCCTATTTTGGTTGCAACCGGCCACACCAAAAGTTTATAAATGTATGTAGGTATATTTCCACTTTGTTGTTCAGATCAGTGAGCACAGTATCTTTTTTCTCATATGCTGGTAAATTGTGCATTTTTTTGCTTTAAAAATGATTCAATTATGCTGTTCATATCTTCCGGTTAAGGTTTTTGTGTCTTTAGTTAACTTGCATGTTACAGTTGTAGAATTATCAACAATTTAAAAGTTGTTTAAGTGCGGCTAAGCCTAATTTTTTTTACCCTAGCAGCCATATTTGTTTACATTTTAAACTTAGCAGAATAGTGGATTTCTTGCCAATCTAGAGAAACTAAGCTTCGCAACAACAAATAACGTCTTTTTTTATTATTGCGAATTAAACTATGCTTAGTCTATCCTGAAATTATCATTTAAGTTATTAAATTATCCCATATATTGACTCAGCATAGCGTCTACAACAAGTTAAGTCAATTTCTACGACTTCAGTGTCTTTTTGCTGAATGGGACCAATAGAAAACTTTTAGTTTTGTGCACTGAAAAATCTGTATTCTTGCCTGCTGGCCGAATTGCTTGTTTTTGCATAGAAACTGTAATTTTAATTGTAAAAATTGTTTTTTTAATTGTCTTAACTGTACTTGGTGTTTTATGTTTTTCTATATTTTTCAACTTTTAATGAAAATATTTTGATTTTTATGCATTTTTGCCTTTTAGCGAAGTGAGAACTGAATTAATTGAATGAGAAATATATCATGAAATTCGAGAAAATGAGGGTTTCGTATTAGCAGAAAATATTGTCGCCAGTCTGTCTCGGACAGGGAAGAATGTTTACGAGTAGCGCAGGAGCATTAGGTACGCGGCGCTGGAATTGTCTGTGAAAAACTGTTTTCTTTTATCTGTTTAATTTCTTTTACACTTCGTTTTAGATTTATTATAGTATTAGAACATGTGCTAACAATTAGATAATTCTTCAGATGATATACATAATTTTTGCGCATTCTGAGTTATAAAATGAATCAGACGTAACGCTGTTAAGTGAAGCTTGTGCCAGAGCGTCGCATTGGTAAAGAAATATAGTGAATTTTAAAGAGTGCATTTATTCTATGTGGTTTATGCGCTGTCGACGAAGTAGATTTAATTCAATTCAATAAGTTTAAATGAAATGCAGGAAAAATGCGTATATTTTAATATTCCGCACAAGTAAGTCTATAAGGTATATCTCCCACATTCTTAGCGTGCCTTCGTGGTGTAGTGGTCAGCACACTGAACCGGTATTTCAGAGGTCCGTGGTTCGATCCCCGGCGAAGGCATTGCATATTTTTCATCTCTCTTGTTCCAATGGCGACTAGGTCCCCTAAAACCCTAGTCGCCCTTTAAAAAGGGGAGTATATAAGGTATATCTCCCACATTCTTAGCGTGCCTTCGTGGTGTAATGGTCAGCACACTGAGCCGGTATTTCTGAGATCCGTGGTTCGATTCCCGGCGAAGGCGATGCATATTTTTCATCGTTCCTGCTTCCAAAAAAATCCTAATGTCTCTACAAGTCATATGGCGTATACATCAGTTTTTTTGTTTTCATTGCAATAAATATGAATTCAGCTATCAGAGGGGAAAACTGCAAATCTCAAAATTTAAAAAGTATATTACTGTTTGATAAATTAAAAACAAATGTATACAGAAGCTTGAAATTTATATGTTACTACAAAATTTCTTTATAAACATTAAATTTTATTCTGGATGTAAGCTATACTGTGCACCAGAAATAGTTAAAAATTTTGCAAGCGAACTATTGCAGGGCGTTGCAAACTTCTTTCGTTAATGACACTGAAAAGTTTAAAATAAGACAAAAAATATAAAATATCGCCAAATATTCCGAAGTACAGTTAAAATTAATTTTGTAATGATTAACTTACTCTGTGTAATACTGTTAAAGATAAAAAGAACTTGCACTTTAAGGTAGTTCTCCCGCCTTCTTAGCATGCTTCGTGGTGTAATGGTCAGCACACTCGGGGCGCATTCGAGACGTCCGATTTTCGAGTCCCATCGAGGGCACTATTCATTTTTCACATCTCTTGCTTCAGGAAAATCCTAATGTCTCTACAGCACATCTTAAATTGGGAACAGCATCCATATATAGGGGATTCAAAATTTATCGCAAACTAAAAAACATCAAATTATTCTATCTTTTAATATGCGAATGGGTCTTTATAGTTCTTGTTAGATCAGATACTTAATGTTCTGAATTGCAGTTTAAAAAACAATTACAGCTTTACTCGAATAATTTCTAGAAAACGCAATCAAGGATTCAGGAATAATTTTCATTTGATCAAACGAATCGAGAATAAAAAAAGTTTGAAAAACTTTGGCCTAAAATTCACCCTATAAATCTGATAAATCTGAACTAGAATTCAGATATGAACATTAGGAAAAGGCTGAATTTTGTTGCCATCCAAAGGACTTGTTAGTAAATTGCTTAAAATACTGTAACCATCACAGTTCTTCGATATAGAACATTTATATATATATGAGCATAAACACTTACTCTGTCATCAGCTACCGCTTATCTCGAAATTTACTTTTCAAATGCGACATGAACAGCGACCTTACTCCACTGATCTGATTACCCTCAACCAGTTGGATCTCTGGAGATTTGTCCTCCACTCGGGAGCTGCCATTTAAAGATACAGGATACCACTGTTTCTTCCGCCCCTTCTTTTCACTTATGTCGAATAAGCAAAACTTGCAATGGGGAGACAGCGTTAGGGATTTGATTTTGGTTCCATGGCTAGCGTCTAGTTTCATGTGGTTGCAACGCACGTTCGGCTGAATCTTCACTTTCACTCCTGACATGCCGCCGAGAATTTTTTTCCTTCAGTCCTCTTTCAGTATTGTGATAATCAAACAGCAAAGATTAAGAGTCTTTATGTTTATAGGTTTGAAGAAACAGAACTGTCTTAATTATTTCCATTTTTCTTAGTTTTTAACTTTCAAGTAATTTCTTTTAGTTTTATAAAATAAATTAAAAATAAATAAAAGAAAAAAAGAAAAGGGGCGGGAGAAAGAAACTAAAGTCCGGCTCTTAAGATTCCTCATTCCCTCTTCCGGAGAGCGAGTCCTTTTAGAACTTAGTGTCTTACGATATTTTTTGTAGGCAGAGGAATAGAGAGATTCTATATGGACTGCAAACTTCGGTCAGTTTTATAAACTTTCACTTTTTAATGTTTAAGTAATGAAAAAGTCAATAAAAATTAAAAATACTCTTTCTAAATTTGTTTATTTGTTCATTCTTTCATAAGTATGATATGTTAGCCAAAACTTGAAACTGGTTTTTGTAATGAAATAGTTATTTCTGCGCATCGATAGTGTATAAATTAAAAGAAAGCTAAACAGATCCAGAATAAATAAATAAATGGGGGGGTTTAAAAACATGTATAAATATAACCTTGTAAGGTTTAGCCTAAGTTTATTAACAGTTATTTTAAGTTTTGTATCTTTCCTATCTTATTCTAATTTCAGCTGACAATTTCCTGCCAGATTGTAAATTCAGAAACGCAGTTAATGCAAATGAGAAAGAGTACTATTTAAGTCGTGACTTCACCGACTTCAAGAGAGGAAGTCTGATTCCCTGACTAGCGCGCGTTTGCCTTTGTTCTACGTCTCTGTTAGCTGTTACTACGCTCGGCCATATCTTAGGCCCTTGCTTGGCTTCGCCGGTTTATTTAATACTTAGGGGCCAACTAGTTAGATCTCTGATAGCTTCGGCTAAACCTTTTAAATAGCTTAGTTAGGCTAGTTTTAGTTTAAATTTTAAGTTCTAGCCCGAGTGGAGGCTTTGTGTAAAGTTCCAAGTAGGAACTGACTGTAAATATACTGAAAAATAAAGGGTTATAAACCCTTTTTAAGTCTTACGTGTTCTATTCACACACTTCAGCGATTATTCACTTGTTAGTGTTCGTAGGGTTCTAAGTTAGAACTTTAGATGTAAATAGAAAAACCTCACAACCTACCTAAAATTAGAAAATATTTCTGTTCTCTTTTTATTTCCTTGTAAGAAGTAAAGGAAGTATTGCAATCACGAAAAATTCCGGGTATCATATTTCAACGAAAATATCGATTTTGATCGCTATCGAATGGAATTTAACGATGTTTTTGTGTGATATCTGTACTTAAGGGGTCCGTGACACTTAGCCGACAACCACTTAGCCGACGGGACACTTAACCGACACCAGTTAGCCGACAAGACATTTAGCCGACACGGACACTTAGCCGACACGGACACTAAGCCGACACGGACACTTAGCCGACAGGACATTTAGCCGACACGGACACTTAGCCGACAAGTCATTTAGCCGACAGGACATTTAGAGAGACACTGAACTGTCAAGCCATTTAGTCACTCTCATTTAGCCATTTAATCATACTCAAAAGGCTTTCCGCACGACCTTAACCACGGCCAACTGGAAGAACTAAATTCACGAAGGTCACGCCTTAGCACGACTCAAATCATTTCGTAGGCGCGGTTAGAAAATAAGAGTGGAGTTACATATCAGCAGCATATGAAGAGTGGAAAATGTAGTTTCTGCGGAAATGTATTCAGTTCTGAATAAAACAAAACCTTAAAGAATATTTGAATTCTAATTAAACATTATGCAACAGTTTAGTGTTATAAACATTAACGTAAGTAAGTATTTTAAGCGAGAGGTGTGGTTAATAAAATGTTACAGAATCGCGCTTTTAATTTCATACAAATTTGAAAGCATTAAGAACAACCAGATTGGAAAATTAATATCATTAAGTAAACAAGAAAAATTATTAATGATGTGAAAGTTTTCAAAAGGACCCAGTTGATTAAATGAAGAAGCTTTACGGATAATTTTTGGAGATTCCATATTAAAATGTAATTAAGTGACCGCCGTATTTAGGTAAAAAAAATTCTTTTCTCCTTTCGAAATTTAATTCATATTCCTTGACGAGAAATTTCAGCGCTTTTTTAATTTGGCCAATATACACCAAACAACACGATAAATATCACACAATGCTAAATTAACACAATAATTATAACCACATATGAGATCTTTAACAATCGAAAAATGAATTTTACTGATAGTGAAAATATTACTTAAATATTGAATTTATGGATAAGTCGAGAAATTTCGTAATTCATAGTAAGATTAAATAATTAGTTCGTACGTGTGAGCTAAAACGTCACTGTCGACTTAGTGTCCTGTTGACTAAATGTCTTGACAGTTAAATGTTCCGTAGCTAAACGTTCTGACGGGTAATTCTCTGTCTTGGACAAATGTCCTGTCGGCTAATTGTCCGTGTCGGCTAAATGTCCTGTCAGTTAAATGTCCGTGTCGGCTAAATGACCTGTCGGCTAAGTGTCCGTGTCGGCTAAATGACCTGTCGGCTAAGTGTCCGTGTCGGTTAAATGTCCTGTCGGCTAAATATCCTGTCGGCTAAGTGTCCATGTCGGCTAAGTGTCCCTGTCGGCTAAATGTCTTGTCGGCTAACTGGTGTCGGTTAAGTGTCCCGTCGGCTAAGTATTTGTCGGCTAAGTGTCCGCGACCGGTACTTAAGGACAGAATAAATGGCTCCTTTACCCGAAATGAATTTTAAAATTGATTTACAATGGATTCAGCAGAGATTATTTCGTGACGTCTGTATGTGCGTATGCAGGTATGTATCTCGCATAACTCTCAGCGGCTAAGCCTAATGTTTGTTTACCATTGCAGCCATATTTGTTTACATTTGAAGCTTAGCAGAATAGTAAATTAAGTCAGTTTCTGCACCTTGTATGTTTTTTTGTCAGATTTGTGCACCGAAAAATCTGGCTGGCTACCTGCTAACCGAATTGCTTCTTTTTGCGTAAAATCTCTAATTTCAATTGTAAAAAAAATTTTTTTTTAAATTTTAACTATATTTGGTGTTTTATTTTTTTCTGTATTTTTCAATTTTATATAAAGATATTCTGAAGTTTTATTGCATTTGTGCATTACTGCGAAGTGAGAACTGAATTAATTGAATAAGAAATTTATGTATAATGAAATTCGAGGAAATAAATTTAAACGAAATGCAGCAAAAATGCGTGTAATTTAATGTTATTTACAAGTATGTCATGCGGAGTACTCATCAGATTTTTTAATAGAATGAAACTTATACAGGGTGTTTATAAAGTCACGGACCCATTTTGATGTTTAATAACTCATAAAATAATAAAGATAGATTAAAACTAATAACATAAATGGTTAGATAGACTCAAAAAGTTTCATGACCCTTGTCAATGAACTTCCACGTGCGCCCTTTCGTCGCACGGAGAATATCAAGTCGATATTCAATTTCACGCCAGGTACCGACAAGCATGCCGGCATCCACAGAGGCTCTTGCGGAACTTTGTATGCATGCAGTCTTAATTTTTTCTTAATAACCTTGTACACCGTCGAAATTGGCGTATCTGATTTTCTTGCCGCTGATCTCACAGATCTTCTAGGATTGTGTAAAAATGTCTCTCTGACACGCTCAACATCAAAATCACTTGTGCAAGGACGTCCGGAACGTTTCTTATCTGCGATACTTCCAGTTTCTAGAAAATTCTTTTTCCACTGCAAGATGCTGCTTTTGAATGGAGGATCTTTTTGGTAAATTCTTCTGCAATTTCTCTGTGTTTGCATTATGGATTTCGTTTCTATGAACCACCATAAAATCTGTGCTTTCTCTCGTGGTGTATGCATTCTCCTTAATATCCAGTCGAATAAAACATCACATACAAAAGTACTAGAACAAACGCATCAAAAGTAAACATAACATTGCATTAGTTGCCAAAAACAAAAGAGAGAAAAATGCAATTAATAAGCAGACGATATTTAGAAAAGTACAGATATTTAGACTGGAAAATGAAATTATCTGAAATTAACCACACGCGCAGACGATATTTACAAAAGTAAAGATATTCAAACCTGAAAAGGAAAATATATAAGTTATTCCATCAATAAATGCCATAAGTTTGTTTATGTCTTCATTATTTTATGAGTTATTAAACATCAGAATGGGTCCGGGACTTGCTCATTTATGGCATGTCTTAAAACTGGAAATGGGATATATCCTAAATTTTCTCAAATTCGAATCCTAAACGTTTCTTGCATTTCTCGGTTCTTTCACATAGAAGGAAAAAAATCTTTTACTTAGTATTAAAAGTTTGTAGTTCGTTCAAAAAAACAACAATTTAACTACAGCTGTCTATACTGAATTTATTGAGTTACTAATTTATGTTTTTGATTTGGGGGTAAAATTAACTATTGAAGGAGTCTCCCTAACCTAATATGTTTAACTTTTCCCAGTTCCGTCAGTTTTCAGGGGTGCAGGATTTAGTAATCAACAGAAGTATGCAGACTGTAGAACTGAGTGATCTTATCTACTAATTAATTAATGTAAGCAACATACGGCAGTTCAGGCTATATTAATTATATCACCTGACAGTTTCTTGAAATCTTTGAAGATTTTCTTTCCCGATTACAGCATCAGAGACCATTTTTATTACAGCACACACTGATAGCTCGAGATTCAGATGGCAAAAGATCGGTCAATGGAACGAAACTTAAGATTAAAAGACTTTTCATCTTAGAAGGAAATAAAATTATTAAAATTAAATTTTTACCCCAAAGGGGCAATTTACCCACAAGGAAAATTCATTTCGTTTTGGCATTTTGCGTCGTTCACCATAAAACGGTGTTTCACTGTTCAAATTGTTGCCACTAAATATTAGAGCCCTGCATTATATTTAAAGAAATTAAATAATGAAGAATCTGCATTAATGTATGTATTTTTGTCCTATTGTGAAAACACAACGGTATCTAGAGACATCAAATTTCGAATAACGCAGTCCTCCACTCGAATATGGGAAACTGAAAGCCCAGATTTAGAATTTGTTTCATTATCTATTTCATATTTAGTAAAACTTGAACGCGTTTTTGATTAACAAACTCAACGATTTCAAAGCGAACAATGACAAACACTGTATGGAAAAAAGAAACAGTTTTATCTCCACCGCGCGAGACTGTGTATCAGAAATTCTAAACATATTCTCTTTTTAAATATTTTGTGATCTTGAATTGGATTATTTGTTGAATTGGATAGTGCGAAGAACACGATATTTAATAAATAAAGGTAAGGCACAAAACGTTAAAAAAAGCCTCCTTGGGCGCAATATAAAATTTGAAAGCTTTCAGATTTTTATTTTTGAAAATTTTTATATTAATATTAGGGGTGGTCAAACGAAAAGGTAGGAAATGACACTATGGATATACTGAAGTCTTCATTCACAAGAATGGTCACAGGCTTGAGCACAATTATCCAACTGTTACACGAGCCGAAGGATTCCCTCTTCCCAGAAATCCTGTAGCTGTCACAGGAGTTAGTCCTCCCCTGCGTCCTTCAGCTCGTCGTCCAGGTTGAAGCGCTTCCCTTTGAGATCTCATTCTCACCAAGTCGTTCACCTTGTGGGGTTTCCTCTTCTTATTTCACAGTTTAATCATTGAAACCCCTAACACCAATAAGCGAATAATCGCTTAAGTGTGTGAACAGAGACGTAAGACTGAAGACGGATTAACTACCTTTTATTTCTCAATATAAATATGACACAATCAGCTCCTAACTTGGAGCTTACAGCAAAGCCTCCACTTGGGCTTGAACTCTAATTAATATGAAATTAAACTTAACTAGCTTAACTAAAACTAATTAAAAGATATAGCGGAAGCTATCACGATTCTAAGTAGTTGGCCCCTAAATCTCAATTAAATCGGCGAAGACAGTCAAGGACCTAAAGTATGGCCGAGCGTAGCAATAGTTAGAGAGAGACGTAGTCAAAGGCAAACGCGCGTTTATCAGGAACTCGGCTGTCTAACGAAGTCAGGGAAACATCGACTTAAATACTATTCTTACCTATTTGCATTAACCTCGTTTCTGAAAAATACGTTTCCTGGTAGGAAATTGTAAGCTGAAGCTAGAAGGGATAGGAAAGATGCATAAACTTAAAATAACTGTAATAAAATTAAGGTAAACCTGGTCTCGGGTCATCACTTGAACATTCCAAGCTTTCACGAATACTGGCACTCTACTTTCTCATTGACATGTCGGATACATAGTCAGGACGTATACGGCCACCATCCGGCGATGTATATCGGCCGGTTTAACACCTTCCAAAATCAGAAATCTGATAACATCTCGCTGCTCCTCAATCGTCGAATTTTGCTATATGCCAAGATGTCGCCAAGATTAACGCCAAGATGTCATCACACGCACCGCCGCAACAATTGGACGGAATACACAACTGCCTGCCTCACTCCGGTGTGGTGTCGTGCGGGCGCTTATCATATGCACAACCAGGCCGGACACTACATTCGCGTCCTTAGATGTCTCACTACGTTATACAAAGCGGCATATTCAACTTTCAACCGGTTTGGTTGTTACGACTTTTCGTACCTTTACGTTTGAACACCCCTTACATCTTCGAAATTTTACTAAATTAATGAAATTTCATAAATATACATGCTTTGGATACTATTGAAGTAAATTTCTCCTACCCAGCTGAAGAACTTATTAAACAGAAACTTCATAAATGTAAAAATCTGTGTATTTATTCTGAGTTTTATTTCAGAATTTTACATCACACATTTAAATAAAACTTATTATAATTAAAAAGTTCTTATTTTCCTGTATTTATATTTCACTGTATGAATTATTAAGATCGTAAATGATCGTAAAGATCGTTTATGAACTTTACTCAATTCAGTTTTATTTAAAATGTCGCTAGTGTTTCTTCTAAATGTGCAGTATATGATTTAAGATTTCAAAAGCGTAATCATGAATTTGGCTCGACATTCAACAGATTTCGATGCATGGTTTTGGTATATTACTAATAAGGAAAAGTTATTGTATAAAGTATGTTATGCGTAAGAGAGATAATTACTTGAAATAGCTTCTTTGTATAGTTCTGTGAATATATTCCTCATACAGGCATGACCAAATTATTATTTCTCCTGGAAGCAAAGTTCCTGGAATTATCACACTTTATTTATTCAAACTGAAGCTATTTTAAAGAAAATCGAGATCTGGAATTTCTCAATAATGAAATATTTCATAATGAAATTAAATAATAAATCAAATAATAAATCAAATTTTGGTTTAAAAATCACTCTCGAAATCCTAGGCATTAACGGCCGGTTACTGGTCGATTGAAACTAACTTTCAGTTCAAGTTAGCATAAATATTTGGAAGCTAAAGGGAAAGAAAATGTTTGGAAAGCTAATATGTAGAAGCAGAATTTAAGTAAAGGATTAATAGGTCTAAGGCTTTCGAACGGTTCAGAAGCTTGTCGGCGAGAGGTTTTTATATTTGGTGCCTCAAACAGATCAGCGCAAATTAAACTCCCTTTCGTCCTAAATGAGAGACAATCGCATAAGGATGCCTACTCATGAAGGTGCCAGTAGCTTTATGCAAGTCAGCTACTGTTTACGAAGGAAGAAGATTTCGGTGACATAAAAGCTACCGCAACCATGTGGTGATCATAGGTTTTAAAGCGAATAAGTAATATATAGGAAATTCTAAGGATATGCTCAGTTAAAAATTATTCTGCGATATTGTTCTTGAACTGAATTTTAGGATTTAGGAGGGAAGAACATGATATTTAATAAATAAAGGTAACACACAAAATGTTAAAAAAATGCCCCTTTTGACGTAATTTAATATCTGAAACATTTCAGATTTTCTTTCTCTCTCTCTCTTTTTTCGCAGTGCACATGTTGAATTTTCCACCATGTCTGGCTTTTATTTTATTCTTATATAAAAAAATCACGCAATTTTCTGCCAGACAGCGTGGATATAACTGATGATTTTCGTTCTACACTCACTTCCAAAAGTTAAGCACGAAGATGTAAATCTGCAAAAAAATCAACAATTACTGCTTTGATTGACACAAAATTCGGCAGGAAAGTACCATATATATTTATGCATAAAACAAAATTAATAATTATATACAGAAATGAAAACAATATTAAATTTTTGTAGGTTATCAATTAAATTTTTGTAAGTTATCAGATAATGACATACTGGAGACTTAAACAGAATTATGGGTAAAGTGAAAATAAACAGCATTAAATGAAAAAAGGACATTGATAGGGTATGTGATCCCCCTTCATCTATATACAAAGTTGACACCTTGTGACCATGCTTTCAATTAGGTGGTCAACCGCCGCAGAATTAAGCAATCGCCATTCTTGTTCTAGAGCAGTTTCCAGCTCAATAAGAGTGGCTGGAGGTCGGAAACGTGAAGATACAGCACGGCCGAGAGCATCCCAAAGTTTTCAATGGGATTGAGGTCGGGCAAATATGCTGGCCACGCCATACGCGCAATCCCTTCACTCTCCAGGTAGTCATCGACGGTGTCAACTCTATGGGAACGTGCGTTATCGTCCATTAAAGCAAAAGTAGGGCCCACTGCTGCAGCGTGCAATCTCACAATGGATTCTAGGACTTCATCTCGATACCGGACAACCGTCAAAGAACTCCGTTTGAAGATGTGCAGGTTGGTGCGGTATCCTTATGAAATCCCTGCCCACACCATAATGCTTCCGACTCGGAATGCGTGATGTTCGATGATATTTTGGGACTGACTGCGTGTTCGTTGTTCACGCCATATCCTTATACGCTTGTCGTCTGGCTCCAGAGCAAATCTTGACTCATCAGTAAACATGACATTGTCTCAGTCAGACACATTCAAATTGACATGTTCCCGGCACCACTGTAATCGTTCCCTTCTTGACTGGACGGATGACGGATAGAGAAACACAAACTCGAGGTACCCGGACGTACAGTTCACTCATATGTAATCTTCGGCGTACAGTAGTTGCATATATCACCTTACCAATGGACGCTGTAACCATAGATGTCACACGCGTGGAGGTCGCTGTGTGATTCCGCTTGGCTACAATAGCAATATATCGATCTTCCGCGGGGGTTGTAACCCTTGGGCGACCGGCTACGGGCCTTCGGACAACTGTCTGTGTGGTTTGGAATTGTTTCCATAAACGTCAAGTTACAGAATGATGAACGCCGAAGAAAAGAGCAACATCTGTGAGTGACTGTCCTGCTTCAATGCGCCCCACAGCACGCCAGCGCTCAGAATCTTCCATTTGTCTTCTGGAAGTCATAGAAAGACGTATGTCTTGAAAACAAATTGTACGAAAGTTTTAAACACCTTCTATCAATATCTGAAACATTTCAGATTTTCTTTCTCTCTCTCTCTTTTTTCGCAGTGCACATGTTGAATTTTCCACCATGTCTGGCTTTTATTTTATTCTTATATAAAAAAATCACGCAATTTTCTGCCAGACAGCGTGGATATAACTGATGATTTTCGTTCTACACTCACTTCCAAAAGTTAAGCACGAAGATGTAAATCTGCAAAAAAATCAACAATTACTGCTTTGATTGACACAAAATTCGGCAGGAAAGTACCATATATATTTATGCATAAAACAAAATTAATAATTATATACAGAAATGAAAACAATATTAAATTTTTGTAGGTTATCAGATAATGACATACTGACACTTAAACAGAATTATTTATAAAGTGAAAATAAACAGTATAAAATGAAAAAAGGACATTAAATAGGGTATGTGATCCCCCCTTATCTGTGTACAAAGTTTACACCTTGTGACCATGCTTTCAATTAGGTGGTCAACCGCCGCAGAATTAAGCAATCGCCATTCTTGTTCTAGAGCAGTTTCCAGCTCAATAAGAGTGGCTGGAGGTCGGAAACGTGAAGATACAGCACGGCCGAGAGCATCCCAAAGTTTTCAATGGGATTGAGGTCGGGCAAATATGCTGGCCACGCCATACGCGCAATCCCTTCACTCTCCAGGTAGTCATCGACGGTGTCAACTCTATGGGAACGTGCGTTATCGTCCATTAAAGCAAAAGTAGGGCCCACTGCTGCAGCGTGCAATCTCACAATGGATTCTAGGACTTCATCTCGATACCGGACAACCGTCAAAGAACTCCGTTTGAAGATGTGCAGGTTGGTGCGGTATCCTTATGAAATCCCTGCCCACACCATAATGCTTCCGACTCGGAATGCGTGATGTTCGATGATATTTTGGGACTGACTGCGTGTTCGTTGTTCACGCCATATCCTTATACGCTTGTCGTCTGGCTCCAGAGCAAATCTTGACTCATCAGTAAACATGACATTGTCTCAGTCAGACACATTCAAATTGACATGTTCCCGGCACCACTGTAATCGTTCCCTTCTTGACTGGACGGATGACGGATAGAGAAACACAAACTCGAGGTACCCGGACGTACAGTTCACTCATATGTAATCTTCGGCGTACAGTAGTTGCATATATCACCTTACCAATGGACGCTGTAACCATAGATGTCACACGCGTGGAGGTCGCTGTGTGATTCCGCTTGGCTACAATAGCAATATATCGATCTTCCGCGGGGGTTGTAACCCTTGGGCGACCGGCTACGGGCCTTCGGACAACTGTCTGTGTGGTTTGGAATTGTTTCCATAAACGTCAAGTTACAGAATGATGAACGCCGAAGAAAAGAGCAACATCTGTGAGTGACTGTCCTGCTTCAATGCGCCCCACAGCACGCCAGCGCTCAGAATCTTCCATTTGTCTTCTGGAAGTCATAGAAAGACGTATGTCTTGAAAACAAATTGTACGAAAGTTTTAAACACCTTCTATCAGCATTTACAATCAACTTCTGTAACCCTTCATAAAGCTGGCCTCTTATAAGACTGCCTTTTTTTGCATATTTCTTGACATGAAAGCGCGTTTGTCTGTTATCTAACATATTTGCATACTTCCATCTAACCTCTGCAGCGAATTGCATCCTCTTCAATTCTGATTGGCTTCCGGAAATTAGCATTTACCACTCCGTACTTAACTTTTGGAAGTGAGTGCATTTGCGTTAATAATTGAGTAATAAAAATGTTTCCCTCAATTATAAACACTCTGCAAATATTTTAATCACAGCTCACTTGTGATTTTATAACAAATTCATAACGAATAGTTAATTGCCGATATAAATTAGTAGAATAAGAACAAAGGCTTACGCATGGAATGTTATTAAGACACATTAAAGATAACTTCAGTAAGCATGGTTAAAGTTAACAGAAGGGGTCTTCAGTAAATACGTAGAGTCATAAGTATGATTTCATTTAACGTAAAAGGTCGTGTATGAAAATGCGTTTGAAATTTCTGTGATTTTTTCATAGAAGTACTGGTCACTTTGTCTTATTCCTCTGAACTAATGCCATGAGATCCTGATAAATCGGAGTTGAGTTGCAAAGTCTGCTCCATTAAAAGGGAGACAGATAAGCATTTCATGGGAGGGCGGTCGTTATTCTCCTTCGTTTACGATCGCTCCCCGATCACGTGAAAGAGGAAACGTGACAACATTCCTAATTGCGGACAGGGAGGAATGGCAGCATAACCAAAGAACCTCTGAAGATATTACTGACTGCAATACACAGAATATTCAACTGGAAGCTGCATTTTTTTTGATATCCGAGAGTCTTAAAATTATAGTTGCATTAGCCTTTATTCTCCGCGGAGAAACTGGAATGAAATGGAGGATCAAATACTTGTCTATTTAAAACATGCTTGCTAAACAAATTAGGAAACATTTCGCCAGGTGTTGATTTGCAAACTAAACTAATAGTCCATAAATGCAGAAATTTTAAATCAATTTCCATAAATTTTTAAATTTTAAGCATTTATTCGCATTAATTCAAATTAGGTAACAAGAGTTTGGAAGTATTTATCACTGCGAACAGAAATTTTAAAGTGTGAAGCCATTGAAGCGTATTTTACTAGTCTTCTAGCTTAG
This sequence comes from Stegodyphus mimosarum, assembly GCA_000611955.2. Lineage (NCBI taxonomy): Eukaryota > Metazoa > Arthropoda > Arachnida > Araneae > Eresidae > Stegodyphus > Stegodyphus mimosarum. Next base: position 824,180 of record KK114328.1, read on the forward strand.
CTACATTAAGTGCCTTGGAAGACATTGACCATTTGTGTAATAAAAGCAAAATCAGTCCTATATCCTTACTACCTCAGCGTACAACATAACCACGAGAAGTATACTGTCGACAAAAGTAATTTTATGTTATGTTAGTCTACTGTTAGAAAATTTACAATGTTTTACTTAACGATTTTTTTTCTTGTATTTTGGCTTTTATTGTATTGGCTGTGAAAAATAAGATAATAATTAGGAATATCTTTTATTATGGTACCTTTTTAACATTTTGCTTTTATTATTTTTTTTTACTAAACTGAGTAGATATACTCAGCATATACACACACACATAAAATAAATAAATAAATAAAATAAAAAATAAAAAAATCTGATGTGAACACATGATTTCTTATATGGCCTATTAAATTATACACATTTTTTGCTGCATTTCATTTAAACTTATTTCCTCGAATTTCAATACAGAATTATTCAATTAATTCAGTTCCACTTCGTGACAAGGCAAAAATACATAAACACTCAAAATATCTTTATTAAAAATTGAAAAATATAGAAAAATATAAAACATAAATACAGTTAAAAAATTTAAAGAACAATTTTTGCAATTAAAATTAGAGTCTCTACACAAAAACAAGCAGTTCGGTCAGCGGACAAGAAGGCAGATTTTTCGGTGCACAAAACTGAAAGTTTAATTTTGGTCTCACTCGGCAAAAAGACATTGAAGGCGTAGAAATCGGCTTAATTTGTCGTGGACGTTATGCTGAATCAATATATGGGATAATTTAATAGCTTAAATGATAATTCCAGAATGGATTAAGCATAATTTAATTCATAATAATAAAAGAAGACGTTACATTTTTCTTGTGAAACTTAGTTTCTGTAGATTGGTAACAAATCCACTAGTCTGCTGAGTTTCAAATCTAAACGAATATGGCTGCTACGGTAAAAAAATTAGGCCTAGCCCCCCTTAAACAACTTTTAAATTGTTGATAATTCTACAAATCTTGCATGCAGATTTACTAAAGGCATAAAAACCTTAACCGGAAGATAAGAACAACATAATTCAATAATTTTTAAAGCAAACAATGCACAATTTACCAACACATAAGAATAAAAAAAAAACTGAGCTCACTGAGCCGAGTAACAGAGTAGATATATATATACATATATTTATATACTTTTGCTGCGTTGCAGTTATATATGTATAACATATAAATACTGCTACCGTTTTAGTAGAATATCGTGTAGTACTTTCATTTAAACTTGCTGACGATTGCATTTCACTTTCGTGAAACTTATGACGCACTGATTTTCGGATTAATGTTCGTGGCATATTATCGCTCTTTATATCGAAAAAATGACTCAAGATACAATTAGCTTCGAATATCATGCGTTTATTAACACCTTATGATTAAGAGAATTCAAGTGTACAAATTTTTTTATTGAACTGAGAATAACTGGAAGTGTTACAATTAATCTAATATTTTATCTCAATCCTTTCATTCCTTTGAAAGCGTTATATTCAAAATATGTATTTTGAATAATCTGATTATACCTATTGTTAACTTTAAAAGTTACATATGAATAAATTAAAAATATTTGTTCTGAATGAGATAAATTCATTCTCTTTAAAAATGCAAATCAGGAAAATTCACTTTGAACAATAAAACTGTGCATTGGCTATTATTATAAAACATTTTTTTCATACAGACTGCAATAAAAATTGCTAAGACTTCTACTATTTACGTATATAATTATGCTTATATTTGATCTAACTTGGCACAGAAAACTTTCACAAGAAATCCACTATGCTTTAATTATTTTGTACTGGAAATTTCATTGCAAAACATTTTCCACTCTCTTCCTTTAAACGCGGCAAAGTCAAATAACAGAAATATTACTGAAAGCCCATTGGCCCATTCTAGACGCCACTGTCTCGGTGGCTCTACAGATATGCACTTACGAAATGTGCTTCCCGTGATGCTACATCCAATGAAATATTCTAGAGAAGTTTGTGTAAACTTTCCAAAACATTTTCATGCAGTTATTATTTAGAATAATTTGTATACTAAGAATTTTTCGCAACAGTTATTGCTCATAAATATCTTACCCTTTTTTTTCGAAAAGTATTTTACAGTGTTATTGATTTTGTGATGAAATTTTGGATTATTTATATCTTCGAAACTCGAGTCCATTTGTAGCTGGTCTAACGCTGTAATGTGCTGGTGTTAAAGGGTATGAGAAGAGGTAGTGTTCCAGATATCACTCTTTCGCCGCAAAAACAGTTGTCTGAGGACGAGAAGTTTCGCTCGTAGTAATAAATAGGGAAGGGTCCATGCCTAGACAGAAATTTATTTAAACGGAGTTATTTAGACAAATTTTCCTGTTTATTACATTAATTAGTTTTCTTGTGTGTTCCTTTTTTTTTAGGTATGACTTACGCCATTTTAAGTTCATATTTTTGGAATCAGAATAGTAGTTGCATTTTTAGCAGAGAAAAAGTAGGTGTCTTTGCTTTCTTCATTCGTTGCACGTGCTTTCACCCAGTCAAGCGAAATTTTAATTTGGCTGTTTTCGTGGAGGAGATGAAAGATTTCTTGTGCTATTGGAAAATGATGTTTGAAGTCATTATCGTGTATAGCGAAGAAAGAAAATCTGATTTAATAGTGACTTGCAGTTTCTATTGCTGTTTTAATCGCTCAAATTTCCTCTTGAAAAATTGTAATTTCTGAGCAAAGACATCCTTTCCAGGGCACTTTTAGATTTTCGCCGGTATAGAAATATAGGTTGATACCACTTTTTCATCTATTTTTGATACATCTGTAAATACTATGAGGTATCTGCTCATATTTTTAGCTTCTTTAAAGGAAACTGGTGTTAGGAGGATTTTACAGTGCCGAGAATATGGAGATGTTGGGGAATTCAAAGTTATTAGAATTGTATGTAATATTCTAAGTTGCAGCAGTAGTAGTCAAAATATTACAAATTAATAGAATTCTAAGTTGCAATGCTTTGATTTTAAACACGTTTAAAACCAATAGAAGATATAAATTAGGTATTCTGTATGCACAAATGGAGCATTAGAAGTAGTGCGGAAGGATTTTATTATGTTGATGAGAAATAGTTGTTGAAAGGCAAGGAGCTGTTCCGTCTTCCTGCCTGTCACAGATATAGCCCATAGATAGCAGCTCCGTAGTTAACAGTTTTTCTATCATGGTGCTGAACAGTAGCTTCTGGATATGAGGATTTAATTCTCAAGCATATCCCCTCATTCTTCTCAGAGACTTGACTCTTTTTGAAGTTTTTTTTTCTAATATCTTGAAGGTGTTCTACAGAATTGAGTGTTCCGTCTATTGTAATTCCAAGAAATTTCAGTTTGTTTATCATCTCTAATCTTTTTCCGTTAATTTCGAAGGCTGGCTTTTGTATGATTTGGCTAGACTGGTGATATATCACCGATTTAGACTTTGGACATGAATTGTTTAGTTTTTGTGCGTTACATAGTTGAAGACTGCAAAAGTTTGGTTGGTATTATCTTTGACTTCTGACAGAGATGATGAATGCGGCGTCGTCTGCGAATGCCCAGAAGGCACACACCTAACAGAATATTATTATCGCAAGGCGTGTCAAAGCTTTAATTAGGGCTGAAGTGCGAGGTTCGCGAGAAGGAACGGGTAATTGTTTTAATCACAGACAATGTTAACATATATACTGATGGATAGCGCCTTGTGTTATAGTTAAGAAGAAGTCTTCATGCAGAGCTACTCAAGTACCTGATAATAGTGCTAAATATGTACACGTTGATAAAATTCAGGAATTTAGAGTAAAAACGACAAATGTTTAGGTGGTATATGATATGGATATAGATTTTCGTGGCACTGAAAGTACACCAAATATTGAAATTACTGTTAATGATATAAACAATTTAAGGTAACCACAGAGGAAACAGTATCCGATGTAGCCACATGCTTGTATCATCTGGAGTCTCTAGAACTGCAAATGTAAGTGAAAACATATAATAAAATTATTATTTAGTAGTGTTTCTAAGAAACAAAAGCGTAACAAAATCCTCGGAGACCTAATAGGATTATCACAATAACGACGCGTTAGAGCTAGAAAAACTTTTCCAAAGAAACTAGCTTCTCCTTTTCCTACCATTGGAGAGTTCCTAACCGAAACAGTTTCGCTGGAACCCATACTTTGGTTGTGTACACGAGACATTTTGCAAATGAGATACACAATGCTTTGCTTGAAGTTCTGTCCCTCGTAGGTTTTCGCTCCAAAACTGGTTTTAGCGAAAGTCAAACAATCATACAACCCGAAAGCAAATATTGCCGGAAATGTTTTTTTCGACGCATTGTTAAAGATAGATAGTAGATAGGATACTGGTTTAAAAAAACCATATTATCGTCACAAATGAATATTTTCACACTGTGATTTTCATACCCAAGAAAGGTGATTCCATAAAATTACCTGTAGATTACAGATACTTGAACACAAAGACGGAAAAGATTCACTTCCTATAACGAAAGTGTCTGATTTATTCTACAGAGAAGTGATAATTAAATTTATTACGATTTTGGATATTTTAAAAAATTATTGGTGGCCAAAGTGAGTCTCCATAAATAACATTTAACGACATTCGTTACATGCAGGAAACATTATGTCTTCCATGTAATGACTTTGGGGTTATGTAACATTTCAGGGAATGATGAATCAAGTTCTTTATAAGAGATAAAGAAAACATAAAGATTGTGCTGAAATATACATTGACCATACTGTTAATTTTTTAATAAACGGAGCGATAATCTAAAACATATCTCTGATGCAATCTAAACTCTTGATCAAGCTAAATTCACGACAAATTTGAAGACATGTAGTTTCTTTCAACAAGAAATTAAGTTTTTGGGGCATATAAAGTAAGTTCTGGTTTACATGCTTCTGATCCAGAGAAGGTTCAGGCGATTTAAAATTAGAGTCTTTGATAAAAAAGAAAAAGTTCGTAGCATACTAGTATTATTTTCCTTTATCATTCATACACTCCTTCCTTTACTGATTTAGCTAAACAACTAATAAAATTTGTGGTTTAGCTAA
>KK114328.1:829331-848335 GCA_000611955.2 Stegodyphus mimosarum
AGGAGAGCGTGGAATGAAATCAGCTGGCAAGAAGAACATGAAAAGTCTCTCAAGGAACTGAAATCCTCCTCCTAATCTTAACTGATTTAACCTAATAGAAATCCTCCTCGAGGAAGATAGGCCTCGAGTGCTTTGCTATTATGCAATAAATCAAAAGCAAATCAATCCAAGCCAGCAATGCGTATCGGAAAGGGACGTACAATACCCAGGGCCGGCGCTAGATATTTTGCCGCGCAATAAACCTCTGCGATTCCTGAATTTAAAATATTTTGTCGCATATAAATTCTGTTGCCCAGTACTTTGTCTTAATTCTAAAAATCCTGTTTTATTTAAATTTTGCTGCTCGTGACTTCTCTGCAGTCTAAAAATTTTGCTGCTCCTAAATTCTGTCGCCTGGTGCGACTGCGCTGGTTGTACCGGCCCTGATTTGCAATGCAGATTCATTTTCCAAATTAAATACTGGTTTCGATTCTGATCATTGGCCTGATTTCCGAACTAATAGCCAAACACTGAACTGATCTAGAACTCTGTTAATTTTTTCTGTTTTCTTTAAGCATTATTATTTGTTTTTAAATATACATATATATAGCAATATATACCTTTATAAGTTCACAGTATTTTTCTGTTGATGATCTGCATAATTAAAATGGCCATAATTTATAGTTACAAATGAGCATAGCACTGTTAATTAATTTTATGTATAAAGTTAAATTGTAAGGATTTTAAGTTTTACTAACGTTTATTTTATTTTAAAACCTTGCTATCCTCTCTTATTTTCCATTTCCGGCAAGAATAAACGCGAGTAGAATTGTTTATGCAAATGAAGTTGCAAACTGTGTAAGTACTTAAGATAGGGCTTTTAGGGAAAAAAAAAAAAAAAAAAGCGAGAAAGCGACTTCTCGCTGCTTTACCACGCACGTGCTTTTTTAGTCAGTTCATGTCTGCCTTTAAGTCCAGAACTTAGTTTTCGCTGTTGTTTGAAGACGTATAGTAGTTTCTGCATTCCGCTTACTACATACGTAGTGTTAAAAGGTCAAACTTCGCGTTACTACTCTCTGTAAAGCATCTAAGTTTAGTTCTTATTTTCTACGCTTTAGGCCATAAGTGCTGGTCTTTGTATTCCGAAGTGCGGGAACGGCTGTACGCTGTGAGAAATAAAGGGTAAATTTAAACCTTCTTAGCTTTGTTGTGTCTTCTACATACGCACGAACATAGTTTTGAGTAAGCTCCCTGCTTCTACTCAAGACTCCAATTATGTTTCCAAACGCAATTAGAAGGAATAGAAGTCCTGACAAAGTAACTAAATGATACTTGTTTAAATGCAAGTAACTGTAACTAGTTAGATAGTTACACATTATAGTTTTGAATATTAAGTTTATATTAATGATTATTATAGCAAGTACTGTATGTATAGTGAGCCGTGCCATGTCCTAAACAGTACGTAGGCAAGTCTTTTGTCCGGATGGTGTTATGCATCAATATAAGTATGACACACTGAGTTTAGCGGGCATTTGCTTGGCAATATGACACGAGAGATAGTAAAGAAGCTCGTCCCAAACTGAGCGGAATATGACAAAGATACGTTGGATTTAAAAATACGAGTATGACAGTATCTCGTGCTGCATGTAATAGTAAGTGTCGTGCTAGGAGATCGTGCTAAGAGGTGTGTTTATGTTGTAAGGATTATTTTAATTTTCTAAAAGTTATTTTTAATTTTGAAACCATTTCCTTTAAATTCTTGTTTTTCACAAACAAATCCCTACCAGAATGATATTTCAGCATCGCGTTTATGCAAAGGAAGTAGAACCAGTATTTAATAAGAAGTTCAGCCATTTCCGTAAAAGATGTCAGAAGTTCTCAGTAGAGCGTGTTCTGGCTTCGGGCCACGTCGCTACTTTAAGCCTATCTTACTTCGCACGGCCGTAGGCCTGTCAGTATTCGCCGGTGAAGTTTAATTACTGGCCAACTAGGTTAATCATCTCGGCTAAAGTTTAGCTAGTTAGAATTTGTTTAGTTACTTATTTTGTGTCTTAAGTCAAAGCCCAAGTGGAGGCTTTCCTGTAATCCCGAGAAGGGCCGTCTGTTAGCATATCTTTGATTGAATAAAATGGTCGTTAACCCCTTTTTGGACTTATATTTCGTAGTTGTAAGAAGACCAGCCAATAGTCGCTAGACATTTCCTTAAGATTATAGTAGCCTAGTGTTGCCAGATCTTGCGATTTTTCGCAAATTTGCGACTTTTGACAATCATGTGCTAATAAAATTTTAGCATTTGCGATATTGCGAAATTTTTGTGACATCCTTCATTTCCTTATGCTACATTTTGCGACTTCAAAGATTTTTTTAATATATCGTAAAATGCTTTTATGTTAAAATAATGTATCAACTAAAAATAATTTATATTAAAAAACAGTTTATTTAGGCTTAAACAGAAGTTGGCATCTGGCAATATGAATTACATGTGAGCTTTCCTTTACAAGGCTGTACGGCCTGACACCAGTATAACGAGAAAGGGGTAAGAGAAGTGAAAAAAGTGGAAAGAAAAACAAACGCTTCGGGATCTCTCGCCTCCTTTCCTCGTCCCTCGTGAGTTTTGTTTTTCAGTCCCCCCCCCCAGTTCTATGGTAATAATGAATCGAACCAAAGGACTTGCAGCTTGCGTGCCATACACTGGTGTGCAAAAATTAAGGACGAAGTCGAAAAATTAGCATATCAGCTGAACGAAGAGGCAGAGCGGACAGAAAGACCAATCAGGAGATTAAGTAAGGTGATGTACGGTAGCACATGCGCAGATATAAACGTAATGGGGGAGTGTCTGAGTAGTATAAAGCATGTTGTCGGTGTAAGATCAGTATTTCTGGCAAAGAGATTGCACGCCATATAGCAGTTAAAATCACACCGAGTTGCTGCCTCAGCGAGAAATGGCGAATAATCAATCTGTTAGACGACATCTGGATGCTTTTACCCGAGGTCGAATCATTGGGAAGTTGGAGGAAGGCCGCAGTGTGACAAGTGTGGCTGCAGAGTTCGGAATTGCTCACAGCATCGTTTCACGACTTTGGAGACAATTTCAAACTACAGGAACAGCTATCCGGGGGTTTAGTAGTGGTCGTCCACGAGGAACCACACCCGCAGATGACCGGTATATTGCCTTACAGGCCAGAAGAAACAGGCGGCAGACAGCGGGAGAAATCGCTAGACACACGACACAGGCGACTGGACGACCGATATCGCGTTTTACCGTGGCCAGAAGACTGCACGGTGGTGGTCTGTTTGCACGACGCCCTGTACGGTGTGTACCTCTAACGCCTGCCCATCGGAGAAGGCGTTCTCTGTGGTGCCGGGAACACCGGAATTGGAGAGACAATGAATGGGGACGAGTACTCTTTACAGATGAGAGCAGATTTAGTCTGAGTTGCGATTCTAGACACATACACATCTGGACAGAGCGGGGAACACGCAATAACCCCTTCAACATCATCAAAAGGGACTGTTTTGGAGGTCGCGGAGTTCTCGTTCGAGCAGACATAATGCTTGGTAGCCGGACCGACCTTCATATCTCCCAAGGAGGTTCGTCACCTGGGACTGCTATTGTAACGAGGTTCTTCTTCCTTACATGCGTCTTTTCACAAGGGCTATGGGTCCTCAGTTCCTCTTCATGGACGACAACGCTCCACCTCATCGCACAGTTACTGTCGAAGAGCTGTTGGGGAGTGAAGATATTGAACACATGGATTGGTCGGCAAGGTCTCTGGATATAAATCCCGTCAAGCATGTACGGAACTTACTAGGGAGACCCGTGGCAGCACGTAACTTATGGCCAGTAACGATTCCGAAACTGCGATTGGTGCTACAAGAGGAACGAGCAGCAGTGTCTCAACAGCTCATTAACAACCACATATCCAGCATGCACAAATGATGTTAAACCTGCCTAGCAGTCAGGGGAGATCATATCCCCTATTAAAGACTGGATGTTTCTTTCTGGACACCCATCACAGGGATGTTTTGGCCTTCAGTCGCATTGCGCTCCATGCTACGTTTTCAATAAAGCTTCTTTTTATCCCTCTGATTTCTCTTTCAGTAAGTGTTGGTTACATTACTCATGTCCTTACGTATTGGGGATCTTACGGTATTAAATGTGTTGATTTGGAAAGCTTTTGTACAAAGTTGTATTGAAAAAACCGTCTTGTCCTTAATTTTTGCACACCAGTGTATATTGGGTACCCAAACAGAGAAAGAAATGAAATTCATACTCCTGCTTATAATATTGCTAATAACTGAGCAATGAAATGACTTAAAAATCAAAGCAATGACATTTCTTTTCTAAATAACAATATAAATAATTTAACAGTGAAAGAACAAGGTTTTCTTAAGTCTGCTCCAAAGTAACTATCTAAATATTCAGAATGTGAAATAGATCCACCGCACAAAACGGAAAACTGACTGAAAACAATTCCTCAATTAAAAGGTTCACAATTAAGCCAAAAAAATGAATTAAAAGAATTAACTGCCAGCAAAAATTTAGTACAAAAGCGCTAACAGTCTAAACGTGAGAAATTTCTTAAGAATAGATATCCGAAAATTAATTTAAAAATAGAAACCTAAATTAAATGAGAATTAATTAAAAAAGAAATGGATATTTAAACAATTGAAAATGAGCAATATGATTTTAAAATTTTCGTTAAAGCTAAGATACGTAATTTAAAAAGACTAACAATCGAATACAGTCTGTAACTTACAGAACCAACAGACGGTAAATTCGTGATGACGTCAGAGGTCATGTGAGTATGCGTAACTATGACGTCACAAAAAATCACGTGCTCTCTGACGTCATTTGCGACTTTTTTAGTCTTCTTTTGCTAATTCAGTTAAAAATTTTCTGGTAACACTGTAGTAGCCAAGGCCACGTAAATTAACTATAGTTTTATGATGTAATAAATGTCTTTCTTACTTACCGATCAAGTGAAGTAAAGTACCAGCTAGAAATCCACTAAGACAATACCAGCAACTACCCACTTATCGCATATAGTGCTTGGAATTCTATGACAGAGTTATTGTTCCTAATTTTTGTTAAAATAGCGTGCAAATTCACAAAGCCTACAGACCTTTTCTTCTATGATCTGCTGTCATTGGACGAAACGTCTCCTTAGCGGTCATTTTCGGAATGGCGAGTTATCGCCTTGTAAGCTTTGTAATGAACACCAACACACCTTCTAGGCTTTCAGTACGGAAAGGGAAACGGCGTTTGTTTCATTAGACAATTTTTTATATTATGAATGAAAGCTAAGGTGAATGGTGTAGAATACATTTTAAATAACCTACTGATCTCTTGAATAGTTTATTTGTACTTCGATAAAGGATTAACTGAAACTGTTAAAAGTTCGGTAATTTTTGGTAGAAAAGTGTTTACTTGGAAATGTACATTTTTGTCATTTTTCTTAGAAAGAAATAGCTTACACAACAGAGTCTGTTCTGTAAATTTCCATAGCGCATTAATTAAAGGAATATTAAAAAAAAACTTAAATTAAATTCAGTCTCCACCAGCTTATTTGGGCTGGCTTTCAGCTCGATTACGCATTCTGAAATGTACGAAGTAATTATGAATGTACATTAACAAATACTTTCATTTTTGACGCAGACCTTAAATTATACTCATAATGCACATAGAATTTGTAGCTTTTTTGCACATCACGCTCACAAACAAATAGCAAAGGCGATGGAGTAAAAGTCGCCAAGCACAAGATTCTGTAACCCTATGTTTACTGTTTCAACCAATCGGAGCAAACCGTATAAGAAAAGGTCTGTAGGCTTTGTGAATATACAAATGGCATCCGATATGAATAAGCATTGTTGCCAATCGACAAAGAATAAGATTTTTCATTTATCTCTAATATTTATTATTAAAAAAATTGCTAAATACAGTTAACTAGTGGAGAAACTGTTTCATGTGACTTTGACTTTTTAACATTACACCACCAGTGTTGTTTCACAGAATTACGCCGTTTTACCAAATGCTGAAATTGGGGGAGCGGTAATCAGAAAAGTACTTAGCTTAATTTTGCTTGCGCTTCTCTTCTTAACTGATATTTAAATTACGTGTTTTATTCCAGGTTATACATTCAGAATTACTGTTTTGTGAACAATTCTTTACCTTCTCTAAATCTTATGATTTTAGATTTTAAAAATATATTTAACAGTATGTACAACGACAAATATAATTAAATATGATGATAACCACATGGTATATTTTTTAGCCTTTCCGTAGTGATGTTGCTATTAAACTCCATCCTCTTTTCAATCTATAGAACGATATTTTTAAAATTATGTTAACTTCTATCTAAAGCAGTATTCTTAAAATTATATTCAAGAGCAGCTATCGATTTCCGTGTTCAGCTAACGAAAGTTTACGATGTTCTATACTGAGTATGTTAATATGTATGCATTTTGAACTGTAATGCCATGATGCTCTATATTAATACTGTTTGGAAAGGAAAGAGCAATATGAGTTCAAAAAATTACAGAGAACCATTCTCACTGTCAAATGAGAGCTGAGACAGCTAAGACGTTTTGGGAATTGTAGATGCCATTGTTAATCACTTACCAACTTGACGTTTCTCGGTAAAAACTATTTGCGTTCTACCCTCTTGGGTAATTCTCTTCTTCAACCTCTTCTTAAGAGTTAAGTGCACTTTCGGATTCGATTCTATCGCGGAACATCTAAGCTTCAGAAGTTTTTCTCCGGTTAATAGGAAGTTTCAATTTGTGGTGCACTTAGTCAATCACAAATCAAGGAATTTTTTCCAAGATATTTTTCTGGTTGTTTCATTCTTTGAAAGTGTTATGGTTTTCTTAAGTTTATCTACTAAACATTTCAACTTTTCTAAAATGTGAGGGGTCGTATGTCTTCAGTTATCCGAATTACTTGCTCTTTCTGCTGTAAATAGAATTAGCATATTTATGCGGTTTAAAATTTTTGATTATTGATTCGGATGTATCAGAAATGAAAGGTTTTGGCATTTTGCATCAAAAGAATGAATGTATTGTAAATTGTAAGTGTACAAATTTAATTATACATATTGTTTTAATGTTAGTAACACCGAACATCATATATTATTGCTTTCACTGTACGAAGGAAATCACGTTTCTTTAAAATGAGAGATATTCCCAGTTCACGTACCTATAAAATAAAAGCTCTTCAGGTAACCGATTATCAATTAGAATTTAACAACTGATTTAAGTTACGTTTAACTTATTTATCAAATTCATGCATGAGTAACTATTTCTCACTCAACTGATATGCAGATTAGTTGACTACTTAATGTATGGGTATGTACGCATTACAGGGAAACGCGGATATTTCAGAGATAGCCCACTGTAATTAATGAACGAATGATGTAAAAGATTAACTGAACTCTGTTCTGTATGCTAACCGTCGAACATGCTGGGAAAGAAAGGAAAAAAAAGAGATAATTGGATTTCGCCTCCCAGGGTGTTTTGGGTCAGAACTGTGATGGAGATGAGCAGCATATTGTGGCTTATGAAGGTTCAAGTGATTTAGTCAACGACAAGCGGTCTCTAACTTTTGCCATAAGGATTCATATTCTGAGCTCAGATCTAGAGAATATGTAACAAGAACAACAAAAGATTACTTCTTTTATTCAGGTAACATAACAAGAACTGCGCAAAGCTTATGATGCCATTAAATTCGAACTCAGTTTATTCATTCTCACAATTTGCGTACAGATTCCAGCCTTCGATCACAGCCATCTTCGTTGTTTCATTTCAAGCCACTGCATCAAAACGTTTTGGTTTTAAATCCTATAACCATTACAGTTATTGTCTTTCTTCATTTCACACTTCCATCTTTTCATTATTTATAACTAGCGGAAGTAACCGATGGCAGTTAAGTTAGATTGAGAGTAATGCATCTAACAACAGACAGAACGGTACGACTATAATCCTTCTCTAATAACGATGTAAAAACTACGATTCATAGTCATACATTTTTCAGTCTGATGCGATATGGAACCCACATAAAAATTTTCGATAGAAAAATAAACTAGTAATTCTCTCTCATTATATCAGCAACAACGGCACGCAATTTTTAATGATTCGATCAAATGGTCGTAAAAGCTCAAGTTCCATCCAATATTTCATCTATATTCAATTCTATTCGATTAAATATGGCAAAAATTGAATCAACATTGATCAGAAATCAATAACTGGAACAAGCAAACACACAAACTTTCTTCCATATATATATAGATTTTGTCAAACTTACAAATTTTTGATTAACGAACTCTAGGATTTTAAAGCGAGCAGTGGCAACAACTTTCCAAATAACGTAGATTTTCATCTTCAGCTTGCGAGACTGTTGTCACTCGGAAAATTGAGGGCGAAAATTATAGTTTTTCCGTGTTTTTAACTAATATCTCTGATTTTAGTAACTTTCTCTCTGGAAAAAAGTGGATGCTGACCTTTTCCAGGACTAGAAAAGAATTGTCAAAAGTTACTTGACAATAGCTATAGTAGTGACTGAGTTCTTAAAGGACAACCAAACACATAGACTTTCTTTTTTATATATACAGATTTCATATCCTTGATCATCAGAAATAATTTCAACGAGACCATCGGTGCTCGACAGAACGTTCATATCTTATTCGTTGGGTATTACGCATCAATTAAGTCATGAACTAAAGTTCGAATTATGACAACATATAATTAGCGTTCAAATTATGTCAACACATAATTAGGTTCAATTATGACAATAAATAAGTTGGACTAGCGTTTAAATTAGGATTTGGCAATGCGATTTACTGATTCAAGCAACGTAAAACTGCTTTCAAAAAGATCCTAGGACTTTTTCTTTCTCCAACTGCAAGTTTGAGAATGTTTCCGGAGGAAGATGCACCATAGTGAGTTCACTGCGTACAGTGATAATTTCGTGAATTTGGATTTTCTGAAGCAATAGGAGAATTGAGATTGCCAGGCTGTTAAGGGGTTCCATTGCGTTAGATTAATGAGCAGTAATCTTTAAGGTTTTTTCCCTCCTTTCTTATTGCGTTCTTCCGTTGTATAATAACTGGAAAGCACGTTCGGGTAGCAACTGAGAGACTAGCGTTTCGAATTCTGGTGAGGGCAGTGCTCATTTCACGTTTGCTCTTGCTCCGGAATGAAGTGCTTAAACGCTAGAACTAAAAGGTAATAGAGGGTAATTTGCCACCACCGGGATTTGGCGACTGATTTTGCGGCCACGCTTTAAGTGGGAAAGACTGTAAGGATTTTCTCTCTCCTTAGAGCGTGCCTTCTTAGTGTAAATGGAAAGCACGTCGAGTTAGCAATCGGAAGGTCCCGAGTTCAAGTTCCGGTGAGAGCACTGCACAGTTTTCACGTGTTCTACTTCGAAATAATTAATGACTACAAATCAAATATAAAAAACTGTTAATGAATATATCAAAATAAACTCAAATCTTGTTGTTATTTAATAGAAATTCATAACTTCAGATTGAGTAAAGAAAAATCGTATACAACAGTTTGGCAGCCTTTTCACACTTATGGAATGTAAGCAGAATCAGTCGCAAGGTTTCAGTCGATAGACGAAACGGAATAAAATCAAGTAGTCATTGACTTTGCTAGCTAAAACTAAAGAAAATTCTGAGAGAAACCGACCATTTAAAGTTAAAACCTAATTTCATTTTATCTTTTCGCCAAATACAATATGTACTTATGCTATTTAAAGCAACTGGAGGATATACAGGGTGTTTCAAAAGGATTAAAAATTCATACGTCTTAGGCCAATAATTTCAGTTTAAGAAATGAGCCGGACAGTAGTAATATTGGTCATGGGGCACCTTGAAAAATCTGTACGAAATTTAAATTTTTACTTGGCAGAATTCGCTTCTGAAATCCAAATTTATATTCAGACTTCAATTTCGCATATTCTCAAAAAATGATTAGCAGGCTCTAAGGAACTTCTATTCAAAATTTCTAACGTCTGCATTAGTTTTCAAAAGCAAGCATTTAAAGTTCAGAAAAAAAAATTATTACTTATTCTGGACAAATATATAATCTCAGTTTCAATAACTACTTTGCATTCATCTAGTACAGATAATAATTCTCGTTCTGTTCTGAATTCTAATTCTAAAGTAACAGCAAGCATCCTTGCCACCCAGAAAAATGGACGTTTTAAAATAAAACCCTGATTCAAAAACAAGTCTACAACAAAGAATAAAGTCCTATGACTTCCCTGCCTTCATTTCTTCTGGTAAGATGGGTGATTACTTAATTCCTGCTCCGAGAGATTAACGTAACAGTGTACAGTATCCTAAATAGTGAGTTATTTATTCTCCTTCTCTCGCATTGTGATAAAACAATGATGTCTAGAGCCATTAAATTTTGAATAACGTGATCTTCGAATATGGGCATCTTGAAGCCCTAATTTGGAATTTGTTTTATTATCGATTTCATATTTTATAACACTTTAACGAATTTTTGATTAGCAAATTCAACGATTTCAAAGTGAGCAATGGCAACACTGTACGAAAAAGAAAACATTTTTATCTCGAGCGCGCGAGACTATGTATCGGAAATTCTAGAGATATGCTTATTTTAAAATTATTTTGCGATATTGCTGTTGAATTGAAGTTTATGATTTAAGTGCAAAGAACATGTTCAGATTTTACTTATTTATTTTAAAGATTTAAAAATTGCATTCGTACATGTGTCAATGTGTTTAATGCTATTTGAACGTATTCTCCTTTCCGTAAATAGGTATCGGATAATCTGAAATGTTCGTAGACGAAAACTTGAAGCTACACTTATAACCTTATAAGTATTACCAAAATGAGAGGAGGCATGTAAGATTATCTTCGTAGAGACCTTATAAGATAAATTTACTCATATTTTAATTGCATCAGAGGGGAATGACAAAACTATTAATGTAGCCTCAATAGTTGATAAGAAACTAGTAATTGAAAATAAATGTTCTTATCCATTTTACTGCTGGTGTTTTGCGGTGGAAACCAATTAATTAAGCTACTTATGCAGATATGTTATTGCCACTGAGAACTCTTGTTTTATTGAGTTTGAGTTATTTAAGATCTTCTTTGCGTAAGTATTAATATCATTAATTTATTGTAGCATTCTAGTATCAAAAGAATAATCTTTTGGCATAATTTGAGTCTTAGAATAAAAATATTGAAAAAAAATGGCATGTCATTTCAGAAAAAAGGTCCGATTTTGTGTCATAATACCTATATTAGAACAATGCTATATATAAATCTAATACGTATCGTAAGTCGCGCTTTCGAGGCATGATAAACTCAAGTTGAATTTCGTCAGTCGGCCCAGTAAAACGGTAGATACAGTACTCTCCTTTTTTTTTTTCGCGCAGTGTACATCTACAACTTTTGTTATTCAGACTAGATTCTCGTCAAATAAACAAACATTTTAATTTCCAAAAGACACTGATACCCTGAGCTTTAAATAAACTTTCTGCTATAGATCTCGTTACTCTGAACAGTTCATTTTCTAAGCTTGCCTGACATGAGTTATAAAACTGCTAATGTGCTTTCATATTTAAATGAGCATTTATATTTGAAAATACAAAAGATCAAGACAAAGTTAATCAAACCCTTCCATACTAATGCATATGCATTATGTAATTCTAATACTAGAAAGTTACAGTAAATTAATGATACTAATATTTACGCAAAGATCTTAAATAGCTCTAACTCAGTAAAACAAGACTGCTCAGTGACAAAAAAATAGTAAAGTGGATAAGACCATTCATTTTGAATTACTAATTTCTTATCAACTAGCCAGGCTACATTAATATTTTTGCCATTTCCTTCTGATGCAATTAAAATAGGAGCAAATTTTTCTTATAAAGGTCTTTACAAAGAAAATCTTTTATGGCTCCTCTAATTTTGGTAATACTTATAAGGTTACAAATGTAGGTTTCAAGTTTTCACCTACGAACATTTCAGATTATCCGTTATATATTTACGGAAAAAAGAGTGCATTGGAATAGCATTAAACACGTTAAGGCACGTAAAAATGCAGTTTTTAATTTAAAAAAAATTTGAAAGCTTTCAGATTTTACATTACGCCCAGAAGGGCCTTTTTTTAACGTTTTGTGTGTTGCCTTTATTTATTAAATATCATGTTCTTCGCACTTAAACCATAAAATTCAGTTCAACAGTAATATCACAAAATAATTTTTTAATGAGCATATCTCTAGAATTTCCGATACACAGTCTCGCGCGCTGGAGATAATTTTTTTCTTCGTACAGTGTTGCCTTTGCTCGCTTTGAAATCGTTGAGTTTGTTAATCAAGAATTCGTTAAAGTATTACAAAATATGAAATCGATAATAAAACAAATTCCAATTTCCAAATTTGGGATTCCAGATGCCTATATTCGGGTAGAGACGTTAGTTATTGAAAATTTGATGACTCTTAAGTACCGTTGTTATATCACAATGTGAGAAACATACATACATTTATGCAGGTTCTTCATTATTTAATTTCTTTAAATATAATACAGAGCGATAATATTTGGTGCCAGCAATTTAAAAAGTGATTCGCCGTTTATAGTGAATCAACTTAAAATGCCAAAACGAAATTAATAGCCCTTCCCGTAAAATTGCCCCTTTGGGCTAAAAATGAATGGAAAACAGGTTGCTATAAATTAAGAAGTTCGCCATTCTTGGCACAAACTGAAAAAAAAAATGCACCAAGATCAATTTTTAAGTTTCTCCGTAAATTTCGCATCTCATTTTACAGATTATAATATTTATTCGTAATCTGAATTGTGGAATCGAAATATGGAAAAAAGATTGGTATGCCATTTCACAAAAAGCCCGTTTTTGTGTCGAAATACTTGTATTAGAACAATGTTATACATAAATCAAATATATATCCTAAGTTGCGCTTTCGAGACATTAAAAAGATAATTTGAATTTTGACAATCGGCATAGATATAGAACTGTTCCTTTTTTTTCGAAGTGTACATTAACACTTAGAGATGAAACGAGTCAAATGTAGGTTTAAATGTGGAATAGATTACGTCTGTTTCATGAAGTTACTGTTTTGAATAAGCCAAAGAGTATATAGGAATTTTTTCATTCTCCGCGCGTGCTTTTGTGATGCAAGTGATGAACGTTCGTGGTGACAATGATTTTTCATAACCTGCTGGACCTTTTTCATAACCATGGTGGACTTGATCTCTTACCTCTCTTCAGTAACTGTTTAAATGCGATAGAATGTAAGGAATTATAGCATCTTTCGTTACGTGCACTCGGGTTGAAAGTGATTAATTCAAGCAGAAGGTAACTAAAATCCATGGTTCGAATCCAGTCAAAGCACAGTTGATATTTCACGTCCCTTGAGTTCAAAATTTCTTAATAATCTCCGCGATCTCTGCAAGTAAATAATAAAAAACACAGTGAAAATGATAACCTAACTTCAGCTCAACATCCTCATCCGTACGAACAACATATCATTTTGGAATTCGTTCAGACCAAAATTCTTTTCGATCACTAGACGAATCAAAATTCTATAATTCATCCTCAATAGATACTTTAAATGTTATATTAAGAAACCTATATTAGACATATCTATATAATCATATATATTCAGTCTATTTTCTTAGATTCTGGTCTGCTATTTTAAAAATACTTATATGAAAATTGTTATATACTTTCTGAAGTCATCCCATTCTTTCTGAAACAAGGATCTTGACAAATCTTTCTCCCGTAATTGAATGAAAATACCGTTCATGAATAAAAGAAAATATGAGCTGTCAAAAGATACAGGAAAAAAAGGATCATACTTGAGGAGGAAGAAAATAAAGTCTTGAACCTCTTAGATAGCAGCCTGGTAGGGGACTACTTGGATAAACGTTTTTTTAGGTGATTTCCTTTCTTCCCTGCTATTTCCTTTGCTTTTCTCTAAAGGGACTTCTGAATTGCAAGTCGTCTTACCTAGGGATGTGTATTATTTCTGCAGACCGAAAAGAAATGCTAAAATATCTACGATTTATATGATGTATATTTTTGTGTTATATATAAAGGGTGTTTCAATAAAAGCGCCGGATTCAATATGCCCGATAAAATATTTTATTTTTATAAAATGGAAAATTTTTGCATAATTACATCAGATAAATGCTCCGATTTAAGAGAAAAGACTAATGTCGGCTCAGGCAATTGCACATGTGCTTGCGTGTAGGTTCCCGCGCGTGAGCGCTACCCTGATCGAATATGTAGCCGATTTTCGAATTCATGAGAGTTTCTAATTAATGAGAATGGCATGATTGTTGCTGATGACGTATAAGCAATATATGGCATATTCATGTGGTGAGACAGCGAACAGGAAACGAGTCCTGACGACACTAAACTACACATGTAGCTGCTGTGCGAAGAGGCGAAGATGAGTGGTTGGTGCGGAGTTAGTAAGTTAGTTAAATACCCCAGTCAGAATAAGAGAGTCCTATCGTGTGACTTAAGTTTAGTACGAGTGTGCAGCAATTTAAAGACTAATAAAAAAAACAGCAATAAAGGCATGACATACATAATACAAAGTGCAGGAAATACAATATAATACATGAATACGGTGCGAATGAATAGCATATCAAGATCAAATAAATGTAATAGGCAGGAGATCTGCCAGGTTGGCAGTACAAACTCATAATTCATATGCAATAGTTACATAACATATTAGTATCATAGCATTGGGTGACAAACAAGCATATACACTTGCATAACATGGTATATATGAAATATACTGTATAAATATCTTTTTTTAAATGAATTTGAGTAATTATGCATACATATCAAAGATTCCTGAGGATAGCCATAGGTCTTTTTCTATTTTCTAGTGCCAAGTAATCATAGTTTAATACAGGAATTGTGGGATTGGATACATTAGGAATGTTTTTAAAGAATCTGTGTGCCAGGGTGGCCATATATTCATGGAGGAAGGGCACATTGAATTCCCGGTGAATTGCCAGGTTTCTGATGAACCATGGGCAGTTCGCTGCTTGCCTTAATATAACATTCTGAAGAACTTGTAGTTTTTTAATCTGGGTGGCACTGGCATATCCCCATACAGGACAGGCATAAGTAATTATAGAACGCAACATGGTTTTGTAAATGAGTAATTTATTATCAATAGAGAGAACGCTGTTCCGAGCAATTAAAGGGGCAAGTGTACGTTTACGTACTCGGAACTTGGTAATAAGCTGTGTAATATGTGGGGCCCATGTGAGACACTGATCAAGGATAACGCCTAAGTATTGGGCTTGCTTGACTTGTTCCACAACACCGTACTCTCTCGATGAAATTCGTAATCCAGAATCGTCTCACATCGAGGCCATGCATAATAGTGAACAGTTGGATAGAGAGCGTGGTGATTTAATATCAGTTGTCCAACCTCTGTCCTCAAATGTCTCTATCAGTCTACCGTTCGTTATTTCATTAGGTGTATTTCCGGTCAAAGGATTGCACGAAGGCTTCCTAACAATCTGTGCATAACGTTCACCATTCTTGCAATGAGTTTTCCCAATGAAAATCTTCTGTTTCTTTTCTCTTTTCACTATATTTACCTGTTGTACATAAGTAAAAGTATTTTCCGTTTTTCAAAAAGTAAAATATTTTGAGGGAATATTAAATACTGAGCTTTTTTTTTGGGGGGGGGCTCCCTATAGCGACGTATTCTCTTTTAATTATATTTTAAAGTATTTTTAACTACATACACAATTTTTTACGATTTATTGTTTTGAAGAATAAAAAAGTATAATTATCTAAAAAGAAGACAATAATTTTATTACCATTTTATGTCTTTGTTGTATATTATTAAATTAATTGCATACAATGTATATAATTAAATTCTATAAATTGCTTTATAGTTAATTAATTATGTGTAATAAAATAAATGATGTATTAATTATATAATTCATTTATATATTGTGTATAATTAAATATTGTATGCAATACTGCGTTGTTAGTGTACCACCAACATAATAAAAAAAACTGTACATCGTCAACCGCTAACACTTGGACATTTCTTGATCAGGCGACAATTTTTGACTCTTCCTCAAGCAAGTAAAGAGATTCCTTCCTCTGAATACCAACGTTTGCAAATGAGAAGATACAAAGAAGGTTTGCTTAGTAGAATTTAGAAAAGATGGAAATCATCTTATCTTTTTGAGCTTAACGGCCGAGCATTAAAGTCGCTGAACACTGGTAGTTCGGTCCGAGGTTCGAATCCCGCGAATGGGCTGGGCGCATGGGCGTTTTCGTGGTTTTTCCCATGAGTAACATGTATGCGAGCCAGTTTCCCTTAGAACGTTCTCCACGAAAGCATCTCTCCCCTTACGCCTATAGCCCTCGAGACTTTGCAATAATCACATACACCAATAATAACACGTTTTGAGCTTAGATGAGCTCAGCAGTCATAACCAGTCAACCGGCCGTTAGAACTACGAGAGAACATGGTGGTTTTGATAAACGATGACAACGGGCCTAGAGTCTTAAGCGAAATTTTTGGGCTTGTCACAGAATTGCATCCTGGACGTGATGGCTGTATCCGTGCATGCACCGTGGGACTTTCGAATGGAACTCTCACTAGGAGACTTGTGAAACTATTATGTTCTCTGAAATTCTGAACCAAAATTTAGGGAACTCTTCGTCTGCTGACGAATTTTATGCTCCGAGATTGTTACGAATTTAGAACTTTAGACTATAGATGGTATACTATAGATGGCGCTAATAGGCTGTAACTGTTTTGAGTTAGTCCTCTGATGCTGTGAGTAAGTGTAATGTATCATCGTACAGTCATAATATATGTCTCCTTATTTATTGTGACAAAGGATTAACATTTAAATCAGGTTCAATTGCTTACTTTCTTGAGAGGTCAGCCAGACGGTATAGTGGTTAGTGAAGCCTACTGTGCTATCGAAGGGCCCGGGTTCGAATCCCGGGGAAGGAATGGATGTTTGTAAGGGTATAATGTCTTTGCGGCATGGGGATACTCTAAATATATGGCGAGCCGAAAATCCTCTCGAGAGGTTGATGGTAGGGGAAGAAGGGTGAGAGACTCTCGGTTCCCTTCCCCGGTGTGCTGTCCATCAAAATTGGGGCGAAACTGAGCGAAGTTGTACTGTCACATGTGTGATGCTGAAAGCTTTTGCCAACGAGAGGCGCAATCTTACTGTCCTTACCACGAGGAATTTCTTGGGCTTGTTTTGATGTTACTGTCAGAGAAGACGGAACAGCAATACTGTATTGAGAAATTTAGACGGTCAGAAAAACTGTTTAAGGACTTCCTTTATTGAGTTGAACTGCTGACGACTGATTTTCGCAATACTTGTCGTTTAAAGCAAGGAAAACAAGAAATAGTTTTTAATTATTTTTGAGAATTAAAGTTGATGAGTTTCAGTGCGTCTTTGCAATAATTTTCTCTTACATTTAAGAAGATACAATGGCTCAAAATATGCGGGCTACTCGAAATAAATGTTTTATTGTAAAGTATTTCGTAATCGAAGTAGATGTAAAACGAAAAAGCTATAAATGTTGCTTTACACGGGAAAAATGATTATTTCCAGGCTCAAAAATATTTACAACATCATGGTAAGTCATTTCTGTAAAACTTTTTGTAAGCTGAAATGTAAAGCAAAGACCTTTACAAGTTTTATTTTCTGAAAAATAAACTGAATTCCAAACTGGTTTAGAAAAAAACTGAGCTGATATTTTATCTTTAAAAGGAGCGAAATCAGTTAAAAGTATTTGCTAAATTCCTATATTAAAATTCAGAAACAGTATTAAATTTGAATTTTTAATACTGTTTAATACTTAATTTTTTATAATCAGATGCAAATATTCTGATCAAATCTGACAACGCATTGGTATTTTAGGAAATGATAATATAGCTCTGCATCGCCAAATATATTTACGATTATATATTTTGCCACTTTGCATGTATTTAACAATTAATTGTTTTAACATTATGTATTTATAAATGAGCAGAAAGACGTGGAATATATATATAAGTATATAGCGAAGTAAAATAAAGAATTCAATTCGAAATAAAATCAGATGCAAAAACTAAAAAAGCAGAAGCATAGTGGCAAACTTCAAGAAAGAGGGGGGTGGGGTGCAAAACATGCCAAAACCAAAAATGAAAATAAATTTTACATCTTTCGCTGTAGGTCATCAGAGGGTTGGTAGAACGAAAGAAGTAAATAAATAAAACAACCTTTTTCTAAGCCGACAAAGACATAAATTAAAGTTTAAAATTTTAAATTTAAAAATAATCTTAAAAAAATAATCAGAGTAATATATATCTAACGAATGCAACCCTACTGGCCGAAGTAAGCAGTGCCAAAAATAAAGAATTATAGCATTAAAAAAATAGAAAAATTTTAAAAAAATTCGCGAAACAGTAGACAAATTAAAAAATATTTTGAGTAGATTTTTAATTTGTTGAAACTGTCTGCGTTTTTGATGTATAATTTTGCATTTTTGGGAGTGCAGACTGTACACTTTGACTTTTTGGAGTGCAGACTGTACTTGTATCGGGTTGAGCCGATACAAGTACAGATTACTTTGGTTTTCTAAGAGTATTTTTAAATTGAAAATTTTAAACATTAATTTATGTTGTTGCCGTTGTTTTTCTAAGAATATTTTAAAATTTTAAATCTTAAACTTTATGTCTTTTCCGTCTCAGAAACAAGTTGTTTTATTTATAGACTTTAGAAAATTAATTTGGAATAGACCTGCAACCAAAATGATGTATTGAAAGCTACAGTAATGTAATTAATAATTTAAAATAAAACAAAATCATAGCAAGTACAAATATCATATTCAGTTTGGAAAATTAAGAAAATAATTTGTATAAAAAATTGCAAAAAAGATAAGCGCAAACAATTAAAAAGGAAAAATTGATGCAACTGAAGAAACTTTAAAAATAAAATAATCATATGGTAAATTTAAATAATTAAAAACAA